>LR990170.1:11800000-12130512 GCA_905147325.1 Notodonta dromedarius
AAATAACAATGTTATCGCTGTTTGAGATATACAAGATTTTTCAAAAGCCTGAATTAATAGTTTAGGTAATACAATAGCTCATATGTGGTGAAGACCGGCTATTTTCTGAGTTACGGGCCTTGATATATTTGTCACAACTTTCGTGTTGTGTAATGGCGTAGAAAACCGTGACTGCAATAACGATTAGCCAGTAGCCACCAATACCTATTAAAGATATATGTAGTTTGTAAATATTTTATATGGTATCCTGCGGATATTATATTTTATTTTAATGGGGGAAGAATGTGTCCCAAAATCAATTAACTTTTTATACCATCTAATTATACCATCAAATAAATATTAATATTAATTAATAATAAACATTAAAATATGTAGTTTATTTAGGAGACAACTTACTAATCTATCTATAGAAAAATGTAGTTAAATAACTTATCTGGCACTATAATTACGTAATCATTTATTGTGAGTTATATTCAGTGAATGGAAAGTTTAAAGTGTCGATAACAAATGTAGGTGCCCTCACTCCGCTCACTAGAATAGATGATATATCAATAACCTTAGCGGAGCCGTGGCATATCTGTTAATGCAATAACTTGGAAATATATTAAGACTGTTTATTAATATGCATAAAATAATAATACCTATATGCATATTGATTGAGAATACTTGTATTATATATCTCATGTCGAATTCGTAGCAATTCATATCATCTTTGACGGTTTCTAAGATAACAAAAGATAAATAAAATATCTCATGCTTTAAAACTGATAATTCCCCCCTTGTAAACAAATGATTGTTTGCTACTACGTCATTACGAGTATATCGATGTCGCACGCTATCATAATGGCTTTACGACGACTGTCATTGATGTCGGCGTCTGTCGCATGGTGTCCCGACACTTTCACTCTTACAAGCTGCTGTCACAGGCGTCAAGATGTTGACATTGAAAGCGTCGCCGGCCGCTCCTCGGGACTGACTGTCCGAGGTGGTCGGCCCATTGACCCCATGGGAAGGACGTCGCTGCTTATAAATGACTACCTTATAATTTGTTTCAGCACTTCGACTGGCCATACGAGGTCCAGGCCGTGATACTGTCCTCGTTCTTCTGGGGGTACGTGGTGCTGCAAGTGCCGGCTGGCGTGCTCGCCGCCAGGTTCGGTGGGAAAGTGCCCCTCACTACTGCGATAGCTGTCAACTCGATGCTCTCCATACTTATGTCTACTGCTGCTGGTGTTGTGAGTAATACATAAAAACTTACGCGATATATATTTGGCATAATTTCATAACGCTTGTCCTTTGGTAATCTACAAAACTATCGTGGCGAAGTCTCAATATAAGTAGGAATCTGGTAAGTACGCCGCCCAAATCTGTCTCAAAAAATTTCAAGCAGGATTACCAACAAATCAATAAGCAGCACAAGATTGATTATTGTATAGTCTTGGGTATGACTTAAAATATCTTTATGTTATTATTAATCGACACTTATTCATGTAAGAAGTAAAAAATATATACACTATGCACAATTATAATATAACTTAATAATATTTTAATTATTAATCTAAGTCCAGGCAAGTCTGTGACCCATTGTCTGCCAATAAGAATGAATAAAGTTCAACATTATTTTTTGATATATTGTTACATTAGTATAGTGGTAACTTATCATTACTTTCAGGGTGGTTGGAAGTTAGTATGCGCCTGCAGGGTGCTGCAGGGCCTGACGCAGGCTCTAATATACCCCAGTGTCCATCACCTCGTCAGTCAATGGGTGCCATTGGAAGAAAAGGGTCTTCTAACTACTATTGCTTATTCAGGTACGAATCTTAGTTAAACATAGTAGTCGTTTTAGTGAAGAATGAAAGGATTCATTAAAATTTCGATCATACCTCTAGGAGCTTAAAATCCATTTATTAAATATAAATCAGCTTATTGCTCCCTCACGGTAAACGAAATCATCAAGAGAAAGTATTAATTAATTTACGTAAAAAAACTAGATTTCTAACGGCAGTATAATAAAAAATGGCAAATGAATGCCATAAAGTAAAAGTCAAATGATCTCAGAAGTCCCTCAGTAACTAGATATAAAACTTATTTCGATTTTTGAAGGCGTCAAACGTTTATAGAATAACAATTTACTTAATTTTATTAGAAGTTGTGCAACATTAATCCTTAGCTTAAGTGCAATAATTAGTATTCTACTCCGCTGTCTTGAACCACTAAAGTTCAGAAGACTCTTTTATAAAGACTTTTGGGTGAGAGTGTTCCAATTTTTTTATTCAGGGTCAAGGTTTACCTAATAGAGGAGCATAGTACTTTTAAAATAGTTTGTAATTCAATACTTATGTGTAAAAAGAGCGAAGTAGTAATGATTGCTTATTTGTATTGTGGATGTCCATTTGTTTATGTAGGACTTCGTGCTCTTTAACATCCACACAAGATCCAGCCAATTGGACTATCGGCAAATCTAACATATCTCGATGATGATAAAGCTTTCATATTGTCAAACAAGAGATATTTGTTATCACCACACATGGAGTGATATTCATATCAATGAGGCTTAAGAAATATTCAATGTTATATGAACACCTAAGTACCAATTGTACGAGTTAAGAAACAAACTATAACTCTATATTGGACGCTGGTAGAGCCGAGGTGTAGCCATACTACAGGTACACTATGACGACAGCTCATGTTCGGGCAGCCTCGACCGGAGTAGTACCACCCTCTCACAGAAGATTGACAGAAAGTAGCTATTATTGTTCCGTTTCGTGGGATGAGTTTGAAAGCCGGAAGAAAACCACCCTTCCCTTCTAGAGAGAGGCGACAATGGCGCCACTCACCTTCAGATCGCGACGTGCAAGCATTGCCTTGTATTGCATGTATCTATAGGCTACGGTACTAGTTAACATCAGGTGGGCTGAATGCTTGTTTGCTGACTTAGTTATATATTTAAAAAATATATGAAGCCTCAAAACACCTACAAAAACATTATTTTTCTTCATCTCTTACATCATCTCGCATTTGTTTAAAAAAAAAAAAAAATATATTACTTTCAGGTGGTCAATTAGGAATAGCCCTTCAATTGTTAGTAGCAGGATTCCTAGCCTCGGCCTGGGGCTGGCCTTCTATATTCTATGCAAACGGAATCCTTGGAGCTGTATGGATAGTTGTGTACATTGTTTTTGGAGCCGACTCTCCTGAATCATCCAAGTTTATATCAGAAAAAGAGGTTTTGTACATTCAGAAGTCCTTGGGAAGAGTTGGTGAACAAAAGGTGAGAACATTAACTGTGTCTACTATATCATCGACATCAGCCTTCAATAGGTTTACTTCCTTATTTACTTGACTTCTGGAGACTTATATAAAAGATGTCCAAACTAATAACACCAACAAGTAACATCATTAAAAACTGTAACCCGACTACGGAATAACACGAATTATATTCACGATAGGTAGCGCTAGTAGTATTCATAAATGCTGAAGTAAGAATTATAAAAAAAACAGTGGTATTTATTATATTTTATATTGTATTAAACTATTGAAAAAATATATTAAAATAACCCCTGCCCGCGTGAGATGGTGCCAATAATGCTGGCTGCATTTCCTCGTTGAATCTAATACTACTATAATATTAATATTATATTATATTTATATTATGGACCCCAATTTTCTCCTTTTTCATTAAATATCCCATTCGATACGACAGCAAATTAAAAACTCAGGGAGCTCCACATTTTTGGATGTAACACCCGTCATATTGATTTAATTCGTATAAAATGTAGCATATGCCATCATCATCATCATCTGCCTTACCTTTTCCCATTATCTGGGGTCGGCGCAGTATGTCTTTTCCTTCCATACATCACGCTTTCCTGTCATACTCACATCCACTCCAACTTCGTTCATATCACTCTTAATACAATCCATCCATCTTTTCTTGGGCCTTCCTCTCGCACTGTATCCATCCACATTCAAGTTCATCACTCTTTTAGTCACATGCTTCTCATCACGTGTCCCTTCTCATCACGTGTCCAAACCATTCCAGCCTCCTACCTCTTACTTTATCTGTTATTGCCATATGCCACTTGGCCTTATTCATCAAAATCGGATGGGTAGTTTAGGCGCAACGGTGGATCATAAAAAATATTCATACATTTACTGCTAAAAATATATTAATACATCAGAATTTCATTTACTCTAAAATCATGACAAATAATGTTCACCTTATATAGTACAAGTCTGGTGTTTGCATTTCATCCATTCTTTCCTCTTAAACCTTGCTCTGTTTAAATTACAGAGGTTCCCGACACCCTGGCTAAAGATTATGACCTCGCTGCCATTCTGGGCGGTGATAGTGGCCCACTGCGGTCAGAACTGGGGCTTCTTTACGCTCATGACTGAAATGCCCACCTATATGGCCAATGTCTTGGAAGTCAATCTGAAAAATGTAAGTAACTATTAAATTAGTTAACTTTCATTATATTTGTCATTTAAGTATATGATATGAAATGATAATTAAAAACAAATTCAGTATCTTTTAAATTCAGTAGTGCAGGTACTGTGGCCGTACATATTTGGAAATGGAATGTCTACACTACCTTTGTAGAGGCACAATCGTTTTTTTTATTACTTATCTAACTTGTTTTTGTTCAAAAATAATGTTGTATTTTCAGAATGGAGTTCTCTCGTCTCTGCCATATCTCTCGATGTTTCTTCTATGCTTCCCGATGGGCGCCATGACAGACATCATCATCAGGCGGAAATGGCTGTCTGTCGCTAATACTAGGAAATTTTTCAATTCTATAGGTATCTACACATTTAATCATTTACGTAAACATCAAGTTTTAAAGTATTGCATCAAGTAGTGCCAATGTCATAGTATGGACCACTAATATTGTTTGATCCAAAACTCAACCTAGAAAAGCTCTCACAGAATACGTAACGAATATAGATCCTCATTTCAGTAAGACTGGATCGCATAAGTTTTAACGTGAAGATGTTAAAACATCACGAGACTCGGCGTATTTATACTGGAATTGTTTCTGGTGGGATAAATTTTTTTTTTCTTTACCGTTGTTCTTTTCTTAGGTCTCTGGGGTCCAGCAATCGCTCTCATAGGGCTGTCCTACGTTCCTGAGGGCAACATGATTTTCGCTGTCGTGATGTTGACGGTCGCCGTCGGTATCAACGCGGGGCAGTATGCCGGCTACATGGTGGGTGTAAGATCTTCAGCTAATAATTAGTTTCTACCAAAGAATTTGTAATAATAATGTCTTACTATTACAAATTCTTTGGTTTCTACAGAACAACTCTTACGAACGAATGTACGTGTATGCGTTTAATTAGCTTTTAAGAAAGTATAAAAAAAACCGTAACTAATCAAAAAACACTTTATTTTTTTGGCTCCGTATGCTAAAGTATTCGATAGTTAAAGGTTAATTATTGTATTGTTAATTAAAATGCTAAGCCTTATGCTCTGTCCTAGATATCTATACTAACAGTGCTGTCCAAAACCAGTAGTACTTTAAATCATCATTAAAGCCTCGACAAGTTTAAAATTGCCTAGCTTTGTTGTAACATTTGGATGTCCTAAATAAATTTAGTTTAACTCTCAAAATAACTAAACTGTATTTTGTTCCAGTTGGTTCACATCGACTTGGCGCCAAACTTCAGCGGCAGTTTGATGGGCGTCACCAACTTCTTGGCCAATATTATTTCAATCATCGCGCCACTTGTTTGTGGCGTCATTATAAAAGACGAAGTAAGTGGTTCCATTGCTAACATTTGCCTAGCGACCTCGTTGTCCTCTCGCATGTTATTATAAACATAAATACTTATTACCCTCAATTCACAGTTAAGGTTCATAGAACTCTGAGCTCGCGAATTTAATGTTCTTCTCTACTATGAAAACATACTAATGTTTAGTGTGCCTGTGTAATACTTTATTAATCTATATACTCGTATATAAAACTCAAAGGTGACTGACTGATATAGTGATCTATCAACGCACAGCCCAAACCACTGGATGGATCAGGCTGAAATTTGGCATGCAGGTAGATGTTATGACGTAGGCATCCGCTAAGAAAGGACTTTGATTAATTCTACCCCCAAGGGGATAAAATAGGGGATGAAAGTTTGTATGAAACTTTGTCAATTTTAAACCGAGCGGGCTGAGACTTTGCATACATAAAGCTACTATTACGTAGACATCCCCTAAGAAAGGATTTTGATTAATTCCACCCCCAAGGGGATAAAATAGGGGATGAAATTTTGTATGAAACTTTGTCAATTTTAAACCGAGCGGGCTGAGACTTTGCATGCATAAAGCTACTATGACGTAGACATCCGCTAAGAAAGGATTTTGATTAATTATACCCCCAAGGGTATAAAATAGGGGATGAAAGTTTGTATGAAACTTTGTAAATTTTAAACCGAGCGAGCTGAGACTTTGCATGCATAAAGCTACTATTACGTAGACATCCCCTAAGAAAGGATTTTGATTAATTCCACCCCCAAGGGGATAAAATAGGGGATGAAAGTTTGTATGAAATTTTGTCAATTTTAAACCGATCGGGCTGAGACTTTGCATGCATAAAGCTACTATGACGTAGACATCCCCTAAGAAAGGATCAAAATTCCACGCGGACGAAGTCGCGGGCTCAGCTAGTATTGTATAAATAGCGGCAATGGAACTCCACGAGCGAATAAAACTTTATCCAGTTCCTTCATTAATAGCTTCAACAACAGTTAATGTACGCGGAATTAATGTTATTAAAACGAACCCTGTATATTACAGACTCAGCCCTCCGAGTGGCGGAAAGTATTTTTCGTGGCATCTGGAGTGTACTTCTTCACAAACTTGTTCTTTGTACTGTTCAGTACATCGGAGAAGCAGCCCTGGAACGAACCTAATGAACCCGATGTCGGTAAGCTAATTGTGTCTCTATTACCCCTTACAATCAAATTACGTTTTGCAGGGTGTGAAAAAATTAATTATATTTTTAATATTTTCAGAAATGAAAGCAGCTAAAAAGTCAGCGCCGTAGCCGAAGGATAATACTAATAATTAAAGTTGATAATTACTTATTTTGACGTACCTGATTTTAAGTTACTATGCTCAATAAACTTCGTATAAATCTTCGTATAATAATTATTTTTATTGAAACTAATAAAGCGAAGTTTGGAAAGTTTGTATTAATGCCCAATTTTCGTCGCTTAGAAAAAGATGTAGGAAATTTATCTTATGATTACTAGAGTTTAAAGTTTTTCTTTCGACAATAGTTTAGAAAAAGACCAGCAATTTAAACAATTTCCTCAAACTCCTTCTACCCTTTTGCACTATCTCTATACATAATTCACCTCATGCATCTACTCGTACAGCTCTACATAAGCATAGGGATAGCTTATTGTATCGCTCCTAGACCAGCCATGAGGAAAGGTAGAGTGCTTTATTATTTATTTGTACGCTATTGATGCGGAGTCCAGAAAAGAGTTAAACTCTACAAAAAATAAATTTGGTTTTTTTGTTAGTTTAAATCACAGTTTTAAAAAAAATATTCATAACCCAATAAAATCTAAGAATAAAACAGTGTAAAATTATCTCAACCCCTTAGAATATAGGAACTAGTTCCCCCGTAGATGGGTATCCCGACCCCGCGATCCAACTCCCGTCGACGGCACTCGAAACTTTAAACTAAATTAAACACGTATCCATATTTATACGAGGAAATGAAAATACTGCCTTATCCGTACCATAACTAACTCCCCGGAATTTTCCATCTCACGGATTTTGCCTCCTTTGGGGGATCAACGGTGTTCTGTAGGTAGTTGCGGTACATTTTTGATGCAATATTTTATTTTCGATTCGCTTGTCACAGTGTCTTGGGGATAGTATAGTTCGTAGCACACACAAGTGTGTAGTTTAAGGAAACATCTGTCACGTGCTGTCATTAAAATATTGACGTAAGCCCACTCCTAATGTTTTATTTAGTACGAGCCTCACGGGTCAACCAGTAATATTGTTAAACTCACATTGCTATAGTATTAAATAAAAACTGTATTAAGGGGCGCCTAAAAACAATTACTATGAACCATCTACTTTTAGGAAGTTGTGTTGGCAGCACGCCTGCCATCGAAGCCTAGAGAAATAGTCGACGAGTCGACTGCAATAAAGTGAAAAGTGATTGGAAGTGCGTAGTGAACCCCCTCCTATGCGGTTCCCCAACAAATTGTATGTTCCAATTAGGGTATAAAATTACAACTTGAGTGACCATCGACCTCTCCTTAGTGGAAGCAGAATTCCAAACCGACGGTTAATTCTGACAATTCATTAAAAGACGTGAATATTTTTTTTTAATAATATTTTCTTTGAAATTTTGATTTATTATTTGACATAATCGATTGCATTTCAAGTGTGCAATTAAATAAATAATCGCTATTATAATAATTTTGTAAATCTTTTCCGTGTAATCGCTACACCAAAACACTTTACTCATTATTATTGTTGCAACACCTTCACCTACCGGAATCTAAGCCCAGTGAGCAAGCGCCACGGTCCTGTCACTCGAGGCCGCCCGCGCCGCGAGGCGCTGACCGCCCGCCCAGCCCCGCCCCGCTCCGCCCGCCCCGTGCCGCGCCGCGCCGCCCGCCACCGCGTATTCCCCACACGTATCGTATTAAGCCGCGTCCGTTTGAAGTTCCCAACACGTATAGGATCAAGCGCGTGTGGTAATGGGCACTAGAATTTTGAGGTGGTCGCGATGATGGCAGATGTCTGGTCTAGACTAGGATAGCTGAAGACTATACCTACACCCATAGCAAAAATTTTGAAATTGATTAATTAATTTTGTTTATTTTAACCATCAAACTTTTTGAGATGACTTTTTTTACGTATGGAATATATACAATGGAAGAGAATTTAATATTTTCTGATATCTGTAAGAATTTTATTCCTAAGTAGCCTCTGTAATGTGTTAATGAATATTATCATTAAATTGTGTTGCTGACCAAACGTCAATAAGTAAAGCTTATAGGTTTCACGAGAATCAAGAATCGTAAGCAACATCAGAAACTAAATCAGTTTTTATTTACAAAAGAAACATATACGTAACTATGGAAATTATGGCATTTATTCAGATATGGGCCTCACGGTTGGAAAAAAATCCTTTCAACTACAATACAAACACTACTTACTTGAAAGCAGCCCGCACGTGGTACTCTTACGTTCGAGCGGAACAAAAATCACCTATAGTGCGGGCGCCACCGGGAAGAGTTGCGTACTTTTTCTAAAAATACAACAAGATAAAACCTATATTTTTTGTTATTTCACCGTCGTAGATGACTTCTACTCAATTTACTATTTTAACCGTTCAGTTTCGTGTATTATTAATTATTCTAAAACTAGGCTTCCTATTTTATTTGCTGCTAAAATTAGCTGCAACTCACTTTTAATGCCATAAATGGTTTTTTTTTAAGAGGAACCCTAAAATCCGGCTTCTCAAAAAGTTTACATGGTTTCTTCTCCCGAAATCTCGCGAAAGAAACATTATTATTCCGATCATACCCCAACATGTTCAGTTTGTCTACCAGGGGGGCGGGATTCACAAACAACTGGAAACGCCACTTTTTCACAACTATACCATACGACCTCTTGCGCCTGCCACCGGATCATACTTTATACGCAATTACTCGACCACTATTTAGAATCTGAAATGCGAAAATCTGGAAGCTTTCGGAAGAAAGGCATTAGAAAAGTGGATGATAAAGGTGAAATGAAGCATAAGACACAAACCTAAAAACAACTATAGTTTACTTTAAAATTTGAGTAATACACTTTTGTTAGTAATACAATATATTGGAGCTCTACCATGGCTTTCATGCTCACTAGTTGAATAAAATATTAGTAGTTTTGGTATATTATTCTCCTTTATATCGCCCCTATTTGGTCATCGGAGGACCTACCAATTTTAACCATAATATAAAACTTTTATCTTGACGCTAGCGACTCTAGATAACGTATACTCATTGTAGAACCTGTAACCTGAATAGTATGATGAAAATACTCAAGACGAGTATAATTGTAAGTCCTAATAATTCCAAATAACATTACCTTGAAAACCCTTCCGGGAAAACATGGTACATATTTACAATAAGAGGACGTGACAGGAAAATGACTGTTTTAAACAACATTAAACATGTTATTAATAAAACAGAAACTGCCCCGTGGCTCTCTATTGAGCCGGACATTGTAAATGCCCCAGAGATGTCCGAACTGCTAGGCACGGGTGCGGAGCTATTAAGGTACAGCCAATTTGTTTCAGTTACAAGATGCCAGTGCCACTTGGGAGAATCAAATCAGCCAGTCATATTTTGTTAGCTGGATATCTTCAAAGCTTATTTCTGCAAGCGTTGCAAGTATCTTTAACCCATAAGAAAAATGATAAATGAACTACCAATCGAATAACTTAAACCTACCTGAATCTTTAACTCTCACTAGTGGCCACCATACGATGAACTGATGGATGATCTAGATGGAGGAAATAGTCGAAGTAAAACCCGAGAGGTGTGAATCTACTCTATCGTGGCAAATCAAAATAAACTGCAAGTACCATGAAAATAATTAATAAAACAATAAACACAGTCAGGCTATTCAGCGATGTTTTTCATCAAAGTCCAGTCCACGAATTACTGAATGGGGCCAGACCATTACTGTATTTTTTCCACAAAACTCAATTTTACGCGTCCAATAATGGAATTGGCATGATGTTCGAAACAGCGGCCTCTCGGCACGTGGTCTGCCAGATGCATCGATGTTTCTCTATAAAATATATTTTCAGATTCAGATGATAAATTGAATTAATAAAATATTTGCACTGTTATATCATCGAAATTCTTAATGACGTTAATTTGTTGGTACATTGAATTGATTTCGATTTTACGAAGCAACGCATTGGGCGATTAAAAATGTATAATTATTATTTTTTTTGGAAATTGCAAAGGAGGAAAAAGTCATGGATAACGATATGAAATAGGGTTTTAATTGCTTTGAATTAGTGTCCAAATGTTAGGTACTGTTGAAAGAATTTAAGACAGCAAGAAAATAAGAGAGTTATGTAGTTAATTTCCAATGTAAAATATTGTTCATATTTTAAGTATATTTAGGTTTTACTCTGACTTGAATTCTTTTAAACCCACATACATTTTATCCCAATGTAAATTCATGTTGTTTGAATATTTATTCAAACACACTGGATCACATCTGGAGGTGACCCCCATTCCGTAGGATTAGTACAGGACCTTAAGGAACCAGAACGCAATTGTGTATTTAATAATATATGACCGCAAGGCGATGATCGTAGGCGGGAAGTGTTTTTCGTGTTGTGAAGGAAGTTGAGGGAAGTTTGATGGTGATAGGGAGGGGCAAACTATTTTGTTTCCGCAATAATATCGACTTTATTGATAGTTGTCTACATTAGTAGAAGTAGGTAATAAGTAAGTTATTACAAAGCATGAGTTAATACACGGTCGGTATTAACTGATGAGTGCCAAAGATAGTATAGGCCGAATAGTGAAGCGTTACTGAACTGTTTGAGAATTTATTAAATGTAGTTTTACAACTTCAAATCAACTTTCAAATTTAAGTTACGTTCGAGTATATCCCGTGGATTTTTAACGTTGCTCGGTTCACTGCATCGGGTTGTCGCGGGTTTAGTTCCCGGCGGTGCATTTTTATTTCATGGTCGTAATTATGTTATAGTTTGAGAACATAAATGCTTAACATGATCACTCTTATTGATAAGTTAATTATAATATGAGTGTCATCTATCATTTCTTTCTCCAAGTGCGTCCACTATCCTTTACATTAGGTATTCCCACGGAAAACAGCGCCCACAAATTAGGTTGAAGCGTCGGTCGGGTTTATTGCAGTTTCTCTCAAGATGACGCTGTAGTCAACAGATTCTACTTATTTATTTTTTACGCAAAATTTGAGCATTTCAAAGATATAATACTATTGTTTGCGAATAATACTTATTATACTGCATTGACATATGCAATAATATCAACCTAAAATCATTCATAATCTAAGCGTTTTCCGATAAAAAACTTCTGTCACTTTTTATTGTAATACATACACGCACACATTGACAAAAGGTGTATTTTAGTCACTAGCCACTAGAGGGCGTACTTTTATATTTATTGCGGCCTTTTTATTTTAGAATAAATAGAGAATATATTATATTTTTGCTATTGTAAAATTCATTATTGTATGTGTATTCATCATTCTAAAAAACCGATAAAAATATACATCTGTTATAGAATAATTTTATTGTCTGACTAGCTGTGCCCGCGACTTAGTCCGCGTGTAATTTAACTTAACAAAAATTTCGGGATTATTCATCCCCTATTTTATCCCCTTGGGGTAGAATTAATCAAAATCCTTTCTTAGCGGATGCCTACGTCATAATATCTGCATGCCAAATTTCAGCCCGATCCGTCCAGTGGTTTGGGCTGTGCGTTGATAGATCAGTATGTCAGTCAGTCAGTCACCTTTGGGTTATATATATTTAGATAATAAAATAGATAAATAAACGCGATATAATCCGTAAAAATAGTTTTATTTCAATGTGTAGTATTCGCGTAAATATAAGAAAATATATATAATATATATAATCTTCCCTCCCCGCTTCCGTACGGTGCAGTGAGGCTTTGTTTCGCTGCCGTCAAAAAAATTGCATTTTGTCCTTTTAAGGATAATTTTCGGCTCGCGAGTTGCTTTTCGTCGTGTAATATCGTGTTTAGTGCGTGAATACGTGTGTTGGGATAAGTATTAATCGTGTTTATTGTTCATAATTGTGTATTTTATCAGCGCTTTGGTAAGTCATTACTTTTTCCTATTGCGGGTAGGACTTACGAATAAACTTTTTACGTGTTAAATCGCTTATAGTTTATGTATTTTTCTTTATATAATCCGATTATTCAATATTCTTCTTGATTTAAATTAATTAATAATGCCAACCAACAACGACGATCCGCCTGATCGGGGCGGAGGTGCGTTTAGCCAAAGCAAAATTACACCTAGGTCGCCACCCTCCACCGGTAACAATAGCAAACGTTTATTTTGCGAAACGTTATCTCCATCTTACGTGTCACCAGACGATAGGTCTAAACGTGTCCTGAGATGCGAATCCACGGATAGCAATCCGTCGCCGTCTAATGTTAGTGACGCCGGGCAAGCCGATTATTGCGATTTAGTCTCTCAGGCATCTGCATATTTGGCAAAAATCAACGAACTTGTGAACGACCAAGGCACTCGCATCAATATCGCGAATAAAACCGCGATAATGGACATGACCCAGCGTATTACCGGTATCGTATCCTTACTGGCAATAAAATCCTCATGCAACGAAACTAAATTGGCAAATACGGAACGGGAATTAGATAAAATCAAAACTGATCCGGGCACCGAGAACCAAATAAACAAAACATCGTACGCGGACACTTTAAAACTCATGCCGAAGATAGCCCCGCTCGTTGAGGTCCGCGCGCCCCGCGCCCCTTGCGTTATCGCCTATCCGACCGCTGAGCGATCAGCTGAGTTTGAGTCATCGTCGGCGACCAAACAGGCGCTAATGAAAGCGATCAAACCCAGCGATGACGGCTTCCAAATTGTAGGCGTTAAAAAGACCGCGAAATCGGGTGTCGTACTGCGGGTTGCTAATGATAACCAAATCAAAAAACTTCAGTCCGTTGATGCCATTAAAACCGCCGGCTTGCGTTTGGAAAAACCGAAAGGTAGGAGACCACGCCTCATAGTCCACAATGTTCCCGAGTCCATTGGTGACGACGCGTTTATACTATCATTATACCGGCAAAATATTAAAGATGAAATGCCCATTAAAGAGGACGATTTCATTAAATCAACAAAAATAGTTCGCAGGCGTCCCACTAAAAATGGCCGTAAATGGATTGGCATCGAAATCGACCCCGAAATTCGTAAACACTTATTAGCCACAAAAGAATTCCTATACATTGATTGGTCCAGCTGCCGGTTCTTTGACGATTTCGATATGGTACGTTGCGCTAACTGTCAACAATACGGGCATGTCCATAAGTATTGCACCGAAAAAACACCTTCGTGTGGTCATTGCGCGGGTAATCATGAAACGAAGTCCTGCAAAAACAAGGACAAGCCTGATTTCAAACCTGTTTGCGCCTCTTGCAAGCGTTACAAGAAACCGTGTGATCACCTTTGCGGTACATCAGATTGTCCAACGTACAAATTTAAATTAGAACAGCTAGTCCTCTCTACAAACTTTTAAAATGGATAACATGGATAATTTTATTATAGGACAGTTAAATCTCCATAACGATAGGTTGGCGACGTCCGAGCTAGACCGTCTGACAATAGAATACAATTTGGACATAGTCCTTATTCAAGAACAATATCAAAGCGCTGGATTACGCAATAGGGTAGTGCAACTGGACAGCAAAGCACGAGCCGGAATTTATGTGTCGCGATCAAGTACACGGTAACCTCAGTCCAAAACCTTATGACGTCACACTGCGCTGTCGCGGAGGTCTCATCCCCTTCCTGTAGGTTGTACGTCGTGAGCTGTTATTTTCAATATTCAGACCCTATCACTCCTCACCTATATCACCTTCGACACGTCCTGCGCTGTCTCGCAGGTCGTAAAATTATTATCGGCGCTGACGTAAACGCTTCATCTTCTCTTTGGTATGGCAAAGTTAGGTACACCGACGCCGAACGTCGGTGCGCGGTTGAAGATTTCATTGCGGAAATGAACTTGTCAATACACAACACACCCGATGCACCACCGACTTTTTGCAGCCCAGTGGGCGAGTCTTCTATTGACGTCACACTTTCTAGTGCCGACGTCCGCTTGAATAGGTGGCGCGTCCTCCCCGACGCGTCGTGTAGTGATCACCGCCTGATCGTGTACGAGTTTTCCCAGAGGTCAACACAAGGTCCATCCGTTAACAATTGTAATTTTAGATATAAATGTAAAGGTGCAAACTGGAACTTTTTCAGCTCGCTTTTTGCGTCGTGTGTCAGAGACTTCACTCGTGATGGACTTTCCTGTGAAGAATGTGCTGAACTTATGTCACACTCTCTAACGTACTGTGCCGATGTGGCAATCGGTCGAGGAGCTGTAACTAATCTTAGAAGATGTGACTGGTGGGGGAACAAATTGGTCGAACTTCGCAAATGTTTCCGCAGAGCACGTAGAAAACTCAATAAACTTAAAAAATCACGTGTCACGGGAGTTCCTTTTGATGAGGCTTTATGTGCACTTAGAGTTGCCAGGTCCCACTACAGAGCTGCGGTCGAAAGATCTAAAAGTATATTATTAAGCAAAGTAGTGGAAAAATTAGATAGGGAGGGTCCGTGGTCTCCTCTATACCACGAGTTCAAAGCAAATAGGTCAATAGATCTCGCTTATATCCGAAACATCAAAATAGATAATCAACACACAACCGGCATTGAGGAGACTGCGGATGTCCTACTAAATACTCTTATTCCCGACGATGTAACGGCAAGCGACAGCGAATACCACCGCCAGATTAGAGCGTGGGCCGCGGAGCCGCCGCTCGCCCCCGAGTCCGATACTCCGTCCCGCGACGAATTTGAGAACATCGTGCGAGCCCTGCCTCTTAATAAAGCCTCCGGTGAGGACAAAATATCTAACAAAATGATTAAAGAAGCGTGCAAATCAGCCGGCGACTCTATGCTATATGTTTTTAATCGTTGCATCACAGAAGGCATTTTTCCACGAATATGGCGCCGTGGCTTTATTAGAATCATCCCGAAAAGTGGAGATAAACCTCCCGACGATCCCAAGTCCTATCGTCCAATAACATTGCTACCATCGTTAGGTAAACTACTAGAACGACTGATTGTCCCGCGATTGCTCCCCGGTGGACCAAAATTTAATCAAAAACAGTTCGGTTTTACGCGTGGCAAATCGACAGTTGACGCGGCTTTATCGGTAAGAAAAACTGTAAATTCATCTACGTCTGAATACGTATTGGGAATTTTTCTTGATATTTCGGGCGCTTTTGACAACGCATGGTGGCCGATGCTACTTCTCAAGCTAAAAACGCGTGGTTGCTACAGGAACATCTACTCACTTATTTACACATATTTTGTACAAGGAACAACAACACTCAAACTTGGACATTATGCTGTGTCAAAGGCGCTGACATTAGGTTGTCCCCTGGGATCGGTACTTAGTCCATATTTGTGGAATTTAGGCTTCGATGACTTCCTCGAGCTACCACTCCCGTGTGGTTGTTCACTAACTGCATATGCGGATGACGGACTCCTGTTGATAGAATCAAATACTAGGGCCGGACTCGAGAACCTTGCGGAGTCATGTCTGCGCTTAATTTCTGAGTGGGGCGAGCGAAATCGTCTCACGTTCGCCCCCCAAAAAACCTACCAACTCCTCCTAAAAGGGAATTTAAAAGCGCCGCCACGTATTAAGTTTAACAACGCAACAATAAAGAGAAAACAATCGGTTTGCTACCTCGGATTAGTATTAGAAAGGAATTTCCCATTTATAGAGCATATTAAAACTGTTGGTGAAAAAGCGAAACGTAATTTTTATGCGTTGACGAGAATATCTACGGCAACTTGGGGACTTTCCTTTAATACGCTAAAGATTATATACGGGGCTACGTACTTAGGCTGCATGTGCTACGGCGCACCGGTGTGGGCCGACAGGGCCACAATAGGGGCGGCACGGCGTAAATTACTACAAAGCCAACGTTTGGCGTTAATATTTCTATGTAAAGCATATCGCACGGTCAGTACCGAGGCCCTGCCAGTTCTCGCTGGTGTGCTCCCAGTGGACCTGGAGGTCCAAAGACGCGCGGCAATGTACTACTCTACTCGAGAGAGCATGAACACCGAGTTCCTTAAACCGCGAGACCGCTCTAAAATCGCTAGATTATTTAGTCCGATATCTGTCGTTTACGAAGATCTTCTGACCGAATGGCAATCCAGATGGGATACAACAACTAAGGGCCGCCACCTCCACCAATTCTTTCCATGCGTTCGTGAACGTCTGGAGAGAGCGTGGTTGGGGGTGGACCACTGTGTGGCTCAATTTCTGACTGGGCATGGCAACTTTAGGAGCAAATTATTCTACTTCACGTTAGTTCCTTCACCTTTCTGTCAATGCTCGACGCCGCAAAACAATCATGAACAATCTGCACATCACATCCTGTGGGAGTGCAGTCTCTGGCACAACGAACGGACTACTATGCTAAATAGCCTGCAAGTGACATCTGGAGTAGTTTATTACACAGACCTTGTGGAAACCAGGGACAATTTCCGTGCGTTCAAGCGCTTTTGCCATACCTATTATTGGAATCAAGTATAATCAGCTCACGAGTTTAGGTCCAATTAGTCATATTACGATCCGTGGTGCCTTACAACTGGTCTTCAATCAGCTGTAACAGTCTTGTTTCTATGGCAATTAGCCCATACCAGCTACATATATTTTGTCTCCCGCTTTGCACCGGAGGGAAGTGGAAATATTTTCTTCCAACTCCTCCTATTATTTCTTTTGATTAAATTCGTGCGGGTTCCAAGACAATTTAACTTTTCCCGGGGACTCGTCGAGGGTCAAACCTCGACGTCATTATTGGTCACCATTGTCGATCCTGGCTTACAGGAGTTACAGTGGTGGGAGTGTGTGGCGGGACTAGTCCCATTAAAAAATATAAGAAAACAATATGTAATACACTTGTTGGTGTATTCCATTTTTCTAACATATGAGATACATTACTGAGAAATAGATGTGGTTTTCCATGTGAACATATTTTTATTTATAACAACAACAATAATTACAAGAAATCAACATAAAAATCGTGTCTCTATCAAAATTATAGGACCTAGAGTCCTATACAGAGTAGCGTTAGTAGTGTTTCCTACATTGAGACACTACATGGCCTACTTTTTTGCAATATGTACACGACACCTTAGGCACACTATTTACACTAGACGACGAAAAGGCACTAGATGTAGCAGAGGCATCTCGGCGTTCTTCCTTCAGCAGGATCGATGCAACCGAGTCTGTAGATATCGAGGTGCCGGAATGCTCTATTGCCATCACCATTGGCTGTAGCTGTCCTTGAGTCCTGCCAGCATAATCACACCAACAAGTTCATCTTCCAGACCAGCTTGATTGGCAATCAGTTGTTGTTGCACGCATGTCATTCACATAGGCTTCTATGTTCGAGTACAATACAAGTTTAGTACCAAGCTATTTCTTCATAAGTTGTAAGCGTCGAGCAAGCCCGCTGTCAGCGTAGGCTTCCCGAAGTCGCTTCCATGTTTCCTTCGAAGTTTCAGCTGTCATGACGATGAGATATAGATGTTCGCTTAGACTCAAGCAAATCTTGGATCTTTGGCATCTTTGCGTTGAAAGTCGTCAACTTCCTCCGCAGGCTTCATGACGCAGTCCCATAGTTCGCTGTCAATCAAGTACATCTTCATGGCGAAGCTCCAAGCCGCGTAGTTGACGCTTCCCTTTAATTTTGCGAAGCTCAACGTTGTGTTGGCACCCACTGCTGTTGAAGAGCTACTAAAGACAGTTTGCTGTGGTTGTACCTTTGACGACGACTGTTCTGAGTAGCAGATTAAATAAAAACATATACGGAGGCCAGACAAGATATTTAATGTACAGCGTATTTTGACAGACAGAATAGAATTCTATGCAAAGAGAATACATTCTATGTAAAAACAAATGTCAATATAAATTACACGGAATTTAAAAACTAATTATTAACAGGCCAGTTCTTTGATGATTTCCACTACGTAGGTTGCAACAAAGATAATCTACTATATATATAAAAATAAGTCGGGTTTTCCTTCCTGACGCTATAACTCCAGAACGCACGAACCGATTTCCACGGTTTTGCATTCGTTGGAAAGGTATCGGGCTCCGTGAGGTTTATAGCAAAGAAAATTTAGGAAAAATTTCAACAGAACGCGGACGGAGTCGCGGGGCACAGCTAGTCTACTATATAAAAATAAGTCGGGTTTTCCTTCCTGACGCTATAACTCCAGAACGCACGAACCGATTTCCACGGTTTTGCATTCGTTGGAAAGGTATCGGGCTCCGTGAGGTTTATAGCAAAGAAAATTTAGGAAAAATTTCAACAGAACGCGGACGGAGTCGCGGGGCACAGCTAGTCTACTATATAAAAATAAGTCGGGTTTTCCTTCCTGACGCTATAACTCCAGAACGCACGAACCGATTTCCACGGTTTTGCATTTGTTGGAAAGGTCTCGGGCTCCGTGAGGTTTATAGCAAAGAAAATTCAGGAAAAATTTCAGCAGAACGCGGACGGAGTCGCGGGGCACAGCTAGTAATAACTATATTAATTTAGCCCTTTTGACGTCCCACTCCTGGGCACGGGCCTCCCCTCCACATGAGGAGGATTCAGGCCATAATCCACCACGCTGGCCCAGTGTGGGTTGGCGGATTTCACATGTCTTACGAAAATTGGTTAGATCTTCTAAGACATACAGGTTTCCTCACGATGTTTTCCTTCACCGTAAGCTAGTGATATTCATATAGAAATTATGAGTCACATAGATTTCATAGATAGACACATAGATTTCGAAAAATCCAGATGTGCGAGCCGGGGTTTGAACAAAATACCTGGTGCCCGCAAGACGCGTGCTTTAAGCAATCGGCTATCACAGCTTCAGCTCAATCAAAATAATACTAATAAATAAACAAATATCGCCAGACAAACATACCAACTGTATGGTCCCAAACTAAGCAAGGCTTGGACAATGGTTACCGTACAATGGACTGGGGGCGATGCCAGTGACACCAAGACCAGGGCAAATTACGGAAAGGCCAATTCCGAAATTTACCGTGAAGGGAATCAAACCCGCCACCACCCGGTGTAGTGAGCCGAGCGGCCTACGCTCAAACCACTGCGCCAAGCGGTCGTCAATCGTCGATGGTAGTAAAAGTAAAAGTAAAAGTAAAGGTAAAGGTAAAAGTAAAAGGAAAAGGAAAATGAAAAGGAAAAGGAAAAGGAACAGGAAAAGGAAAAGTTAGTCGCGACACCACACTGTTCAATGCGAAATAGAAAGACGATACGAAAAAAATAATAACTGGCTTGCTTTCTATAAGGGTGAGAGAGAGACATACAGAGAAACACGCGCACGCCGCACATATAGCGTAAGTGTCGTTACACATTTTTTGGTCTTAATTTTTTCCGTCTAGCCCCCTTTCGCAACGCGCGATAAGGAACTTCATTCCAATATTTATTATATACTAGCTGTGCCCCGCGACTTCATCCGCGTAGTATTGGATTATTGGGTTAAAAAGTATCCTATATGTTAATCCCGGTTATAATCTATCTGTGTTCCAAATTTCATCTAAATCCGTTCAGTAGTTTTTGCGTGAAAGAGTAACAAACATACATACATACATACATACATACATACATACATCCACACTCACAAACTTTCGCATTTATAATATTAGTAGGACTTACCTAGTACATGTGTACATTAGTGATGTAACGAATATTCGCATTCGCGAATATTCGCATATTTTTTGACATTCGCATTCGCATTCGTATTCGCAAGAATCTATGCGAATGTTTGGCGAATGTTTTTGAAAAACAAAAAGGAAATTATCTATTGACGAATATGGAATGTTAACAACTAGTAAGAATTATATATTATTTAAACAAACTTCCTCATAGGGTGGCCCTTATTGCACCGCTTTTAGCTTGACTTTACATTTTAAATCTTAGTAAAGAGTTATCCTAAAAATAGTAAACATTTAAAACAATAAATAAACGATGTTTATTAAAATATTCTACATAAATACATTAAATATTTAAATAAATTTCTTTCACATTCAATTTCATTGTAAATAAAACATATTATAAACATTAGATTTTTTATATTACAAAGAATATAATAATTGTCACCGGCTTTGCCAGACCCATAGATAAATATAACCAGCCAAATGCATGTCGGACTACGCATACTCTAGAGTTCCGTAGACATCCCGCCACTTTTCGATACTACGGAACTCATAAAATAAAAGTGATGTTTTTTTATTGATATGCAACATCGAATACGGCGGCTCACGTGGCCTATTGATTTCTGCGAAATTAATTAACTATTAGTAACCTTTTTAAATAAAATAGTAAGAAATTCTGTTTCTAAATTTACCATAGACATCTTCAGCAAAAGTGACATAAACTTTTATTTTCTTTTTGGACTGAGGAAAATTCTTATAAGGATTTTTAATTCAAATAATTAAGTTGTGATTAGACTAGGTGCACAATCAGTGGTGCGTGGTTTAGTTTTTAGTTTAGTTTAGACTCAATTTAGTTTTTTTTTTAAATTTTTATATTGATTTTGAATAATAATAACTATTTATTTCCTATAATAAACCATCTATAATGTGGTTCAAATTTAAATGATGAATCTTGCTACTTAAGTAAAAAAGGTCACAATGAAGCTCAATATTTCGTAAACGGGAATTAATATTGCAGAACTGTCAAAGAAACCTTCAAATAATTATAAAATACTACTGAACAATACCTTAATCAAGGGGGTGTGTAAAAAAATTGTTTTACTCTCCTTTCTTAAGTACGGGAGGTACAATGGAATAACTTTGCTTTCAAAATTTAAAAACAGTTTTTTAGCGGTACATGAACTAATTTTTTTGGCTAGTTTGCAGTATTTTAGCCCTAATAGTCTCTGTATAAAATTACTGTGATTGCAGACGGACGTGCCGAAACTATAAGGGTTGCTGCAATTCTCTAGTTCTTAAAAAAATCGTGAATTGTGTTTTTTTCAATTCAATTCAATTCTTAATATTTTTGACTCACAACTAAGTTGTAAAATGTCGTATGAAATGCGTGAGCATTGTTAATTACACACCTTGGCTCCATCACAGCACAGCCCTCGTGTTAGTCTCTGGCTGCAAACCAGCCTCGATGGTAACTTACCTCACTTGCACATAATGCACTTATTTACTTAAATTTGAATAAAAAAAATGTTACTGTTTTGAGGTAGGCAACTAAATTGTAAATAGGATCTTTCTCTATTGCTTTTGTTAGTCTAAATAAAATATTAACTCAATAAAATTTTAATATAAAATAAATTTTGATTACTGAAATAATACTAAACTACCCTCAAATCAAAACAAATCTCTCCGAATTAACTTTATGTGACTAATTAACTTCGGCCGACACGAATGTCAATCCAGTCTAACATTTTGCACGCTCTTTATTAACGTCCGAGAAATAGGCGCGTTATAAGTTTAACATGTGTATTTGTGTGTCTGTCTGTGGCATCGTAGCGCCCAAATAAATGATTTTAATTTTGTTTCTTTTTTAGAAAGGTGTTCTGATCGAGAGTGTTCTTAGCTATGTTTCACGAAAATCGATTCAACCGGTTGAAAATTATCAGCTCTTTTGTAATTTAAAAAGTCGTTTAATTTTTTTTTTTAATTTTTTTATACCTATTAAAAAGTTTTTAATTTTCAATTTAGGTTTTCTTATTTGATAGTCAACATTCGCATTCGCATTCGCGAATGTTGAAGCCAAATATTCGCATTCGCATTCGCATTCGCGAATGTCAAAAATCCAACATTCGTTACATCACTAGTGTACATATATAATACTAGCTGAGCCTGCGACTTCGTCCGCGTGGAATTTAACTAAAGCCCGCTCCCGCGTTCTGAGCCCGCGCGACAAGACCCATTTTTTTAAATTTCGTTTTTCTAAAATAAAAGTAGCCTAAGTTACTGCTTATAACATCAGCTATCTACCAGTGAAAGTCCCGTCAAAATCGGTCCACCCGTTTCGGAGATACTCTTTGATTTCATGTGTTTTTATTTTTTTACGCGGAACCCTAATTGTTTTTCCGAAATTAAAGTAGCCTAAATTACTCCTTTTATCATCAGCTATCTGCCAGTGAAAGTCCCGTCAAAATCGGTCCAGCCATTTCGGAGATTACCCGGAACAAACACACAGACAGACAGACAAAAAAAATTTTAATCGCGTTTTTGCTATAGGTGTCGTATGTACTTTGATATGCACTTAGTGAAAAGGTGTTATTTTGATATTACAAACAGACACTCCAATTTTATTTATTTGTATAGATAGTACAGTAGTATCTATGGTTTGTATATACCAGGTTCGGTATTTATTTGGCAAATACAGTAAATTTTCATTTTTATGTACCTATACGGTAATCCTAAGCCAGCGGCAACACTATCCTACCCACATATATGGATTTACATAGATAACGCAAATGTATGTACTTAGCGTGTCGGAAAACCCCGACCAAGCGTCAAGATTGGTCGCCTATAACTTACAGTCTTCACGACTACACGACTACAGACTTCACGACTACAGATATAAAAATATGAGTATGAGCGAGATAATCACTCGAGAGAATCGTAGCGGGCGGAGGGGCATCAGCGGCATCGGTGTCTTTGAATCGGTTTGGATTTCCCGCCAACTATGACGTCACAGTAAGTGTTAAAAATTTGGCACGCTTGGTTTCAATACAAATCGTGATCCTTGCGTTATCTATGTAAATCTATATCTGTGATCCTACCTATAATACACTAAACGAAAAAAATATTTCCGACAACAAACGCTTTTCTAATAGACATCCGACGTTGTCAAGTCGCCGCTCTCTACCAATTGACAACGTCGCGTCTGCAACAACGTAGTACCTCGTGTGGCGAATTGACGACCGCTTGGCGCTGTAGTTTGAGCGTTGGCCGCTCGGCTCACAACATCGGATGGTTGCGGGTTCGATTCTCGCCAAAGGAAATTTTCTGAAACGGCCTTTTCGTAATTTGCCCAGGTCTGGGTGTCACTGGGATCGCCACCAGTTTAATGTATGGTAGCCATAGTACAAGCGTTGCTTAGTTTGGCACCATATAGTTGATGAGTAAGTCTGGCGATATTTATTTATTTATCTGATACCTATCATGTCAGCGATACATTAATTTATTTATTAGAAACTTAGTATTGTATTATGTCCGGAAAATATTAAAAATACTTAGCTCGTTACTTCATTTTTTTATTGAATGTTATTATTATGATAATAAAAGATGAAAACCCGGCTTCGCTCGGGTGAAATGCGACTCATTACAATTTTCGGCATGATGTGTTTACATCCAAACAAAGTTAATAGAAATACAAATACATCCGACAGAGAACCAAAGTTATCGACATAGCTCAAAGAATTAGCAAGCTGAAGTGGCAGTGGGCTGGCTATATCTCGCGAAGAACCGACAACCGCTGGGTTAAACGTGTTCTTGAGTGGAGACCTCGACTCGGCAAGCGTAGTGTAGGACGCCCTCCGACCAGGTGGGATGACGATTTGCGAAAGACTGCAGGCAGATGCTGGATGCGGCAAGCTGAAGACAGGGCGCTATGGCGCTCATTAGGGGAGGCCTATGTCCAGCAGTGGACAAGCATAGGCTGATGATGATGATGATGAAAGTTAATCACTATGCAAAGCAAAACTAAATGAAATGAATACTCGTACGGAAACATCATGAACATTGAACACTGAATTTGTTTGTTCTGACAGCTCAATCAATAAATGCACTTCTTCTTCTTTCTTTAAAAATATGGCCCACCAACTAACTGGCACTGTCATCACTGACACTGACTGACATGCGTCCATAGAAAATATGGCGGTACTGTGCCGAATATTATAATTATAACATTGTTTATCACGACAATCCGAATTTTGCGGATATATGTTGTCGACTCAAAATCATTATTTTTTTAAGTTTTATTATTCTGGTAACGTTTCAATCGAGTCTACCGTACCCTTTGACGGAATTATTAATATAGATGGCGCAATATAGGGATATACATATTTGCAATAAAAATTTGGTCACCACCATCTGTCATTTCAACTAGTACACTATTAGCACGCAGTTTACTCAAAGTACAAATTTTATGTTAATAATGGCCTAATTTAGTCAGATGGCGCTGACAAATTCACACACACAGGCGTAAAATTTTACAAATTTTACGATCGATTTTGATTATGTTAATCTATTTTTAAATGCCTGAAATCATTAGATGCGAATACAATAATTTATTTAGAAGTGATAAAATCCATTGTTTTAAGGAAAAACTTTGTGTGTCTCGTATAAATTCGGAATGAAATATGTATGGAGAACACGACCGCCCCCATCACCTTATCTAAATATATATAACTCAAAGGTGACTGACTGACTGACACAGTGATCTATCAACGCACAGCCCAAACCACTGGACGGATCGGGCTGATAATTTGGCATGCAGGTAGATGCTATGACGTAGGCATCCGCTAAGAAAGGATTTTGGTTAATTGTACCCCCAATGGGATAAAATAGGAGATAAAAGTTTGTATGAAACTTTGTCAATTAAATTCCACGCGGACGAAGTCGCGGGCACAGCTAGTCCCATCTATAAACAAATACACAAACAAGTAGATATAATATTGTCGATGGGAACCAATTAACTGTTCGCTGCGACAAAGACAACGCGACAATGGGAGATGAACAATGGCTGGCTGCACCGATGACAGCAAAGGGATGCGCGTGGTAATAACTAGCGGAAGATCTACAGTACCTTGTGCCTCAGAATACATGACGACATTATGCACAACTGAACAGTGGTAAAGCCAACTTATAGCTAATTGACTACAGCTCATATGCGGGCTGGCTCGACCACGGATTACCACACTCTTACAGAATCTCGGCGCAGATGCTGCGTTTCGTACGATGATTGAGAGAACCGGAAGCCCAATCCACCCTTCCACCCCCTCCATCCCCCTGCCTCTGTCACACTTGCATTCAGATCGGAAACGTGCGAGCAATTCCCTTGGTATCGTAAGTTTCTATAGGATACGGTTATACTGCTTATACTGCTTTTAAACTGCAACACAACAGTAGCCTGATCTTCAAGAGCTGCAATCTAGTAGTAACACGAGCTACCTGGGCCCCAACCACGTTAGCTCCTAAAAACGCAATAGAAAAGGAAACGCTCCGCTTTTGACGTTTTTCCGTAACCTACTAACCACCGGCTGACACGAGCTTCACGATTTCTACTCACATTGATTCGGTACCACGTAAGCGATTGTTAGACTTTGACCTCGAGCTTGCGACTGACTTCGTTTTTTTAGTAAATTTTGAGGCCCTGTCCATAGAGCTATTTAAATCATATCGTTTTAAAAAAAATTGTTGAAGTTGCATGGGGTTGGTATTGGTAAACGATGTACGATAGCGGATATAACACATAATAAAAAAATACTACCAAGCGTTTGATAGCATATAAGCCACTCGCAAATTAGACTCGAGTGGAGTACCAAATATTTGGCCAAGCGTTTGAAAATCAAACGCTCGCGTTTGCTTTTCTATTGTGTTTTAAGTAATGGTACGGGCCCTGGAAGCACGGCTCCCGACAGCGACTCCGCTGTCCATTGGTCACGCCGCGAACGAATATACCAGGCTGAGGATATAAGCAAAGCATACTATATTTTTACGTAGACGGTAGCGACGAAAGAACTGTAGATTATAGGAACAACCATAAATAAATTCATAAGAAGGCTTACAATTTACTTTATATACAGTGTAGGTCTTCTGCTGTGCTAGATAAAACTCCCTTACTAATATCTATCTAACAATCTGATCTGCCACCTAACAACTTTCTCATCGTACTAAAAAATACACGAAATTTTTTTGCTCGCAAAATAATAATATCTTCCACCGCAACGCCCGGATAAAATGGCCTTCCACCGGATAACGTCATAACCCTATTAATATAAGAGCGTGACAAGACAGACATGGTACGGAGCATCTCGGCTACTTCCGGTCGGGGTGACTCGCTATATGCACCCCTATTACTTGCTTCCGGAGCCCTTTATGGGGATGTGATGCTTTATAGTAACGCTTAACTTACAGTACAAATACGACATAGTTTTCTGCGTATAATTTATCATACGCAGATGGGAAAAAGTCTCCCTCGTACTAATTTCAAAGAAGAAAATCGGTCTCATTTTTTTTCACGGAGTGAATATATTCATGTAGACATTTTTGAAAACGCCTGCTTTATTTCTGAAATCAGTTGACTTTAGAAACTTCATTTATTTAATAAGTAAGGTTTAATAAGTTATTATCAAAGACAAAATTATTAGTAGCGAATGCACCAATATTGCCCAATAGCACTTACAGTAATATTAAGTATCTCGGCTAAATACATACAGTTACGAGCACGGTTAAATTACGAATTGATTTATTTGCAGAACTTTGCATATAGACGTTTATATCGATGTTCATTATTTTCATTCGGTTTCTCATTACAATCCCTATTGATATACGAAATTAAAATGTTCCACGTTTATTTGCTCTTAATTTGAATAAAAATTACCGAACATAATTGTCTTCGTTTTTTTTATATAAGTAATACAATTTTAGTGCAACTGATACTTGGACTAAGGAAGATGAATGCTTGTATGGTTAACCTCTCGGAAAAAAATGCCAGTAAACTCGATTAGACCTAGAAAATATTAATTTTCCTTGAGGCTGTTCCGCAGGTCACAAAGTGAAGGATAATAGAATCTTACGTCGAGATTCTTTTTTCTAAGACGCATGTCGAATAGGGCGTTAGGTCTAATGAAAGAAAATAAAGAAATGGAAGAAAATGAACGAAAATAAATGTGTAAGTTTACTATCTTGTTGTTGATATCACTGTTGTCAGTACCACCATCTTCTCTGAAAACAATAGTTTGCCAACTTGAAACAGAATATTCTAAATATAAAAAAAATGTTGTCATAATTTGGTCTTTATTATTAATTAAGGTCATCTATAGTTAATAACGGAAGGCGAAAAATATATCACAGATGAATATGGAGTGTGCAAAAAATCTAATTCGTAAAAGCCCTCTTCCACTGTGTCCGTACCTTACGCTACAGTGGTCCTCTACCACGGCCCAGTGTTCACATCACGTCCACTGACCCCGGAACCGCGATCGGCACACCAATCACGTATCGTCCTTTTATCCTGTCGCCGACCTGTTAATTACAGATCCGCGGAGGATGACCTTGCCTCTGCGCTAGTTCATGTGCCTAATTACAAGTTTATATGTCACGCAGGATCCTCAGAATAATAAATGTAGTGTACATGTGTACATGTGTACTATAATAGATGCTAGATTTATGATTATAGATTACAGCAATATCATACCTATACAGTACAAATACATACATAGATGCGTTATTCAGGTATCTTTGAAATGTGATATTCACTTTCTGGATAAAGCTCTACTAGAGTCGCCAGTCGTTAGTGTCTATGTTAAATATTTGTATAGCTAATTGTCAGTTCCTATAGAGACTGTAACGGTTCTGTACAAATAGAAGTCCGCGCAATATTTTGGTAGACGCTAGCGACTAGTGAGCGGGATTTATATTATTGGTGAAGCTACCGACCATAGAAATGTAATATTCATACAGGAAAATAATACATACTTGACAGGTACTGTTCCTACTGAGGATACACATGAGCGGGTGATGTATTTGAGGAAAATCATATTAGGCCGATGCGGGAAATGAATTAACCCTTGGTTTGACGTGACAAGATTGACGAATGGCTTGATTGTCGTACTAAAACTAGTACTATTAATGGGTAACTAAATAGTTATGGAGTAAAATAAGTTGCTCGTTTCCTCATGGAATGACTTTAAGGTTGAATTATTATTTGGTATTTACCTACTTGAATATACCTACAGACTTGTACTATATTTTTATAACAAAGTCGGTAAACAAGCGTTCGGACCGACTGATGGTAAGCATGCTGTTACCGTAGCCTATAGATCCTTGAAATACCAAGAGCATTGCTGGCACATTGCCAACCTGAAGGGGGATGGGACAGCAGAGGGGAAGGGTTAGGGTTCCATCTCTCTCACTCATCGTGCAAAACGCAGCTATGATAGCTACCTTACGCCAATCTCTTCTGAAAGGGTGTTACCACGCCCTTCGAGCCAGCTCATATATTAACTGCAGTCAAGTGGCTACAGCTTGGCTCTCCCACCGTAGGCCACATCAATAACGGAATGACTCCTGTATGAACTCACTCTAGGTAATCCTGGAAATAATGATACATGCGGAATATGACGGACAACGAATCACTGACGTATATTTAGCAGTAATTCTTCAAAAGTAGTTTGCAACCAACACTACTGAACTCAATTTTCATAAATATTTATCTTAAAACTACCCTAGGTAATCATTCCATAATCGCTTTAACCTGCTTTGACATTATTAAGGTCATTAGTTTCTTGTCGCTTTTCCACCTTGCATATGCTAATATGCATCTTATAGTTCCTTAAAGTGTCCACTATTGCGGTTGCATCCGCATGACCTACCGATAGATCTGCATTAAACAAAAAGACGAAGTAAGCAAGGCTACCAACAGACTCTAATCACCAGTCTTCCTGGCGAACGTCACGTACGTTCGTGTCATCAGAAACCTTGACTGTGCCAATTCACTGGAATGATCCCATAGTGCATTTCAATCAGTTTAGGTATCTTCATCTAAATTTGGTGCACAAATTGATACGATACCTTTTTTATATAACAAAGTCGGCAAGAAATCTACAGCAAACCTATAGATGCTTGCAATACCAAAGGCAATGCTCGCATGTTACCAAATTAAAGAGGGGTGGGACAGAGGGAAGGGAAGGGGGGGCTTCCGTCCAGATCTCTTAGTCATAATATTTACTTTACGCCAATCTTCTGTGAGAGGGAGGTATTTCTCCATTCAAGCCTGCCGGTACATGTTGTGCAGCTGCACAAAATACCTTCGGATTTATATTCATAATCATAATGTGACCCGATACATCTTGAGTTAGAGTTTTGTAACGACCACGATGGTGATTTCAAGCATTTAGTCTGGTGAAATCATTGCGACTGGTATAATTATTCCCGGCGTATTTTAAGAATTAACTCCTGGTTATTTTACTGGCTTACATTTGTTTTCGTGTTAAATTTTCCTTTAGTTCATAATTCGTCAATCGCTTACAAATGAGACAAAACTGCGTCTGAGGATAAACAAATAAGTTTTACGAATATTGAAATGCGTACGTAAATACCGTGCTCGGACTTACAATGTACTCGATTACAATTCAAGAGTAACTGATCGAGGTTTATTTACTGACGTCGTTGTATGGTTTATACACGAAGCGCATCAATTAAATTAGGAGTACTAATTAGTTCTTATTCAAACGAATTCGATAATTATATCGTATAATTTACGCAGATTGATTCTTGATTACCAACAAGCATAAGTTATTACAGATGCCATCTGTAAACACAAACATCTATGAACCATTTAATTAATTGCAACCGTTAAGGCAAAACAGGCCTCCCCCTAAACTGAAAGGGACAAGTGAATTAAGTCACAACACTCGTTTGTCAGCGTCAGCCTCGCGGACCGGAATTAATGAGATGAACATTTAATTAGATACTGAGTTTTGTTTGAAAAAATTGGGGGCTTGGCGCGGATTATGTTTTATGCCATTAAGAAAACAAAACTCATGTAATTGAAGGAGATTGGATGTATATTTTGTGACATTAATAAACACTGGTCACATGAAAACATTTTGTCATGTACATTGTTATTATGGCAAGTTTTGAATTCTATAGATACAATTCAAGACAAATCTAGCAAAACGAATCAGCGTTTTGCTTTATTTATTATTTAGGTAATTTCTCTGTTTTTAAGTTTGCAAATCAGGGTGACCTACTTAGTTTCTTCATAATAATAACAATTCAAAAAAACATAAATTACACATCACTGTTAGAATTTGATGATTCAGTGTGATGTACTAGGATCGTTATCTATATGACATGCAGTCTAAATTTAAGCGAAGGAATAGTATAGCAAAGACCGAGCTTATTTCAGCGGTCTTAATAACGTCGTAAGTAAAAAGTGGTTTCGTGAGAATCAGCTATAGATTCTAGCTTACGAAACTTAGTTAACGTCACTTAGTATTTGAATGCTTTCAAAATACCAGGGATGGTTAGTGCATGGTTGCAAGGAATAGTTGGCAAGGGTGATGCGTTGGCACTGGAATCTAACTGGATACTAACCTATATAATGATTTCAAAATCCTATCTCATGATAACGCATTACCACTCAGGATAGTAGATGACGTCAATATCAAGCGCAATATTGGCGCGGCTACATAATCAATCCGATAGTCAGTTTGTTTTTATTTCAGGAGTTTGTTCAGTAGCTACTATTTTTCAAAGGACCTACGGAAGGCTTACGTGTGGATATACGTGTAACATGTAAAGTGACGACTTTAATAATATTTGGTGAGGTATCTGCAGGGATCACTGCTGGGAAGGTACCTACTTGACTGCTGGGATATGAGCGGCGAATTGATCCTAGCAGAAGCAGGAACTCAGCAACTTGAAAGATCATTAGATTGGCTGGTTGACTTTTAGAAAAGGTTCCTTTACGGTTTCTTATGTATCAAGGTCATATTTTAAGCAAAAACTAAGTAAATGTGTAAGCAGGCAACAGGTTTAGGATATTTTTTCTAAATAATATTTTGATTTCTAAATTCGACTAAAATAGAGATTTAAGGACAAAGTAAGCGACACCGCACGGCGACACGATGTCTATGTACTGTTCGATATAAGGCCTGCGCTCGGACGCGCCGCGGCACTGCCGGACTGCGCCTGGGTTGTCAACTTCCTGCACGCGTCGCGTCGCCTTGCCCGCGCGCACGAGAGCGCAACTACATCGCGACTACTGACGACCGTGTGAAATAAATATAAATTTGATTCCATTAATAATTCGATTTCCATATTCGAAAATTAATAATACGATTCCAAAAAAGACCAAAGAGTACTCGATATAATATTTACGAAAATTTGAAAAAATCTAACGTGAATTATAATTTACTACGATAGTAATAATTTTATATCTATGCAGATGCTAATTATTTCATGACCTTTTAAGATTTTACCAACGAAAGTGTATCGTGTGTGACACTGGAAATGATTCAAAGTGATCTCCAAGATGTGCCGGCGCCGAAGCCCGGTAAGTACCTGCGAGTATATTATCAGTTCTATCGTTTACACAATTACGTTCAATCTATTATCACCTCTCTCAGTTATCGTAATTATGAAACCCGAGTGTATACCTAAGTGTTCTAGACCTTATATCTTATTTAATCATTATCTAAATAAAATCATTGCAAAATTGTTAAAACTATTGTATCGTGAATGGAATACAGAGAATCTGATAACTTTTCTTTTCTTTGAACCGTTTAAAGAAAGTTTTCATTCCCTTTCCTTTCAAGGAGTGCCTATTTTTTAGTTTACTCATTATTGATTCCTACCTCCCCAGCCAGCTCATGTATATTATATAATCGTAATAATAATTATTTGTCTATTTGTATTATATTTTCAGTTGTTTTCATATTCTGTTATAATTGAATTTCCTTTGTAACTAAACGTATTAAATTATCATTGGAATTTAATCCAATATTTGATATTATTATCTTAATTTACGATCCTTAACTCGCCGTTTATTTATCTTTTGTTATATTATATAGAATTTAGATTAAAGTTCATGATACGAGTGACGTATTTGGAATTATTTATCATAAAGGTGTTTAGGTGTAATGAACAATGTTCTGGTATTGATGGTGAATTGGTATTATAGAATAGACTAAGGTCTACCATGAGCCCTGAACATGAGCTGAGAATATTGGTTTAGATCCCGGAAAATTTAACTGCACTGAAATTACAGGGGTATATTCCAAGGTAAAATTTGATAGAATGCGTGTTTATCGTGGTTTAACTTATTTACAATAAAACGGATACTTAATTGACACGTGAAAGCATATTTAATGGTTTACTTCAATGTGTAAGTGCTTTATAGTATCACTTAGAATCAGAACAATAATTGCACGACTAAGATAACGTTAACTATAAAGTTTTCCGACCAATCTCCTAATAATTTGTCCTTCATGGTTAAGTTTTATCCCACCACAGACTGCAACCTGACTTCTATAAGGCAGAATATGATAAGCTATATTGATATGAACTCTTCTGGCAAAATACTTAAATGGCAATTTAAAATTGAGTATTATATTCAAATTTACATTTTCAACTGCACACCAAACAACTGGTTAAATATTTGAAAACAAGGTTGATAATCATATAGTAAAAGTTTTCAAATTTGAACATATTTTATGTTTAAAGAATATATTGTACGCCCGACGACCGCCTGGCGCAGTGGTTCGAGCCTAGGCCGCTCGGCTCACTGCACTTGGTGGTTGCGGGTTCGATTCCCGCCGGGGCAGATTTCAGAAATGGCCTTTTTGTAATTTGCCTAGGTCTAGGTGTCACTGGGATCACCCCCAGTCCATTGTACGGTACCCATAGTACAAACGTTGCTTAGTTTGGGGCCATACAGTTGGTGTGTCAGTCTGGCGATATTTATTAATTTATTTAACTAATAAACTTACATTATAATAAATATCACACTTCAAACTTGAAAACCTATTCATCAGTAATTTAACGCATATTAAGTACAGAAAACAAAGTAGCTGATAAGTCTTCTCGTTCTTGGATGAAGTGGTATTTAATCTCTCAAAATTTGGCACTCCAGTTAATGTGTTTGGTAGTAAGTATTTGTAGGTACTCTATTGTTTTATGCAAAGACAACCTTCTAACAAGTAGGTGCTCTTGGTAATGATAGTAAGCTTCGAGTTTGCATAACGTCGACCTGAATACCCAACTCTCCAGTGTAACAAAAGATCAACACTACTTACTAATAAGCACATGTCACTCGTAATTTCTTAAGTTTGAGTGTTCGAATAATTTTCACATAAGACTAAAATCTTACGAAATGTACGGACCGTGAGAAGCCAATTTTGAAATAGGTTACCTGTGATTCTGAAAAGGGTCAAATGGGGAGGCAGCCGCCCTTATTGTTAGAAACTTGAAAACTTGGAAACACTAACCGTCGATTACTAAAACGCTTCTCAAAAATGTTTTTGTCTTAAGTGCCTATTTTGAAAAAGTGGTCATTTCGGCAAAGTCATAATTTGGAATAAGTGTTATTTTTAGGAAGAGGTATTTTAAGAGACTTATAGGAAAGTAGCTATGTTAGCCATGAAACTGAGATGTTGTTGTCTGCGCGACATTTTTTGTACGACACGTCAAATTTAAGCGGCGCGGCAGTCAAATTTATGTTGCGTTTAGTATTTGGCGGTAATACTAATAGTTCAACAAACTCTATCAAGGTTTTTTTCCCTCCAAACCTTTTCTAACAAATTTCTTCAAATAAATGTATGTATTTTAACCAATCAGTTAGCGTACAATCACCATTAACCCGATGCAACAGTTTTACAACAAAACAAAACATGCAAAAATGCTGTGTAACCCGACCACCGTGACCTCGCAAATCTCAAGTTTATCCGATCATCAAAAACGATTATTAAATCGTAACATAACTTATATCTAACATCTAAAACCTTAACGATGTAATTGGATTTCGTTGCCGATAAATCGAGTGCAAAACTAAGTATTGCTGATAGGAATCGATTCTTTTCTCGATAAAAGATATAAAAAGGCTCTTTGCATAACAATGAGAGCCACAGGTGTAGAGCATTGTCGGTGACAACTCTATTGTTTTGTATGGAACAAGTATTACGTTCAAACTTAATTGTTTAATATACACCGCTGTTTTTATAGTAACTTGTTACTATGTTTTTGTTAATAAACATGCAATGGTCAACGTGTTAATTAATACAATCCACAAGTATCGTATTTAGTAATCCCATTGAGGTCATGCTACTTAATGTAATAATTACTGAGTTATGTTTTATGTTGATTAGAACGTTAAAGTATTGATCGTATTTTCTTTGGTTTTTCTTTGGAAAAGTATATTTATGAGTAACATAAAATGGGCTTGTCATCATCATTAGCTCCACTTGTACACACACACAGGTGCCAGACATTTTGTATGGCACCTGATTCCGCAAAAAACAATCTGAAAATATGAATATTTTCTGTTGGTTAGTACAGCTGGTTGGTAGCGAGTGATTTACTTCATCTTAGTATTACTAAGGCACCATCAAAATATAATACATGATTGAAGCAAGGCCATACCTATACACATTATAGAACAGCTCGTGATTATGAAACTTATCATAATAAATGGCTAAAATATATTCTCCACATGGTAGCTGCAGTTAGCTATCTACATAATTATAATGTTCCTGTTATGTGATTAAGTTTTATACATAGTTATTATAATAATGGTCTGGCGATATCCTTCAATTCAGTTTCATTGCAGGATACAATTTTCATTACGTTTACTTCCAATCATATTGTGCGGCCCTTCCGTAATAGATTACTATATTGTTATAGTTTTTAGATAACTGTACTGAAGTGGGACATGTACCTATGCCACGAGAAAAGGACATGAGCGTGAGAGAGATGGGAAGTCTATTGTTATCAACTTTTCATCAGTATTTTTATCTTAAATATAACTTCCAATATCTACACCACTTGCACCGCAATGGATTTCGATAACACTTTTCAGCGAATGGGGTTTCGTAATGACATTTTTAATGCATCTAATATTTCTATTAATCTAGCCGAGGTTTGAGATTGACAACCCATTGATTTGTAAATCCAACAATCGTTCATGGTATAAAGCCGATGATTTGACGATAAACGTTAACAGTAAAACACATACAGTATACAATGCTATATCATTCATACTCGATTAGTATTCAGTGGCGATCACGAAATGTCCTTTGATCTGAATAATGATCGGAAGAGACAATAAATACGCGACGTGCATCTTGAGAACGTCATACGTTTCCAAAGCCAAAGAGTTCCCCAATAATGACGAAACCTAATAGATTGAAATAAAACTATTTTTACGGATTATATTGCGTTTATTTACTTTTTATGTTCCCGTAAATATAAGAAAACAATATGGAAACCTAATAGCTACATGAACACTCTTATTCAAGGCCGTGTTCCAAATTTACTATTATTTTAGGGGCGACTTCTAGCCTTCCCTAATTCGGCTAATAACCGTTAGACTATTAAAATTGTTGAGTTTACCTCAACAACAAAATATGGCAGATTTATAAATCAAATGACTTTAAACGGGCTAAGTTGACGAAATGAAAAAAAAACATATTTCAACCTATTGACGGCTACAGGGAGCAAATGTAGAAAATAACATCAAAATTCGCTATTTTGTCGCGTGGGATTTAATTATTCCGGGAGTATGTGGCGAAGAACCAAACTGCATGTAATTCATCCACCCTCGTAAGGTTTTCAACAAACCATGCATGAAGACCCGCACACGAGACCACTCCGCTACAGTACCGAGATAACTCTAGCTTTTGTACATGCCCTTTCAGGGCCTTTTGAACTTTTATCTTTTACTTTTGTGTGTACTTGAGTGTGTTTGAAATGGGAACTGTTCACTTAATCAGTACGAAACATTATATTGGATAACATTATCTGTAGACACTGCAAAAATATAAATTGTGTAATTGAATTATGAAAGTAAATTAATTATTAATAGGTATTTTCATTTCACCATTTAAATTTCAGTCACTCTAATGTAAACCTACCTACCTACACAATAATTTAAAATACTAAAAAAACAGTAACATGGAGATTCTTGACAATTCTTTTGCCATTGGACTGGCATTGCGAATGACAAGTACAGTTCCGTCACAACAACATGTGCCTTTTTTGATTATACTTACTGATTGTGTTTACATGAATAAAGTTCAGTAAATTATTGGTTTTGTTACTTGAAAAATACAACTTTCTGTATTAATTAAGGCACAGTGTCTATAATAAAATAATTATTATAATGAATGATACCTACTCGATGCTATATCCGATCCATAATCCGTCATAATTAGAAGCATGATTATCTTCAAGTATTGAAGTATGTGTTATCAGGTCCTCAAAATAATAATGTACTTTTTTTCATATTTTAAAATGTTTGTCAAAGATTAGGATGTACAGTTTTTAAAAACCTGTTTATATTATCAGGAGTAATCGTTCAATATAACCATGCTATTACTATTTACACTATCTAGGGAAGTAATCTTATAAAGATAATTAAATACTACAAACTATGAACGCGAGGTTGACGAAACTCAACTCTGTAACAACTATTCAAAGTTCTAATCGACTGCAAATATAACATTGGAATATTAACAAAACAGCAAAAGGCGATATTAGAAGTTGTTTCAATTAAAAATTGACAATAACCTTAATGCAGATCAGTGACCTTGTCGTGTGAGTGTCGCGCGAGTCACGGCGCGCACTGAGCTCTAGCAAATTGAACTGGTTCGGTATTGTGAGTGGTTGACGGTCCTTCGGCTAGGGCTAAGAATAAATATCCTGTTTGGCTAATTGCTGACGTAACGAACATAAATATTGAATATACACAATAACATGGGATATTATTAAGGCACAGTATCCCGCGATATTATTATGACAGAGAGTTGATGCGTGATCTGACATTATGATTGGTCACTCGCAATGTAGTCTGCTGGACCTGACCGGTTAAATCTGTACCTAAGTAATCAATAGTCAATCAACAATCATAAAATAATACAGTCATAATAATCATTGTGTTTCCTATGCACCTACTTATATTACCTAGTACTTTTATGATGTACCTATTTTGTTGAAAAATATTTTCATTGTTATAATAGTGAGGATTCGGGTGAGCGAGTTCATATTATAAATTATAAATTCACATAATAGAGGATACTCGCGAGTACTTATTCCATATTTCGTTCCGCATGAGGAACCATCATTTTTATTATATCAACACATAGGTAAATCTATTTATAGCTATCTACACGCAAGTTAGGTTCATATGAGGCAGAAATAACTTGGAGTAATGTTATTTGTTTATGCCTTGTAAGCAAATATTTTTAATAATCTCTTATTATTAAAACTTATTTGCTTGTAACATAACAATACCATTACAATAATTCTAACTTCAAGCATATCAAACACTAGCGGCCCGCCCCGGCTTCGCACGGGTACATTACGGTTACATTATTGGAGTTTTAGTAAGGATCCCTAATTTAAATAAAATAAAATATAGCCTATGTCGCCCGGGGACAGTGTAGCTTCCCAACAGTGAAAGAATTTTTCAAATCGGTTCAGTAGTTTCGGAGCCTATTCATTACAATCAAACAAACAAAGTTTTCCTCTTTATAATATTACTAGCGGCCCGCCCCGGTTCGGTGTTATTTGACATTCCTACTTTGTGCCCTCTAATAATTAGAGGGCAATAGATTCGTATATGGCCTGGCGTTCATTGAACCCACATTTATTACATGCAAAAGGAAAGCCGCAGTAAATATACTTATATTCACCCTTCAAACATTTTTACAATTCCAATGCCAAAGATATAGGCCATCTTTAAAGCAAACAAATAATGCAAGCAAGTGCCACTAGAGCAAATACTTCTATACAAGATTACGTAAAGTAGGGTTCGTAGTCGATGGATGCACTTGTTTATAGATTTGAGTGGCGAGTATGATTGCATCTTTATCTACAATTGGGTGGAGTGGAAAATCCCAAAGTTTTCATAAACACTCAAAAGGTTTCTGTAAATAATTAGATAAGTTTAAGTGAAACTATTGAATCGGGCATTTGAACAAATCTGTGTACGTAACGTTAGGGCTTTAACCCACTGGCAGTGTGCGAGCGGTATGAGCGCGAGTGACTAGACGATGTTGCGGCACAATTGCACCCAGCGAGTAGATCGGGAAGCACGCCCGTGGAATAACGCCCTTACACCTATGATCTAACACGTTACTGGTCAATAGCCTGAACTTTACAATCGAAACACGCCAATATTACCTAGGTATGTCACGAAAATATGCGCTGATGAAAGCATTGCGAATGAAAGTCACGAGTCAGATCATTTGTCACATAATTGTCACATTACATTATTCTGTGGCACTTCAACATAAACGGATTACAGAGGATAAACATGGCATGCGATTTGGTAATTTGGAATCAAATTCATTCATATCGCGTTATTCTTACTGGTAGTACATTAGAGAGCATATTAATACAGAGCATAGCAACGCTGTCCTAAAACAAATCTGTCTAGAAACAACGCGGAAGGAAGCCCGGCTCGATGCCGCGCAGGAAGTCGCGTTGAGTTATACATACGCATTCTTTAGGATTAGGTACTTGCGGATATTAGTAACACCCACGGTCTCAGGCACTATTTTGGTATTATTTTTGGTTTTCTTAATTTAAACATAGTTCTTGGTCATTTCTCCATTGACAAAGGGGACGTGATGATCATTTAGCCTCACTAACGCATTCCCGCCGGATTAATATATTCCCGCGGATATTCATACATTTGGTCGGTCCATATCATGCGTGATCTTTCACATGCTCTGGTGCCCTCAACTTCTCCTATAAGGCGCTATATTTAGATAAATAAATTGCAGTAGAGTTAAAATAAAAGTTCAGTTTAAAAGTAGTCAGGTAAATAAATAAATGGTTTTAAGCGATAACCTCCATGTACATGGTACAGGGTTAGAATTGTACCGTCCCGGATTATTGGATGTCGTATAGGTTAATTAATAGCAATAGCATTGCAGCCATAAGTTCACCATCTGCCACGTACCGTGCCACGGGTTCCCCTATATCTCATCATAGATGGATGTTACAATGCTTCTTCTACTTCTTCGCAGACTACCTTTGTTTTAATTTAGGAGAAACAGACACACAACATTCCGGTTACGCTGTTACTATCGATGCAGTACCAAGTGATCAATGCGGTACCATTTTAGTAAAACCAGTACACGTCGGCCTTCCGCGAACGAGAAGTGACCGCGAACCGACTGACAATAGGCGACATTCGATTTCAAATGTTTAGACCACATACCTGCTGGGTGTCGGGAAATAGTGGTGCTCTCTGTTCTGTTAGTACTAGTAGTAGTAAAAAGTCTTATTATTGCCCTCAACCGTGACGGCAATTTTTATAGTTGTGTGAAATTTATTTATCACTAATACCAAAAGCTTTTCTTGTAATTCCATGAACACAGTATCCATATTTCATACTGTACCTGCATGTTGCAAAGGCAATCAGATTTTTACAGCTACGAAATTTGAAACAAACGGCGCTGCACAAATCCGTTTCTATCCGGATTTAGAACCAGTTAAATCCAGATTTGTGTGCATAAAGCCGGAAATTTAAACGAAATATTTTACTGTTTTTTTATTCCGCCTGTCAGTTTATTGACTTTGGAACATATTGGCAAGAAATAGTTAAAAACTGTATATTAACTGAACTTTATTCCATCTCTCTTTGCCGGGCGTCGGGTCCAGGCGGGTGGAGCGGGCTAGTAGGGTCGTTAGAGCTATTAGCTCGAATAGGTATAAACGTTGTGACATATATGTGACTTGTTGTAACAACCACATAATGTGATTTCAAGTTAATAAACCTTTCGTTGTGATTCCCCTTCACATCGCATTAACCGTGATTATGTCCGTGTAATCGGCGGAATATTTTAAAATTCGATAATAAAGTATTTTCAGCTCCATTTGATACGCTGCTGGCACTATAAACAATAAATGTTACTCATATGAAAGGTTTAAATTAGCTTCGAATATTGTTATTGATTTAAAACCATGAGTAACATTTTCATCATTCACTTTCAATCATTTACTTTGGTGGTCCGTCACCACTCTTAAAATTTTTATAAATATAAAACTTGAATAATGTGTCATATTGTAAGTCTTCCCTTCCAACCTTTAAAAGCTATGCCGTGATCCTGACAATAATCATTATGCTTTGATTACTGATTAGATTTTTTTATTATTAATAACAACACACACGTTATACACGTGATTCAAATTAAATAAAATTAATTGATACTAACAGTGATTACGAAAAAAAAGGCTCCACGTTATTACAGCTATTGTTCAGTGACGTTTCTAATCACTATAATAGCCCCTGTGATCTCGTGTGTATGTGTCTGACGTGCCAAGAATACGTGTTAGTAAATTCCCACAATATCAGAAATAAGAACTGGTCTAGAATTATTGGAAACAACGTGATGGATGCTTCTCTGTAGTAATATCTGTATCGATGTGTTTGTGTAGATGATCACTGAAACAACTGGTTGGGACATCTCTTCCGCGCGTTGGTTTAGCAGGATGATGTCTGGCTCAATAATTCCATCAGTGATAATTAAACTCAGCCGTGTCTGACCAGCGGGCGGCCGCCAGCCTGGGCCGCGTCGCGTCGTCGCGTCACACGCCCGTTACATTCTGTTTGTGTAGTAAATAATGTACAGCAGGATTATTGAGCTTTAATAGTTCAAGCACTACTACTAAGGAAACATTTAAAATAATGAATTAATGAGTCTCTGGAAAGAGCATAAGCGATAAAACATAATTATTAATATAGTTAACTTCGCCAAGACGTTATTACTACCTACAGTTAAAGTACGCACAACTAAAAGTGATTTTGATATTATTATTTTTTTCCATTATTTGTAAAAGAAACGAGATTCAACCAACTGGTTCCCTGCCCAGGAAACATATTGCACGTTAATAAGCTCCTGAATAGTAAATTTCCTTACATTGATGAAGATTGGCCTGTAACATGAGCTAACACGAGTTAGTCCTGGAACAAATTAAGCTCGTGGTTTCTTTCCTATCTTGCCCATTCTTCCCCATAGGTACTTCATGACCGGTAGACTCTTATCTGTTCCACCATGATCCGCTGTTTATCGCGCGCTGAGTCACGTCGTACGCGGAGTGGTTGTAGCATGGGTTGTAGTGCGGAACACTGGAATCCCCGCGCACTCATGCGCGGCATGACTGCGCCTGAATCCGAGTTGGAATAGGATGTTCACACGATCACGACAAACAGGAACAATATAACCTGAATCGAAAGAGATTATCTAAATCATTTCCTGAGTGACTTCCCTTTTTGATATTTTTTCATGTTTCTTATAGAAGAAAGTTGGCAAACAAGAGGTCCGATCGGTCTAACCGTCAACAGTTGACCGTGTTATCTATTTGATGATTTTTTCTATATCAAAAACGGATAATAATTTCGGAAACAATTCTTGTGTAGGTAAATAAATCAATTTTTGCACTACCTTATTGATCGCGTGCAAAGGCCAGCGCTATCAATATTATCAACCATTCAGAGCGATAATAACAGAATAATAAATAACCATCACAAGACTAAGCAACGCTTGTACTATAGGTACCGTACAATGGACTGGTGGGAATCCTAGTGACTTCCAGACAAAGGAAAATGATGAATACGCTATTTCAAACATTTCCCTTACGTGATCGAACCTAAAACTAGCCGGGGCAGTGAGCCGAGCGGCATACGCTAAAACCATAACTTACTCTAGACCAAGCGATATTTTTTTAAGTAAATATGACTCGTAAACCATTTTTACGCTGAAACGAACTGAACTCAGTCCATTACTACGTCTGTCAGCTACAAACAATACGTTAGTGGAGTGGAAAAAATAGGGAACGGCTAAAATATTGAAATTGTTTTTATTTACGTAAATCAAAATAGTGTAGCAAATTGACCGTTCTCTATTCTATTCGCCATTTGTACGTTTTAAGATCGAAACTTCCTATTTTCCTGATGTGTGAGTCTTCTCGGATCGCTTGGATCTAGTAATGCGAGCGCGGGCCGCTCGCTCGCTGCACCAGGTGGTTGCAGATTCGAGATCACTTTATTATGAATATGACTTTTGGTGTGTTAGTTCATCGAATGAATGCGATTATTAGCGGTACGTGAGCCAAAGACTTGTGATCGAATAGTTAATATAATAAAAAGGGTTAGCTTATATTCGAGCCTCAGATTTCGAAGGTATTTGAAACCAAAGTGGGTAATTTGAATTGGGGATACTAGTGCCAACACGGTGTTTACAAATAATGTAACTTATCGTACAGAACCTCAGAACATAGAAACCACAAGTTTAAATTGCTTCTTAAGATATTTTTCGCGGGAAGTTACACCGTATGCTGCAGTCTATACTCTATAATAGAGTCTTTATAGCATATTCCGATTCTAACTCTTTATTAAATCGACCGTTTAAATTTTCATCGTTTCTTTTTAACATCGCCGTCGATTACATAATAGGTACTAGAAGTAAACGAAACTGAATCCTGTCACGCTTACAAATAGCTTTTCATCGGCTATAACTAGTGATCATTATTATCTATTGTGTTATTAAGTATGTTCGAGTGCGTCAAAATATCATATCAGGCTCTAGGGAGGCGGCTCACGTAGAGTGCGCCTATCACTTGTGCTCCAAGCAAACGTTCTATGTTAGGACTATTCTATTTGGATTTTAGAATTACATCGAGTTATCGCTTGTTATCTGTGTGTTCGTTTACAAATATTTTTTTTGGGATTAGGTAACATTTATATTCGCATTATTGTAATACTTACCTAAATAAAATAAATATAACCTATTACAAGGCTATTGAGAGGGACGCTTTTCTTTATTAAGATATCCTTCAAATAACCTTATTATGTGAACTTATTTACTATGTTAGTTCATCATTATATCGATTGTTGCAGAGAGCACGATTGGCATGCGGCACATGATCGCACTGGTGATGTTCCTGGCGACCACCGTCTCGTACGCGACCAGGGTCAGCATGAGCGTCAGCATCGTCGCCATGACCTCCAACAACAGCTATGGATACCCGGTATGAGCATTACATGTTCCAGCCTGACTGGGAGACCAAGAAAAATATTTTATAACATGACGGCTTGCGACCGTTTGCAGAACATATCATCGACGGTTCACAATGACAAGAAAGAATGACATATGGCGTTTGGTAGTTAGTTTGCTTGAATATTAAATTCTAATTTTTGTAGTACGATTGTCCTGGATTCGTTCCAAATAATATATTACAATAAATGTCCCGCAATCATTTTGCATTACAATTCCCAATAACTGTGTCTGTTCCCAACAAACATTTTAAATGAGTAAAATATGAAATAATATCTTTGAGTACATTAGGCCTACTATAACCTTTCGAAAGGCTTAGTCTTAAACTCAATTGATTGCTATTCAACTAGCAGCTCTATCGGTAACATAAGCCAGTTGTCAGAATGTTTAATGCTTCAGGCTGCAGTAGTGTATTTTTAAATTGTACTGTTAAATAAATAGTGCTAGGCTGTGACGTGAATGGTATTATTTAAAATAATTTATCATAAATGTATGACGTGTCAGGTACGCTGCGATTATTTAGGTACATCTGATAAGCGCTTGGCCGAGTAGTCCGAGTGTTAGCTGCCCGGCTCACCGCTCAGGGTTGTTTCGGGTTCGATTCCCTGTGGGGAAAATTACATAAATAACTTTTTCGTTACTTGCCTTAGTCGGGGTGTCACTGAAATCGCCCCCAGTCTAAAGTACGGTGGCCAAAATACAATCGATGCTAAGTGTGGCACCATACAGTTGATGTGTCGATATTTATCTATTAGGTATTTATATTGATGAATAGTTGAATTGCGCAGGTGTTCGAGTGGGACCGGAGCACGCAGGACACGATCCTGTCGTCGTTCTTCTGGGGCTACGTGGTGCTGCAGATCCCGGCCGGCATGATAGCAGGCCGCTTCGGGGCCAAGTACCCCATCTTCATCTCAATGTTTGCCACCGGAATCGTCAACTTGATCTTGCCTTTCGTCGCTCAGAAGGTTAGAAGAGTTTATTGAAATATAATATAATAATGTCGTACCTCCTAAGCACTGGGAAGATATTACAAAACACTCGAACAGATTTAGAAGAGACACGCTCCAGGCGAATCTTAGAAAGACTAGTGGTAACCCCACCGCCCTATTAGTGGTTCTATGGTGTATTCCTCCGTAGCTTATTTACGACAAACATGTATAACGACTGCAAGTGATGTTATTTCCCGTAACCCGGTTGAAATTACAAATCTTGTAAATATTGAATTATTTTTCTCACACTGAAATCAGTAGCAATGATCGAAACCCTAGTCAAAATCTGTATGTTTGTGGCTCTATTGTCAAGATGAGTAGATGTTAGGTCAGGTAATGAAGTTATTTACTTTTGAAATGAGAGCGGCTGGGTCGCGTATTTAAAAAAAAAAGTATCCATGTAGGCCAAAATCGTCTGGCAGCAACAACTCGCATTGCTCCTGTATAAATTAGGTATATAATTCTATTTTCAGAAGAACTTTGTCTACCGAAATTAAAATCACCAATGAATGGCTTTGTAGTACTAATTAGTAACTTTTTCTCAAATCACTTTCAAGTCAGACTAATTAAGTAATTTCTAATGTCTTTGTGTGTGTATGCCTCGGATAAGTAGTTACAGTAAGCCACAACAAAGCATTAAGCAAAAATATAAAAAGCACTTAAACCGATTGTGACTTTAATAATACAAAATGTTTCAAATTAGAACGCGCCTTAGAACATGGGTATTATTGGTAGCCGCGCGCCGCTGATGTACGAGTATCTTGCTGCCCTGCGGCCGATCGAAACAAAACGCTGTCGTTTGTTACACGAGGCGGTTAAGGCGGAGTAGAATCAAGGCTTATGGAATTAACGCAGGGTAGTTACTGATAGTGAAGAAATTGGGTTAAGAATTTCTACATAAAATGTGGTTTCAGACTTTTTAGGTTTTCGAAAAGGTTTGTGTCTACAAATGCGTTATTTAAGTACCTACTTAGATTAGACAAAACACCAATAGTTATCTTACACGTAAGTTGCCATAATAAAAATTGACTCGACACTCAAATAAAAGGATTCTTGAAAAAATGACTGAAAAAATGTCTTGAAAACCTGAAAGCATAATGCGTTTTTTATAAACTAAACTCTTAAATTTAACGACTCTGAAGCCTACGCAATTTTATTTTAAATATTTTTCTTAATTCTTAACCGATGAAACAGGTTCCCCACTTAACAAAACAAAAATCAAGACAAATGGCAAGGATCTCACATTAGGATGGTTTATTACAGCCCCGTTTGTCCAACTCGCCATCCCTCACTCAGATACTATCGGACAGTATAATACCACCAAACAGAACGAGCAATGTACCAGATAACCTGAACTGAACTGAATTACAAGTGGTCGTTTAGAGGACAATATTCAAATAAAATGAAATAAAGATAATATATAAGCGACTCAGTTCTTAGAACCTTGAAATAACAATAACGTAGGTGTAAAGTTGGACTTTATTATTGAAGTACCTAGTCTCAGCATCCAATTTCAATATGGTTACTATGATTTTTGAGATAAGTGTTCCAGTTAAGTTTTTGTGAAACCGCTATTTATATGTTATGAAAATAAATAACAGTGTTAAATACGTGAGTCGTACTACTTACAAATAGAATCTTACTTCATTTACATTTCAGCTGCACTTCCGACAAGAGATTACTTATTGATAAGTATCCCAAAAGTCTTAATTGTACTTCGTGTTTCGTAGTAGTTAACAAGTTGCAAATATACTTTAGTCGCTATATGTGTTTCCTCTCTTTCTTATTGATGTGTGTCATTACTGCGGCGCGCAGAAGGAACCTCCATCTTTTCGCCATACCACCTCAACAATATATTAACAAAATACTCGCGATGAGTTTGCTGCACAAGGGATCTCTCATCATTTTATTCTCGTCTCTGCACGCATCACACATAATGAATAAAAAACGTGGCATGGTGATAAGATGACACGAGTAGTTATTTTTTATTCGTGTTTACCTATGCGAAAGTTGAACCTGAAGTAGAACCAAAGAAATTGTAATAAAGATTACAAGAACAAATAAACATAAGAACTAATGAAAGAAAATACCAGTAGCTCTACCTTGAATATAGAACAAAGTGTACAAGCAAGCGTTCACCTGATGTTAAGCAGTTACTCATAAAACTAAGGGCATTGTGCGCACATTCCCGACCTGAAGGGGAGTCGGACAGGGCCATGGGCTTCCGGCTCTCTCAAACCTTATGGTAAGTAGAGCTACAAAATGATGCAGTGAAGAAACTGCTTATGACATAACGTGGCTTTTGTTAATTTATTATTTTTTCTTCCAGGGTGACTGGATCGCGGTGTGCGCGTGCCGTATAGTGATGGGCCTCACGCAAGGCCTGCTGTACCCCAGCCTCCACGGCGTGCTGGGCCACTGGGCGCCGGCGTCTGAACGCAGTCGACTTGGAACATTTGTTTATGCTGGTAATTTTAATTTTAGATTATGACATCTCAAAATGTGAAGGTATATAATTCGTATAATAGGTAATCGTTATAATAATTGATCATGTAAATTAATATTTTTAATTAAATGTCTTTTTAATGTTAGGTACCTACTTTATAAATGTTCAATATTGTAATTTTCGTTAACGGCAACGGCATCTGAAACTGAAAAATAGAAATTAATTAAATCCTGTTAAAAGCGTTTTTGTTTACAAAATACTGCAACTTAGATAGTTAATAAATATAGAGGCATTTACCTGAATAGCCTCTGTGGGGGAATCCCACCCTTAATTGTGGCTCATTAACGTAAGCAAATTCGATTTTATTTTTTTCATATAGCTTAGCTTTTTACATAAGCAATGATAACAGTTTCGGAGATTTTATTGTTATTGAATGAAATTTTTTGAACCCTTATACAAAATATCAGCAACGAGTCACTCCCCTAACTTTCAATCTTTATTTTTTAAAGGAGCACAACTGGGAACGATCATCGAGCTGCTAACATCAGGGCTCCTAGCATCCAGTTCATGGGGCTGGCCCTCAGTGTTCTACGTGGCTGGAGTCACGTGCATCTCATGGTCATTCCTGTGGCTCATCGTAGGAGATTCCACTCCCGGCACCAGCAGGTGGATTTCGAAGAAAGAGAGGAAATATATTGAGACCAATGCTGGATCCAGTGAGATAGGACATAATGTAAGTTTAGATAAGTGCAACAACACAAGAACACGTTTAATGCAAACATAAATTTAGTATAAAGTATCCGGGTCTGCCATACCAACATCTGTTGAGTATATAAAATGCGATATAAAAGAGATCCTCTATCCATAAAGCTTCCTCACACAAAATGCAGATAACAACATATTTCGAGCAATAGATTTCTGATCAAAATCGTAGTCGAAGAGATTCGTTCATAACAATGTATAATATGCGTTTTCCAGAAAATGCCGACACCGTGGAAAGGCATCCTAACCTCGCTCCCGTTTTACGCCATTCTGTTGGCGCACTGCGGCCAAAACTTAGGCTTCTGGACGCTCCTCACCGAATTACCCACCTACATGAAATATGTACTCGGTGTGGATATTAAGGAGGTAAGTTCACTCATTTAATTGTATTTACTCATTTATTATCTCAAAATGTTAGACAATGTAAGCTGTTATTTATCACATATCATGTCTAAGAGAATAGGTATCTCCAGAGAGTCTTTGGTGACCCGTTGGGAATATTAATGTATGCTACATACTTCCTATGTTTATGGCAGAACGGAAAGTTGTCAGCTCTCCCCTACGTGGCGATGTACGTGTTGAGTTTCATCTTCAGCTGGATCGCCGACCTGCTCGTCAACAGGAACATTGTCAAGCTTGTCACTTCTAGGAAAATATTTAACACTATTGGTAAGGCTTACTGGAGTTTTATTAGTGTTTTCCACATAGGTATACATTACCCAAACCTTTTTTTAAATCTGGAATTAATTAAGAAATTATAATTTCCTTTTTTTCCAGCTTTCTGGGGTCCAGCGGCAGCTCTCCTGGTGCTGTCGTACCTCCCCGCAGGGCATCTAAACTTGGCCGTGGTGTTGTTGACCTTCACTGTAGGATTAAACGGTGCTCACTATGTCGGTTTTATGGTGAGTACTACCTAACAGTCATGAGAGGTAACACCAGAATAAAACATCCTGGAACAAACTCCAGTAGGTATGACATTTTTTTTGGTCTGATTTTTGTCAATTGCTTTCAGAATATGACGACAGTAATCCTCAATTTCTGACCCTTACTGGTCAGAAATAATACAATATTTTGTAGTAAAGTAGACATTACAAATTTCACGTTTTTGTGGAAAATTGACGGACTTGTGTGAACTGATAGTTAGGTAATACTCGTAACATTTTGTTATAGTTATCCCACATTGACCTGTCTCCAAATCACGCGAGTACAATGATGGGCATCACCAACGGCTTCGGAGCTATCTTCTCCATCATGGCGCCGCTCAGCGTGTCCATAGTTGTCAAAGATCAAGTGAGTGCTCTGTTTCTGTCCGCTTTATTCTCCCAACCATTACTTTTAAGCAAAGCAACTCGCTACTCGCCAGCATCCCCATAAAACGTTTGTATAGCAAATTGTTAGTTCCTCGGGTGACCTACGGGCGCTGTTCCATGTGCTTTAGGTATAAATATTTTACGGAGACGCCAGCGACTCACGAAGGAAAAATTATTTGAGTTATTGAACCAATTTGGTATTTTTTAATTTTTAAAGTTTGTGTCCCATTTGGATTATATTTACTTTGTGGGTGCTGTCATTTCCATTGCGTAGACTTTAATTGCTTATGCTTGTAATTCCAGACCCAGGCGTCAGAATGGAGGAAGGTATTCTTCATCTCAGTGGCGTTCTACTTCCTGAGCAATCTGTTCTATATGCTGTTCATATCTGGCAAAGTACAACCATGGAATGACCCGCAGCCTGCTGAGAATATTGGTGATTACATTTTGATCATTGGATCAATTTATTATTGTAACGAGTAGAATTCTAGGTGTATGTGAGTCTATACGTTTGCTAGAATTTGTTAGCTGCCCGCGTCTATGTCAAGTGTATGCATTTTTTTACGTGACGTTCTTAGACTTTAGCGACTAGCTCTTGTCAAATACACAAAACCGATAGTACAGATATACGCAAATAGTTTGTGCAAAAGGTTAATACAAAATGCTTCGTTCCGTATGAATCTTTTAACTCAGCAATCTAATCTTGACTGTTTTATTTACAGAAATTGGTGAAAACAAAGAGACGAGTGAAAAGAAGTCAAGTATAAAACAGACGGAAGGCGAACACAAATTTTGATTAGGTATACTAAATTAATAAGTATTATTTGGCCATAACTAGTCATAACTTAACTTTTCGGACAGCATTTCTTGCTGCTACTCTTTTTTGAGAAGCGAATATTCACACGCTGTAGACGACACTATTATTTATATACATTTTTAAAGGTAGATAATAACCGTTTAGCACCCAGATACGGTAAAATGTACGGAAATTATCAGCCGTTCAATGTGATAAAGTGAATGTTATCTTATACTGGAAATAATCCGAACATGACTAAACGAGAACCAAAGAGTTTCGTTAACCAATATTAATGACACACGTTACCATTATATTTAGGATCATGATATTAATGTAAATAATTTATTGTAAAAATAATTCATGATTGAACACCTTTAAAGTGTTAAACGCAAATTGTACAGATCAATTAGTATAAATACATTTATTAAATACGTTTATTTTGTATCATTATTACGTTAAGTGGAAATGTGATTTATGACATTAGTGATCCCGTTAGCTCAATGATTGTGTTACCTAGCACTGGGCTGTTGTTAATATTTTGATAGCCAAGTTGGGAATCGAACCCCGAACCTATAGGTTATATATACAGGCTCACTTTAACCACAAGGAGCAGCGTCTAGTGCGGTCGCAAACGTAAATTAATTAATTTATGTTAAAATAAGGAAACTAAATTATAAATAAAGAGTTATATGTTGACTACTGGACCAGAAACTACATACAAGTAAGTTTTAAAGATAGTGGACAACTTCAAGTGCACAATAATTATACTTAACCTTATATTTCCTTATAGATGCCCCTCCCTGGATACTACCAAACATTATGTTCGTAGGCTAAACTTATCGATATTGTGTATGTGTAATGCAACATCATAATTTAAATCATTTTACATAAAAAAAATAGTGCCCCTTACGTGTCTCGCTCTCATATCACTGCACACGCCACGGTTTCCACAATAATATATTTAACTATAAATAATCTGCGTTGAAATCCGCAATGTATCCGTCCAGTGCCCAGTTGAACCACGGCACCACGATCCCCACCCACTGATGTAGGCGGTAGGAGGCAGTATGTTTGCAGAATGTTGGCCACTGCACTATATCATTGACTCCACAGCTCTTGCCTCTCGCAAAAATGTCGCGTGTGTACTGTGGGATTTACAAGTGTCCGACGTAAGAGTAGAGCGATAGATTCGTTAATTCGTTTCAGTACCTAATATAATTTACAGAGTAATTGAATTAAAGCCTTGAATTAAAAATCCTGATTGTTTATTTCTTTGTTCTTTCTTTGTAGTATTAAGTTTTTGGTTACGCTGATTAAACGATAAACCCTTGGCATACTTTTCTCGATTATTCTTAGCCTTCTACCTAAGATTTATGTGAATAATTTAACCCTTCTGAAATTTTCGTCGTGATTTTAAATTGCATAAAAAATGCTCTTAAAAACAAATCGATGAATCTTCATAAAGTCACGCAATTCTATGAATAAGTAAAATTAATATTAGCACTATTTAATGGTATTTCGAAATTGATTTTTCATGAGATATGTGAAGGAAATATGTCGTTGAATAAAAGATGTATTTACGATGTGAATAATTAAGTTTAATGTAAGAAAATACTTGACACAACCGGTACAATTTTGGCGGGAGAGAAAAAATAAAAAAAGTACAAAGGCTTGCCACAATGACTAAAGTCAAATGTCACTAAGGGTTGCATTCCATTTCAAACAATATGACCCCGAGGTACCAGGTTCTATTTATTATCCGTGAAATTTAAGTGCCTCCGTAAAGTAAATCGTTACAATCGCGGCTGTACCGGAATTTACGCAGTAGCTGCGCACCCGCATCGATCTTAATTTTCTAACGGTAGATTTTTTGTGGGAAATTGGTATGGATAACACTCGAGTCCGCCGCCACCGACGTCCCGTGGAATATTAGACGACCGACAGGCGTGGTTTCTGTGTGGCACCAACACATCACTAATTTGGTGAATAGCATTGGTGATTTTATGATATGTAAAGTATATTTTTATTTCTTTTTTTTTATGTTGTTAAAATTTTAATAATCATTCGTAGAATGTGGTGATGAAAATAAGTTGTTATTAACAACTAAATAAAAAATTACTTGCTTTAAATATAAGGACTCATTCGCTTTTCTTATATTATAAAATATCCATAAATAATATTGCTTTCCGCCTAGGAAAAAATACAGAATTTTTCAAACCTTATCCTCCATGATAAAGCCCTACCACATTTCCATTCTTCGTCAGATATGGCAATCTGTTAGTCATTATAATTGTATAATATACGGGGTTCCGGGTCCTACAGCGCGGGTCTGGGAGTGAATATCCATGTTGCTAAAATTACAGGCTATAACTCGTTGGGTCGAGCGCCAGTTTGAGAAACTTTCTGATACATACATTATGTATGTAGTTCTAGAAAATTCATCCTCACTATTCAAACGCAACCTGTATTTTTAACACTCCGTTGGGCTATGTTAAAAATTATATGATGTAGCCTAGTGATTTACTAGTAATAAATTGCTCAGTAATTTTAAGTGTGATTGCCTTCAACATAACGGCAATCGCTTATTACTTTAACTGCAAAAAGAACGTTATAACCAATTTTCCATTCACATTGAAAGGTCTCGGCGCAGAAATGAAAATGAAAGCTGATGTGGATGCGGAAAATAAATTTAAAAGTTTTAACGAAACGTTCAAATTGTGCGCTTTCTCACTCGCTATCGCTTTTCTGTACCCTAACGGGAGCAATGTAATCAAGAGAGCTGTTATAATCACTCTGATTGTCATCTTTAATGCCGGGCAGTTGTTCTGGTTCAGTACTTATACTTTTAAATGTCTTTACACCTTGGACATATATAACTTCTCCAGAAACATGACATTGGCTGTAGTCGTCGTTCTTTTCTTCATCAAAACCTATTACGTTATCTACGCTACTCATAAATTTGCTCCACTGCTGGATATGATCTCAAAGGATCTAATCAGTGCTAATGACTTAGAAATAGACTTCCAGGAAATGTGCGTAGATCATATAAAGAAGGGAAAAGTTGCAGAATTATGTTGGTTGCTCCTTCCTACAGTACTAAGTGCTCTGTTTCCGATATATGCTGGGATTCTCATGAGTATTGAGAGCATACAAACAGATGACTTCACGCGAAGAATGGTGCATGACATGGAGTTGTTATTCGTTGAAGATATCCAAAGCGAGACACCGTTTTTCCAATGCATGTTTGCATACAACTGCGCCCAGTGCGTCGTTCTAGTCCCGAACTATTGCGGTTTCGATGGTTCATTTTTCATATCCACTACACATCTAAGACTCAAATTGAAATTGATGACTCACAAAGTCCATAGAGCTTTCAAAGACGCGAGGGACGGTTTTGAGCTACGAGAAAAAATGAATGAGGCAATAAAAGACCATCAAAACGCATTAGACTTTTACGTGCAACTCCAGAATGTCTATGGTCCTTGGTTGTTCGCTGTTTTCATGCTGACGTCATTCATGATATCCTTCAATTTGTACCAGATTTATCTGCTGAAGCGGGTCGAACCCAAGTACACGTTGTTTGGCGTGTTTGGTGTTTTACACATTTACTTGCCTTGTCACTATGCCAGTACATTGACCAAGGTACTTGCATTTAATTTATTTTTCTATTATTAGAAGAATTGCTTTTTACGAATGTTGGTAATAATTAATTGAATAACGGATATCAGCAACTTGATAGAAAATGTTTCGATTAAGAATACAGAAGTGAATGCTGAAATTTCGTAACTTCGAGAAGGTCGTTTCGAGTTTACATGATGCGTAATCTAAACTTGACTTTGGACTTTGCACCTGAGTTTAAAAAGACTTACTTTAATTCTCGGGAGGTTAATCATTGCTTACCGAAGCGCTATTCCACATGTCCTTAATTAAATTACAGGTGGGCGAAGAAATTCCTGATGATTTATATTCCGTGCCTTGGGAGTCGTGGGCCGATCCTACCGTCACCAGGTTGCTGGGGTTCATGATAGGGCGAGCGCAGAACAGACTCGTAGTCACGGGCTACGGCATCGTAGACTTTAATATGGAGCTGTTCAAGTCCATCTTGCAGACTTCTTATTCATTTATGACTCTTATTACTAGTAATAGCGATAATTAAGTTAAGTGCACGAGCCTTCGGTTCTTGGAGCATCTAATGATTACGAATGATCAGAGCTTCAGTTTGAGCTATCTTCATTTAGCGAGCACTAATATACTAATACTTAATATGTTCTTTTGTTTATATGTATCACTAACCTTCTTAGATTCTAGTCGAATGCGTTGATTGTGATGATTAAACGATAAGTCCGTGCTATTTTATTCTGAGATGTTCTTACTAAGGTTCAAATGATTTAACCCTTCTAATATTTTAAGCACAATCATGATAGCTACCATAAAATGGCAGTTCTCATACCTATATCTTTGTTAACTTCAAAGTGATTTATTAGAGTTATTTGCTATAAACGTATCGCAACTTAATTGTTTGCGGTAACGCTTAGTCCCAGTCCAATACCGCGCGGTCTTTTGTGATTGAGCCCTTACGATAGAGTAAACAGGTTCATTAACTATTTGTGTCGATTACTACTTATAAAAGATTACTTATCACGAAAAGTGGATGCACAATAATACCTCCTCCGCTTCCGTCACGAATCGACAGGCTTGGTAGGTAGTATTATTTTCAAAATACATTAAAATTTGACTGTAATGGCCAATTACTAAAAAATATAATAATATTAGCCATTTTAATATCTCACTTCTGGGCATAACCCTCCCTTCAAAGCGATAGCGAATCAAACCATAATCAACCACGCTGGTCCAGTGCATTTTACCTTCACTAAAAACAAGTGATACCTAATCGTATTAAAATGTTGATTCCTCAATGGATTTCAAATTACCCAGCGGCGTATTTCTTTATCTTTATTATATTTTAACTTTTTAGATAAAACTGGTTTAAAGAAATTCCAAATCCGAAAACACGGGTACTAAAATAACCAACAAGGTTCTGTTTTAAATCGCGGAACTATTATTTAGCAGAAAACATGACACCATTTTCATTTTACAGGGTGGTGTCGTAAGAGCGGAATATACTGCTAGTTTATGTAAAGCTCTGCCGGAAAATAATATATGCGTCGAATTGAACACCACATGGCGAGCTGTGTTGTACAGTACACACAATTTCGCAATTTTCTAGGGAACTATCTAATGTATGTACGAAGAGGAATTATTTTGTTTATAGGAGTTTCTTGCTGTGTGTACATGTATTGAGTCCTTTGTCGAACTCTGAGAAATCTCGGCGACCTTGCAAAAGCAGTCCAACATCATCATCATCATCAGCGCCATTGATAAGTAGTCCAACAAGTGCGTCGAATAAGAAAAGCCACGGCCCTACTTGTGGCATTTTTTTCATCAAATAATAAGAGTCGAAAATTAATCGTTCGTAAATATATCGAATAATTGTCTTTCAAATAGTAGGAGAGGTTCTCGTTATATCTACTAAAAGCATTTTTTGGCATTTAATGTTCAGCCTAGATCTCGTTACGCACAGGAGGTGTCCCAGCCAGATGGGCTCGCTTTCAGTGTCGGAATGTTTTGTACCCAATTAAGGATATTACTTAAAAATGTTCGTTGTTATTGGTGTGTCCCATAAGAATTATTTACCTTATTTTATTCTGAAGTAAAATTGACTCTATACTACTTGATATTGGGTACATAATTATCGGAATTTTTTTATTGAAAATGAGTCCTCCCCTTTAAGTCATGAAGGCTAGATAATTGTCCAACGATTACGTGTAGTAAGTGTGATTGTACCGATAATAACAGGAAGAGCCCGGTACTGCTATAATGACGCAACACCACTAGCGGCCCAGCACCAGGTGATCGAATTACATTCAGTCACACGTCGAACATAATGGAAGTTGCACTTACCTAGACACCTTTTCTAATTATGCATAAAAATTTAAGAATTACTATGTTTTCTAATAGCCAACAAAACTATAGCCATTGTACTTCCATACCAAAATTACTACCTAGGTACCTACTGTAAATACAAAACACATCCCACAAACTAGCGAAGTGTTAATTTGCTAACCCGTCAACACAAACACTAGGTGCGCCCGTGCATCACGAGGCGGGACGTAGCCGGCGACATCAACGGGCTATACCTACTCCTGAAAACTCATTTTACAACTGTCACTCCCCGCACGAGGGACTGCGAGTCCCGCGAGCTGGAAATAAAAATATATGTTGCCTAGTTCTCGGTGCTTGTTAGAAGGCCAAAAGTATTGTTGTTAAACTTTATTATTGAAATAGAAGTAGTTACTTTTTTTATATAACTAAGTCGGCAAAAAAGCGTACGAACCACCAGATGTTGAGCAGTTACCGTAGCTAATAGGTGCTAGAAATACCAAAGGCACTCCTTGCCCATTGCCAACCTGAAATGGAGTGGGACAGAGGGAAGAGAAGGGAGCGGTTGGGCCTCCGGCTCGCTCCTTCATCTTATCTGCTTATCATATCGCGTAGCACATTTTTTTTTCTGTCATCAAAAGTTTCCGTAGCGCATGCGATGAAAGACATTTTATGGAATTTTTTTTACACCTTGGGTTACATTATTGAAGTTTTGTAGGGAGCCCTAATTTTTTCTAGTAATAAATATAGCCAATGTTACTCAGAGATAATGTAACATTCAAATGGTGAATTTTTTTTTAAATCGGCCCAGTAGTTTTTGATTTTACTCTTTACAAACATACAAAAATACAAATCTTTCTCTTTATAATATTAGTATAGATGGCACCTCTAGAATGTATCGCTCAGTCCCGAGATAAATATAACTGCAGTAACAGCATTAGTTAGACAGTTATTAGTGTCGTAGAGCCGCACCTCGAGGACCTGGTTTTGTACAATTTGTTGAACAGCGGCTTTGAATAATGGAGATTAATGGACGTTTTTCTGTGAAAATCACAAAGATACCTGTTCAGTTGCGGCACTGCATTAATAAGGTGTTGTAGTGAATAGTAAATGTCAGGTGTTATGATTTCTACAACCAGCAGATGAGTTTTATAATAACAACTAAAGCATGAACAGCTTTTTATTTGTAGAGTATACATCAACAGCCTGTGATCGATATGTTTTACTTTATTACACAGTTATATCACCTATATTTGCTGTATCTATTTGAAGTCCTTTAAAATATATTTACTCCACCAGGGAACCCCAAAGCTACTCATGCTCGATGCGGGGCACCTGCGATCAGCAAGTTTAGCACATATGCCACGAATCGCGTCGGTCGCCACACTGCTGCTGTAAATTACATAGTGTTACGTACTAGGGGTAGGTAAAAATAATGCCGACTACGTGTATAAAGGTTTAATTCCGCTCTCCACAAACTTGACAAATACTCACTAGTACAATACTTCACCAACACTAGTTACTCACAATTAACACTGTTCCGAATCACTTAGCAGTCACACAGTATTCCAATATAATCGCCTAGGTCACTGGTATATCACTCTTCGTTCGCTTACTTGAGTTCCGTACACTGTCGCTTCCAAGAAGTAACTGCCTCGCTGCCCGTCGTCAACACCTTATATACGGAATAAAGATGCGAGCTGGTATTTTCCTGAACATTCTCGGTAGGTATGTAGGTAATAATAATCCCAATCGAATGATCTCGAGACCCACTGTCGGCTTCCCTTTGTATTCGCTCGCGAGTAGGTATTTGCCGCCGCCGTCGCGCCGATCACGCGTTCACTTTATACCTACATACCTACAGTCTCGAACATTCAACTTTTAGAGATCCTTCGTAATTATTCGATGGGGTTCCTCTAGAATAACAATGCGTTTTTGTATCAAGCTGATAAAATAAGGATCCTTCGAGGTATTTGACCAAATAGTTTCTAGGTCGCAACATTACCCCCCTCTTAGTCATGCTCGTCCCGAGCATCATTTGTTCCATGATACCGAGCCAATCTTTCCACATGGACTACCTTTGGCTTTCCTCGAAGTCCCTTCTTAATGCGATAGGTCACATCGTTGATCCTCGTAATAACTGTATAAGGTCCTTCCCAGCGAGCCTGAAGTTTCGGGGACTTCCCTTTTCTGCGAAGAGGATTGTGGAGCCACACCAGTGTTCCTTCTTCAAAACCATTGGTGTTTGCACTTCGGTCGTACCGGGTCTTCATCTTCGTACTTGACTTCAAGTTGTTTTCCCGTACCATTCGATGCACTTCGTCCAGTTGGTTTTGAAGTTCACTCACATAGTCCGTAACGGCCTTAGGACTGTCGGGTGGCGTGCCCGTTATCGCATCCACTGGGAGCCTCATTTCTCGACCAAAATTTACTTTGGCTGGAGTGTGTCCCGTACTGTCATGTACTGCAGACCGATAGGACATCAGAAACAGCGGAATGTATTGGTCCCAGTCTCGCTGATGTTCGTCTACGACCTTGGCCAGGTGGTTTTCCAGGGTCTGATTAAACCTCTCGACCATTCCGTCTGACTGCGGGTGTGCTGGAGTTGTACGAGTCTTGTTCATTCCGAGTAATTTGCACATCTCTTGGAACAGCGCAGACTCAAAATTCCGTCCTTGATCGGAATGGATCTCCATAGGTACACCATACCGACAGACTACTTCTTGGACCAATTTCTTCGCTACGGTGACTGCTTCCTGGTTGGGTGTTGCAAATACTTCTGGCCACTTAGTGAAGTAATCTTGCACTACTATGACGTATTTGTTCCCATCCTCAGTCATCGGAAACGGTCCAGCAACATCAATGGCGATGCGCTCCCATGGGGCTCCAACGTTGTACAACTTCAACTTTCCCCTACTTCTTGTCTGCGGGCCTTTCACTGACGCACACGCAGTGCATCTGCGACACCAATCCTCGACGTCTTCTCGACAGCGCAACCAATAAAACCGCTGCCGCATCTTAACAAGGGTTTTCTTGACTCCTAGGTGCCCACCAGAAACACCATCATGAATGTGCCGTAGAAGAGAAGCCACCTTACTCCGCGGCACTATCACTTGCATGGTGATTTCCTTACCGTCGTTTGATTCCCATCTCCTATACAGCACTTCATCTACCAGAGCCAAACTGTCCCACTGAGCCCAATAACTCTTCGTTGTTGAACTGTAGACGGACACGTCGCTCCATTGAGGCCTGTTTCCGCTCCGTTTCCATTGCAGTATAGGTTGTAGGTCATTATCCTCCTCCTGCGCTTTCTTCATACTGGCTCCGGTCCATTCGTCGTCAATTCCGTGAGTCCCTATGAGCTTGACCTCTTCCCGAACTTCGTTCCTTAGGCAATGTTTGCAGTCTTCGGCACACGGTCTCCGTGACAAAGCGTCAGCATTACCATGCCCTTTTCCACTGCGGTGTTCTATTACGAAGGAAAATTCCTGTAGTTGCTCGATCCATCGTGCTACTTGGCCCTCTGGGTTTTTAAATTGTAGTAACCATTGTAATGCAGCGTGATCTGTCCTTAGTGTAAACTCCCTTCCTATAAGATATTTGTTAAAATGTTGTAAGGTCTTCACCACAGCTAGCAATTCACGGCGAGTCACACAGTAGTTTCTCTCTGGCTTGGAAAGGGATTTACTGAAGTACGCTATGACAACGTTGTGATCTCCCTGTAGTTGTGACAAAACACCACCTATTCCGGTGTTACTGGCGTCAGTATCCACGATGAATCTTCCTTCTCTCGTTGGGTAACCTAATATTGGGGCCTCACACAATCGTTGTTTCAGCTCAATGAAAGCTTTCTCACATTCCAGGTCCCAAACGAAATCCCGTTTATCTTCCGTTAGCCGATGTAAAGGTTTCGCAATATCTGAGAAATTCTTGATAAATCGTCTGTAGTATGCACATAGTCCAAGGAACGCTCGTACTTCTGTTTTGTTCTTTGGAGAAGGCCATTCTCGAACAGATTTTATCTTCTCGGGGTCGGTCTTTACTCCATCGGTTGAGATAACGTGTCCAAGATAACTGACCTCCTTTTTAAACAGAGCACACTTCTTAGGACTAAGTTTTAGATTAGCCTCACGGATTCGAGTGAAAACTTTTTCCAAGTTCTTCAGATTTTCCTCGAAGCTGCGACCCATAACAATTACATCGTCAAGGTAGACCAGGCACACGTCCCCGAGTAAACCCACCATTACTCTCTCCATTAGGCGCTCAAATGTAGCCGGAGCATTACATAAGCCGAATGGCATAACGTTGAACTGCCACAATCCGTTCCCGATTCCTGTACTAAAAGCAGTCTTCTCCTTGTCCTCTGGGCTGAGCTCGACCTGCCAATAGCCACTTTTCAGATCGATGGTTGAGAACCACTTCATACCACTGAGCATATCCAGCGTGTCGTCAATTCGCGGCAAGGGGTAACTGTCTTTCTTCGTGACATTATTCAGCATTCGGTAATCCACGCAGAACCTTGTACTGCCATCCTTCTTCTTTACCAGCACCACGGGTGAAGACCATGGACTCGTAGAAGGTTCAATTATTCCGTTATCAGCCATGTCATTAATCATATCTGTCACCTCCTTTTCTCTTGCCCATGGTAATCTTCGGGGTCTTTGTTTAATAGGCCTGGCGTCGCCTGTGTCGATCCGATGTTTGACGAGTCCTGTCTTTCCACAATCGTTTCCGGTTGCGCAAATGTCTCTGAATTCTAGCATCAGCTTCTTGGCCTGTTGTAGTTCCGATGCCGATAAATTTTCCTTAGAAGCTTCCAGAAGTTCCCAGATGTGATCCTCCGCGATCTGCGTACCTTCCTGTTTATCTGGAGCGCTTAATTTTCTTAGGTACTGTACTTCCTCGCATTTTCCAACCACACTATTCTTCTTCAGCTGTATTTCTTCATTACTAAGGTTAAGGATTCTTACCCTAGTAATTCCGTTCGACATCAGTAGCGTCCTTGCTGTAATTAAACTCGGGTGATTGCCAGCATCTTCCACAATGAGACATCTTCCTTGCTCAGTCTTCGCAGGAAATTTAACTCTCACTAAGGTTTCTGATTTTGGAGCCAATGTGGTATCCCTCAAACAATAAAGAGTACACGGACGCGATCCTCGTAAACAGACTTCTTGATCAGGAAACCTTAGCACTCCTTTGGCTACATCCAAAACACACTGTTGATTCTTCAAGAAATCTAGTCCCAAAATGCAATCATCAGTAATATTAGCAATCAACACTGACTGGAGATAGACTCGGTCGCCAATTCTTAATTTAACATCTGTTTCACCGAGGACGGAAACTGGCTGGCCAGTGGCTGTTTGCAGTCGGCATGACGGTGATCGCTTTTCCCACATTATGGTGCGTTTCAGTAGTTCCGGCCTCACAATTGTACGCGATGCTCCAGTATCAACAGTTAAACTGCAAGTTTGGTTGTCTAAGGTGGCTTCGATGATCAGGCTATTTCCATTGCAAACTTGAGTTATAGTGACTGTTGGGGCCTCAACATGACCAGCCAGCGCCCGCCCCGCGGCCCTGGCGACGTCTAGTTTAACGGGACACTTGGTTCCGCTTGTGTCTCGGACTCGTCCGCGACCTTTCTCTTCTTTGACGGGCATTCCAAGCGAATATGTCCCTTACCACCACAGCCATAACAGGTTGGGACAAACCGAGGCTTCCTTTCTTCTTTAACAACTTCCTTAACCTCTCTGACCTTATTTAATTTAGAGTCCTGCCGAACAGCCTCCACTTCGAGAGCATGTGCAAGCGCGTTCTTCAAAGTTTGATGGTGACCCAGCCGTACAAAGGTCCTAACTTCCGTTTCTCTTATGCCATTGATGAAGGCATCCAGCAGAGTCTTCTCAATCATTTCTGGTGCCGATAGGTAAGCACGACGAACTAGCCTTTCCACCTCCTGTGCCCACTGTTGGAGACTTTCATTAGCCTTTTGTTTTCTTTCGTGGAGTTGCGCTCGATAAACATATTCCAGATGTTTTTCACCGTAGCGTGTGTCCAGTGCATCCATTAAGGTCTCCAGCGTCTTTCCTTCAGGCGGCAGATTTTCCAGTACCATTAAAGCATCTCCCCGTAAGGCAAGCGCCAGGGCTGCAAAGGACTGCTCACTGCTCCAGGAATTTCCAATTGCAAGTATCTCAAACTGGTACTTGAAGGCTGTCCACGAGGAAGTCCCATCGAAGCGCGGGAGATCGAGCTTTGTGGATGATGGTGAAGCTACTGAAATAGGTCCTTGAGTCTTCAGCCTCACCATTTCCTTATTCATTACCTCTAAGCGGCTTTCGAAGGTCTCAGTCTTTAGGGTTACCTCTTTATTAAGCACAATCAGGCGGTTTTCGAGGGTTCCAGTCTTCTGATTCACCTCCTCGTTCAGTACCTGCATGCGGTCTTCTAGTGTCTTTGCTTTCTCACCCAGAATAGTGATTCCAGCGTCGATTTTACCCAAGACCGCCTCTTGATTGGCTTGGATCACTTGCTGATTAGCCTCCATTGCGCGCATGTTCTCCATTATTTGTTTGAACTCCTGCTGACTAGACTCTTGATTGGCCTGCATCAACCCTTTGAACTCCTGCTGGCTAGCCTCTTGATTGGCCTGCATCAACTCTTGGTGGGTCTGGATCATTGGCTCGCTGGCCTCTTGATTGGCCTTGAGCATTTGCTGCATAGAGGCCATCAACGCTGCCAAGTTCAATTCCGAAGAACTACCTGTTGATGCTGCCTCAGCTCCCGCCGAAACACCGGCATCAACTTGACGCTCTTCTTCTTCACGGCTACGTTGACGTGCGGCATCCATCTCGACTTGACGTCTGGTTCGTGGAGTTCGCCCTTCTTCGTCTCGCGGTAGTAACGGCATCCCACTTCTGACACCAATTGTTACGTACTAGGGGTAGGTAAAAATAATGCCGACTACGTGTATAAAGGTTTAATTCCGCTCTCCACAAACTTGACAAATACTCACTAGTACAATACTTCACCAACACTAGTTACTCACAATTAACACTGTTCCGAATCACTTAGCAGTCACACAGTATTCCAATATAATCGCCTAGGTCACTGGTATATCACTCTTCGTTCGCTTACTTGAGTTCCGTACACTGTCGCTTCCAAGAAGTAACTGCCTCGCTGCCCGTCGTCAACACCTTATATACGGAATAAAGATGCGAGCTGGTATTTTCCTGAACATTCTCGGTAGGTATGTAGGTAATAATAATCCCAATCGAATGATCTCGAGACCCACTGTCGGCTTCCCTTTGTATTCGCTCGCGAGTAGGTATTTGCCGCCGCCGTCGCGCCGATCACGCGTTCACTTTATACCTACATACCTACAGTCTCGAACATTCAACTTTTAGAGATCCTTCGTAATTATTCGATGGGGTTCCTCTAGAATAACAATGCGTTTTTGTATCAAGCTGATAAAATAAGGATCCTTCGAGGTATTTGACCAAATAGTTTCTAGGTCGCAACAATAGACTAGAAATGGCGACGACACGTTTCAAATAAATAAACCTCTTTTTAGTAATTCTCTTGTATCGTTAGCGCTAATGTAGTTGAATAAAACAGTTTATTTGGCGGAGATGTAGGGACTAGCGTGCAATATCGGAGGTACTAAGCAGATTGCTTTCGAAAAGCAAAAGTAGTTCACTGTTTGAAATGTTGGAAGGATAATTATTTAGAATTAACAACAGTTTACGGGTTGTAGGTACGGGACACGATGACATCCTAATATATTAATCCATATGCAATCCATATTACTTATATATACATAGTCATCCTGTGTACCAATAGAAACAGAGATGTTTATTTTGACAAAACTGTCCACATGCCTCCATTTGCAAATTTTCAAGCTCCTAACCTTTTCACTGTATATATGTCGCAGCCAACTAGCTTAATTCGCCGTTCAATTAACAGCCTTGGCAATTTACTAAACAGCGCCGTTCAACTAGTGGCCTGAATGATATTCAGCCATTTGATCAAACAGCTAGGCAAATGACTTGGATCGATGACGTTTAATTACTTGCCTAGCCTGTTCATTTCAATTTAGTTCTACTTTCTGCCACCTAGCGCCGAAACTCACCAAACTGTCAACATCTCTATTATATTCTCTTTGGTCAATATGGCGTCGGCAAAAAATAACTTTGACGGAATAATTGTATTAGGTATTATAGGAAATTGTTTAGATCCACCGAATCTACTTGCCGGGTGGGATTGTTGTGGGGTCATAAAAAAATAACCCTAACCTAAACCCATCCGGGTCGCTCTGCTTGGGTAGTATTTTGAAAAAGTTTTGTAGTACATAAATGTCAACCAGTTGCCTAAGAATTAGCCAGCCAGTTCATTAAATGTTGTAACAGACGATACGGCTGAATATCATTTAGGCCGCTAGTTGAACGGCGCTGTTTAGTAAAGTGCCTAGGATGTTAATTGAACGGCGAATTAAGCTAGTTGGCTGCGACATATATATAAAGGGTTTTAAAAGCCGTACTTAAAAGTATGACTAACATAAAACCATTTATAACATCGTTAATAAGATAGCCGCAGTAAAAACTTTTGAAATACAGTTATATTAACAAAAACGCTGGTTAGTACATCTCCAGCCTCCAAGTTTGGTCAGATTGGAAGCAGCTATTAATCATTTTTATGGGTTAGGTACCCCTTGATGGATATCTTTTGTTTGCAAGAATACTCCATAATGGAGGATTTACGGGGTATTAACGTGGCATTAAAGAACGATCCTTGTTTGTTAAAGATCCCAAAGCATGGGCGCCGCCGGCGACAGGGTTATTTTCAAGGAGATAACTAAATAGTATAAAACAAAGCGCTATAATTCACATCTGCATGTTTATCCGATTAGTTCTATTTAACTACGCAAAGGATCTTGATGTAGTTATTACCATAATTTAAAGAAATTCTATACATGATGGCAAAATTCCAAGGTTTATATTAGAAATATTAATTATAATTAAGTTTAAAAAAATCTAGAAAAGTTGTGCAATGAAGGGCCAGATTACTAGTAAGATCCCACATCAACCTACATTTTTTTTTTTTTTAACAAGTAATTGATATTTATTAAATATAACCATATATTATGTAGCATATCTTATAGCTTAAATATTATGTAGCAATTATATTTATGTCAATACTGTAGGTTTACTACTTAAATATTAAATACAAACAACTAATATAGAAAGACTTTAAAACATTAAAATAAACCTTGGCCGCGTGGGATGGTGCCAAGAATGCTGGCTGCATTTCCTCGTTGGATCGATAGGCTGATTTTTTGAACGAGAAAAGAGCCAGCTCTCTTGTCACCCGTGGAGGCAATAATTTTAGGGGTTAAAACATTAATAAGCTTTTTTGCACTGTGGCTCCATGGGCCTAGGGTTTCTACGGCAAATGGCACAAATACGTAATTATTATTTAAAGAAGCGTATTTGCGCCGCTTGCCGAGATCCGCTTTTTCTGCCGCGGCTCCTGCTGCAGCCACTGATTCCTTGAGGTGTGATGGAGCCAGAGTATCCACACAAGTGGCATCCCACACGAGTGGGCGACCTCTCTCCCAAGGAATCAGGGTCATGCCATCGGGTCTCTTGCCGTCGTCCCGAAATATTCCGGATGGTTCTAGAATAGATGGGACGTTGATGGTGGCAAGAGCCCTTTTAATACAGTCATTTATGGAGCCGTGGCGAGAAAACCTGCCTGCACTTATTTGGCAAGAAAGACCATGGAGACCAGACCGATCTACCTCCACTCCACACGGACATTTATGCTCTATGCAGACTGGTGCCCCTAAGCGAATGCCGACAGCGACTCTGAAACTTTCGTTGTCGAGAAAGGTGCCGAGGTTTGGTGAAGGGATGGCGTGAAGCCAATAACCAGATTCCTTTTCACGTAACGCTAGAAGACGGGCGTGGTCGCGGTCACTGGTTAGATTTTCAAAGAGGAAATTTTGGGTTATTTGTACCAATGGCGTATCCCAAAGTATTTGTTGGTGTACTTCCTTCGGGATATCGACATTGGGACAAATGCTCTTCCAAGTTTCTATGGCTTCTGTGGTACCAGATATTAAAGAAAGTACTGTCTTTAAGTATTTTGGAGCACAGCCCGCCAGCACTATGCATAGATGCGAGAAAAGCTGGAAGAGCGACATCCGAAATTTTTCTCACGCCGATGCCACCATTTCTAATAGGTAAAGTAGCTTGTATCCAGGAAAAGTGGTTTAAAGATAAATTTAGAATTTTCTCAAGAGTATCTTTAATAATGGCATCCATTTTTTCGAGTTGGGCCGAAAATTTCCAGATTGGGCTGGCGCGGAGTGCGTACGTAAGCTTCGGGACAAAAAGGCAAAATTTGATAATTGTGAACGCTACATGAAAATTTAAAATGCCCAATCTGTCTGAATTATCAGAAAAGTCTTTAATTTTCTTATCCAAAAATGGTTTGACTCCTTCGGCAAGTAAAGGAGCACCCAGAAGGCAAAGCGTCTCCTTATTAAGTGATTTAATATTAGGCATAATCTTGTTGAAACTTTCAAAGATCAGATTAAATCGCATAGGTTGAACAGTATCAGAAACAAATATTTCACATTTGGAAGGGTTCAGCTCTAATCCAATTGTTTTAAAATCTTTGGTAATTTGAGTTAGGTCACTTAATACTGTATCAGCTTTGCCTCCTAAAGTACCGTCATCTAGGTACCATACATTCAGTTTTGAATTTAGGGATGAAATATAACGATGGATACCTAGACTGAACAGGGCGGGTCCGAGAGGGTCACCTTGTTGAACGCCGACCGCAGACTCAATACTGAAATCGTTGTAAAGTAATTTAGATGGTGAGCTGTAGCATTGCCAAACATATGAGTATATTTCGGGAAGTTGTGAAGCTACCTCGTTCAACAAAGGTGCCCTATCCAAGGAATTGAATGCATTCCTCACGTCAACCTTTAAAAGAACTTCTATGTCACCCGATGCGATAAAAGTTCTAGTGGCATGTACTGCCGCCTCGCAGCCACCTTTGCACCCGAAACCTAACTGAAGGGGTTGAAATTTAGAGCTTAAACGGGAGATAATATGTTTGCATGCTAATTTGGAAACAAGTCGTCTAAGAGTAGACCCTATTGCAATTGGACGGATGCCCCCGTCCTTTTTATTGAAGGCACATAGTCTCGCACCATAGAGGATCGGAAGGAATGAGTGGATGACCTTACCATTAAGCATCAAATTGCACAATTTGGTCAAGTTGCTTAAGAGGACACCACCAGCATCACCGGCGGATACACCAACCAAATCTTTCAAGTGTTGGGGTGTGATTCCGTCGATGCCGCCAGTAGAGCCGCTTGGGAAAGAGAAGATAGCGGCCAGGACATCTTCGTCTTTTATCTGCAAATTTTGATTATGTATGGGTGGGTCCGGTAGCTGTGAGTCTGTGTTGGGTGTGGGATGTTTACTGCGAAGAGCTTCTAGCGTTGCGTCATTAGGGGGTGCGAGAGTGTCATTAGAAAACAGGAGACGGGCTGCGTTTCTAATGTCTCCATCTTGAACCTTAGATTCAATAGCACGTGCTAAATTGAATGTCCTGTTGAAGGTAATGGGTGCGGGTAACTGTAAATTAAAATTTAAATTGTTAGTGCAGTTTTGTTTTAATTTTTTTGTCAGCGAGATATTACTTGTTTTGTCGGCATGGAAGTGTCAGTAAGCAAAGCAAAAGAGGTCTTGCCAGGATTTTTCAGAATTTTGAAGGCAACTTTCTATACAATTCGCTAGGGATCTGGCTAAAGAAATTCTCGCCCCTCTAGGAATCCGTTTCACCAATGGAATGGAATGATTCAGCCGAGAGATGAGTTTTTCGAACGGAATCGTTGCCTGGTTGTCAGTTACGATTGCCTGAGGATGAGACGGAAGGGACAGCGATATGGGATGAGAATGGCAGCGAGAGGTGTGAATGTTTAGACCCCTGCGACCTTTGTAGAGTCTTCCATTATGGCACTGGGGGCATTCTAATAGCTCTTGTAGCGGTTGCGAGGCACCAGCTGACATACGGGCCCAGGAAAAAACACAAGTTGAATATATAAATACAATGAAAACTAAAATAATTAAAGGTATTAAATAACTAAAACTAAAGTAAAATATGCACATGCAAAAAAAGCATCCAATCACCATCCAATAACTTCGGAAGAAGTTATCATTGCACGACGAGAAAGAATGTAAAGAAAATTGTTAAATAAATTTATGAAATTGAAGGCACTGGAGGTTCTGTCAAAAACACTAACATCATTGGTGGATTTTCGTATTAAAGTCAAGAGTGGACTTCGCTGATTGGCTACGATGTTGTTGTTGCGTACTTCGTGGTACACGTGATCCGGTTGCTAGGAAACCGTGGCGTTCCACAGTTGTCAAAAACATATAGGGCTCTGACTTGGTGAAAAACAGCTGATTTTGAAGACAAAGAAGCCCCCCGCACACCGATAAAACTAGTTTATCTTTCGAATGCACTAAAAGAGCACTTTTACGGGGAAAACACATTAAACTAGTAACAAAAAAGATTTTTTAAATATTTTTTCTGCTGTAGATGACATCTGTTCGTGCTATATATATATTCGTGTTTATTGTTCAATACCTACATTTGCCTATCACCTTAAAAATTTTAGCAACATTTATAAGTCTTCATTTACGATAGTTGTTAATGGTTTTTAATTTAAAATTTATTAAAATGAGTGCGGCCAATTGTATTTGAAACTCAAATGGACTACGATTTAAGTTTTATTCGACTGCTTCCAAGAATTAAGTAACAGTTTCAATCCGCAGGTGTTTTCCTCACAACGAGTCCATTACACAGTTAACTTGGGTAATAAAACCTTACATCCAGACACAGACACGGGTTTGCTAATACAGTCACCGAGCACTTGCAACGTTCCCATATCATTTCATGTAGGGTTTTTGATTCATTTAAGTTTCATAAGTGTCGTCTCAATTAAGGTAATTAATGGATTTAAGGAACTGTTTTATACAGAGGTAAAAAAACATTTTAATATAAAAAGGCCAAAACCAAGAGAAGATGGCGGGACTATTTGGTCACCTTTATAGGAGATACGTGACCCGAAACAGCACAAAACCGTATTTTGTGGAGAATACAGGGAGAGGCCTTTCTTTGTTAAAAAAATAATTAAGAAACCGTAAAATTTTATAAAAATCGGTTCAGTAGTTTAAGAGTTATACGGACAATTTACGGTTACCAGCAATTCAATACGAAGTTTAGAATAAAAAACTAAAAAATAAATTAAGCTGATTAAAAAATAACCATAATCAATGAGTGTTTTTTAAGGTGTAAGTGCACAAAACTTTTATGATGACTGACTAGGGTAGTGAAATCTGATTCAATGGTGAGTAGGTAAGTACCTACAACAATAACGTCCAAGAGAATTAAAACCGATTGACATGCAACGAAGGTTATGGTTTTATGTTTTTAAAAATAAAGTGTATTTGGCATGCGGAACAGAAGTCGCCAAAGTCCAAGTAAGTAATAAATATTTTAATAGGAGTCAACAGTGTTCAATGTCACCAATTAGAATGAATCAATGAAAGTTAATCAGGTCACTACATAAGCTAGAATATTAAATTTTCATAATTAAATTAATTATTCATTCCATAAATTGGGTCTTATAAAAAATTCAATGAATAAATTGGCAATCATTTCGCTCAGACCAATTAGAGGACTCTGGGGAACAGAACTAATTACGGTCGGTCGTAACGAAATCTGCCGCAGTTTCGTATTTGTTCTAGATATCTAATTAATATCTGTATTGGAGGGGCGGCACAACAACATGGCCTAGCAACTACTTAATATTTAACGTTTATGTACTTACTTGGCTAAACTATTTTGAGTAGCTGGGGTCTTTCAAAATAATAATATCAGCGTTTATTCAAATTTTACATAAAAAAATATATTTTCAATTGCAATATGTTCTTCGCAATATCTCTCATCTCCTTATTTGTTACTTTCATAAAATATCCCGCACATAGGACAAAAGGACCTTTGACAAAAACGAAAAGTTATAATTGTATTATTGCTACTTGAACACATCGCTACTGCTACTAAGGCTGACAAGTAGGAACCATTCGTCAGAGCCGCAACATGATATTGTTCGTCGGCCGGCCGCGGGGGGGAGCCATCATTCTCTACAGATCTCTGCAGGTTCGCGTCGGACGTCCGCCTATGGACGACGCCAGCCAGTTGTGTGGAAAAGTTTGTAATCTGAATTATGCTGTTTTAGGAGTCATATTTCTGACCCTTTGGTTGGTGTGTACATATCAAAGAATTTGTAATAATAAATTATTATTACAAATTCTTTGGTACATATCCTTGGGGGCGCTATGGCTCTAAAACTTAGACGAATTTTTGTAAGATTGTTTTTCGTGGATTCATGTCGTGCTCATGTCACTTTCATAGCAGCTTCTGAACTCATACACAGTGTCGGAATTACGTTTTTTTTAGCAGCAGCACGAAAGTAGTGGTGACCTAATTGTACCTAGTTAGGCTTAGATGAATTTGGGTCCTCAAATTAAAACCATCTTGAAACACGTTCCACTTCACCAATTAGTTGAATTATTTACAGTATTAATAAATCCGTATCTAAAAACAGATTCAAAAGAAAAGATTGGATGAAAATTAAGCTTGAAGATTTCTAAATTTATCGCCGGCGTGAGAAAATATTTATTCAAATTAAAGTTGGGAGCACGACTTCGGAGCCCGGAGGCTGTTCTCAGATCTGCACTCCTTGAGAACTAGGAACATGGTTCGGATTGTCTGACTTCGCTATTTGCCCCTTTTATTCTTTTTGCATCTTGGTAATTGAGTTTTGCTTGTGAAGTTAGTTTTTGTTTGTGAACGCTTAATTATTTCAGATTTTTGTCGGAAACGGCATTTGTTAGTAACAGGTCCGTATTTTCCGCTGTTTAGTATTTCTCCATCTATAATACTTATCTTTTACATAAAATCAAGTAGATACCAGCAAAGGGAAAATGGTAACCCACCGGTTGAGTATCACGTCCTCTGTCGGAGTTTTCCGGAACGTTTTAAACTAATTTCAGTAAACGCCATCTAGTGAAATTTTCCAGTGACCGTATAGTCCGCTTCAGATTTTTCTACACGAGCGTTTCATTTACGAAAGAACCCTTTTAGATTATTTGATAATAATATTGTAGATGGCAGCACTAAACCTTAATACATTGTATACTAAATTGAGTACTTTTTAAGTGAAACTGACCGTACCGTAGGAAACTAATCTACTTTTCCAGTATTGTGATTAGGTATGGGTAGGTACCAAAAATATTAAAAGGGAGAATCCTGCGTGCATAACAGAATGAAGAAGGATGCCCTCGATCGAGAAAAGCTTCTGACTTTCAAAAATAATCTTTATAGGTACGAGTACCTACATGTACTGAAAGTTAAGCCAAAAATATACGAATGTTGTAGAGAGAAAGAAACCACTCCCTGAACACCATTATTTATTACAGCGCGAGCTAGGAAACAGCAAAATACGGGAAGAATTTTTCATTATTCTCAAGATGGAACGAACGCAGAACATAAGTTCCTTTGTTTACCACGCCTCCGACTTCCGTCCTCCGTCAAAGGGTTTCAATCGCTCCAATAATTGCCCTTTTTCCGAGCATTAACTATTCGACTAAGGCCCGTAGCGCATCAGTTGCTCCCATTCAATAAGGTCGGGTAATTACTACTGCGACAGCAACATCCCAGTCACTGGACCAAATGTGATGAATTGACGATATCACGAGTACGAACGAAATCAAAAACTCCCTTTGTGGCATACTTTGTACTCTCGTTAAAATACCGGTTGGAAGTTCCAGTTTTTTGGAAAACTTTTTTGTGGTGTTCACGCTGCAGGGAGGCGTCGTAACGGTGATTGCGGTATCGTCATTCGATATTGTTGTCGTTGTTTAGTGAAGGCCATTCAGTTATTGTTGTTGGGAATGATAGCAGTGAATGCTCAAATATAGTTTAATTTTTTGTCACTTTGTCAATAATCTATTTACACAACCTATGATTGAAAGGTATCTTTAAAAAAATGTAAAAAGGATATCAAGACGAAGTCAAAGCTATCTTTTATGTTCTAATTAGCGAAGTTATGGAGACAAATATCATTGTATCAAATTAAAATTTATGAAGAACGATAATATTGTAAATAAATTGTACTACTTAATTAATGAGTCTTTAAAAATAAATTCATTTTGGGAGTAATGTATTTCTGGTTTATTTTATTTTATCTAATTTTATGCTAGAACAACATTAAGTTAGCGTTTCAAATAACTTAACAAATAAAGTTAAAATTTTCGTTGAAGGTGATGTGTATGACTTTTTTTATCGAGGGTTACATAATAATAAATAATATATCGAGGGTTACATATCCCATTAAAAACGCACTCGCAGTGAGATGATACCGGGCTCGTAAAATCCCTTTCTAACAAACATCTATAAAATTGGTGATAAAATACACTGGAACGTAAAGTATCTACCTATCACTTATAATGGGTACATAAATCCTAATCTTATATTGAGGTCAGCTTCTCTATGGACAATGGTTGCAAAGGTATCTGTGAATAGAATTTATTGAAACTTTAGGGGATGTTTTGCGTCCTATAAGTAGTTTCTATCAAATGTATATTATGTATACTTACTCTAACTTATGTTTTTTTATATATATAAAAAATACAGAAAAAAATCAACTATATGAACAAAAAACACAAGTCTTCTAAAAAGTATGCACACCCCACTAAACTAGCTTTCTCATTTTATTTAAATACCTAAATCTGAGTGAGATTTGATTATTATTTCCTATTACTTATTTAGTGACAATGGTGTTGCCTGCTCATATTTTTTATTCTGTTCCTGAGAATGTACACCATCTTTAATTCATTGAAAAGAGTAACCATTGAGTTTCTTGCCGGATCTTCTCAGTGGAAGCAGCATTCCGAACCGGTGGTAGATTCTGACTATTCATAATAAATGCTTTGTTGGCTTACGTGAACAAAAACAATTTTGAGTTTGAGTTTGAGTTGAGTAATAATATGAGTAGGTATAGTCATATAAGCTAGTCGCGAGCGCTGGTGTCAGAGTTTAATATCTATAGTTAGTATAGTACTATTAGTATAGTTATGGTTATGAAATCATGATTTCCTGTTTCTTTATCACACCCACGCATACTTCAGATACATAAGCTTTCGAAATTATGTTTTATCTATTCCCGGTTCAACGACTTTGTTCCTCAATAGCTCAAATGAGTCAAGTTTCGCTCTCGTGTCGCTCGCGCGGCAGGCGCTGTGAATGGGACTCGGTGATTCCGCCTTCAACCCACACGTAAAGGTTTTATCAAGTGAAAATACTTTGAGGAATCGCACGAGGTTGGAATATAAAATGAGAGGTACTGTCCGCGACCTACATACTTGTCGCAACAGAGTTTCTTTATAATATTTAACCACGATTGTCCTCAAGTATGTTTTTTTATATTCTGCTACAGAGCGGACAGCATTCGACAACTAGTAAATTATCTTCTGAACATTATATTGTGTTTTATAATTTTTTTTCGACGAGCTCTTTGAGGGGTTTCTGCTAAGCCTATGTCTTCTAACTTTCGCAAATCTTCATCTCAACGCAATAGACTTTCAAATCCTTACCCTGAGTTGAAATGATTTAGATCTTTTTTTTTTCATTTATAAGCCTGTATTCTCCATCACAATGAGATGCCCATTAAACTGTTTGAACCAGTATATGCTCAAATAGTTATAATTAAAAGCTCGGTTTCGAAATCAACGCTCGTGATAATAACTCGATACAATAAAGCAGCACCCAGTTAATTGTAGTTGTTTCAATGATGCAGAAACTACTTTTGGAACTGATGAAATGAGTTCAGTTAATTTGTTTGCCGCGTGTGATTATAATGAAAGAGGCTTATATATACGCTTACAGATATAATTGTAACTAGATATAAACTGTTGTAGGTACTGTATATAACAGCGAGGCAACGCTACATACATAACTAGGTGTTAATATGATTAATTTGAACCCAGAATTCGTCCCTTCAAATGATTTTATAACGGTCAAATTATGTAAAACGATGTAATTTACGTACGGTAATATCACAGGTACTGAAATAAGGATAGGTACATTATATTCATACATAAATCCTTGAACTTTATCATAAATGACGTTACATTGGAGTCTTAATTTTCCTGATATGAACTCTCATTTCCGTAGAATACTCTCTCATTCCCCTGACACGAGGCGCCGGGTCTGTGGCCCCGGCCGGGTCAGACGTACCTAGATGACTTTCGCTTAACCAAATGAAATGTGATGCTAAGCGACTAACGAGGCAATTACCCACGCACGCATTCGGTACACTGACTTTGAACACTATTTTACTTTTTATTACTAGTCATTTTAATCTTAATACGGCAATGAAACAATAAATGTGAATTAACTCAATTATATTTTGACGCGTCTCTCAACAAAAATTACGACAACATTGTTCCCTTTGAACCAATTGATAAATTAGAAAAGCCTTGTTACTCACCCAAAGCCCGCGACCCTCTTGTAAACATTTTATTATTTCATAATAAAGGGTAGAAGGGACCGAAAATATCAAAGGGTTCGTTGTTTGGGTTAAGTAGATGATCATCAGTTTATGGACCTCAGCGACGGCGAGGTCGGCGGCATTCAATGTGTATGTGTTCGTTTCGTTCACTAACAAATATGAAAACTGTTTTATTGATAAACTAGATTCTTCCCGCGACTTCGTCCGCGTAGACTAAGTAAAGTATTCTATGTGTTAATCCAAGTTATAAACTATCTGTGTTCCAAATCCGTTCAGTAGTTCTTGCGTGAAAGAGTAACAAACATACATACACACTCACAAACTTTCGCATTTATAATATTAGTAGGATAGTAGGATATAATTTTATGGGTTTTTAAATACGTACTTGTATTCGGGGGTTATGATTAAACAAAAAAAAATGTGCTCCTCGGTGTCAGTATCTCTTGAGATAGATAAATAATAATAAAAATAGTTTTTGTTTAGCGAACTTAAATATCACCCAGTTTAGTTACAATTAGTACCTACCTAACAAAATTAATGATGTCGACACATGATAGTGTTTGTACGTAATATATCCCTCAGTAATAACACTCGGCCGGCCGAGTGATGTGCGACCCTCGTTACATTCGACGAGCACCCCTGGCGCGGGCCGCGGGCCGCGGGCTGCGGCCTACCCCGACACCCCGACATTTACGTTTGCCATTTAAAATATATCGGTCGACGTGACGTGACAAACAAACAATATCAAATTCATATAACCGTGCTAATCACACACACAAGGAGTTTGGTAGAATATTGTTTACCCACGAAATTGAGAAAGGCAACAATTTATAGAAACAGTTTTAAACATTCACACCTACTAATTCTTGTGTCACTAAATAAAGTTTTAAACGTCAAATTTTATAACCTCTCTCAACTTCTTTATGTTATCCATTTATTATTAGAAATATATATAACAGGGGATAAGATTCAGAAATTGTAAGCAAAAGTAAACGTACTAAACAACCAACAAAATCTCATGCGTGTAGAATTACATCAGTTACAAACGTATTGAATGTGAAAACAGAGAGTCTATTACCAATGAACAAAGTGCTCCAATCCACTTTGAATCTCTTTGACAGCGCGTCTGCGAATTGATCACTTGTGCATACCTATATCTACATGATATTATATAAGTGTAGATACTACCGCAGCGCTGAAGAGGAAAGTACAGATGGATTCGATTTCATTTAAAAACACGACATATGTCTGTCTGTCTGTCTGTCTGTGTGTTTGTTCCGGGTAATCTCCGAAACGGCTGGACCGATTTTGACGGGACTTTCACTGGTACATAGCTGATGTTATAAGCAGTAACTTAGGCTACTTTTATTTTAGAAAAACAAAAAAAATAGGTCCTGTCGCGCGGGCTCTGAACGCGGGAGCGGGCTTTTTTGTTAAGTTAAATTCCACGCGGACTAAGTCGCAGGCTCAGCTAGTTAATAATACAAAGAGTACAAGAGTGTGCAGACGTTCTCTGTGTTACTCATTAGTTCTGTTCACCGGTCTGTGATGGGGATCCACGCAATTACATCGCTCTCCACACTGTCACATTTTATTTAGCTTTTGTGACACGTACCACGCATCGCTGTTTCGGATATAAACTGTATTTGTGGAAATAGCTACCTACAGTGGAGCACTTTCACTAAAGCATTACGACTCAAATTTTCCAAAAGTTCGGAATGAACATTTTATTACTTTGCGAAGTTGCTAAAAGTTTTAAAAGTACAAAGATATTTTGTGTTCTCAGAAGTTTTTAAAAATAAGAGAAAAGCAAATCGGACGCGGCGTATAGCGATGGCGCCTGACTTTGCGATGAAATTTTTCAGCTTGGAAGTGTTATAGAATGTACATAACTACTACATTCTTAAGAAACATGAATATTCAATATTATAAAGAAAAAATAAATGAATCCAAAGTTCATGCAAATCCATTCTACCTTTAATTCGTGATGATCAGTCAAACTTACAAGCTTCAACTTTATTAAGGACTAGCGGCCCGTCCCGGCTTTGCACGGGTGGACATTAGTAAATTATCAGTAGTTCTGAAAATAACTGCCTAGCTTCACCTATTTCATAGATATACACAACCCTCTCCCGTAATTCGGTGCCCGGCCACGGCGCAGCGGCGTTTATTAACCCCCGACGAAAAAAGAGGGGTGTTATAAGTTAAACATGTGTATCTGTGTGTCTGTCTGTGGCAACGTAGCGACCAAGCTGATGAAAAAACCATATTCACAGCCAAAGCCAACTTCCACGGCTCAAATCAATTCGTGCGCCACTCCGCCATCATATAAACAAAACAGAAAAAATGCAATTTAAAGAATATTAGCGTTTTTGAAAACTCAACCCCAGGGCTTCTCCCTTCTACCTGAGCCGGAGCTATTACATTAAATTGTAGCTTAATTGAGAAACTTTTGATAGGAATTAAACCTCTGTGGAATCGATATACCTATAGATGCGTTGATTCGCTGTCTATTCTAATGTCAATCATCATAGTGTCATAACAAAATTATGTCAAATACTTACACAGATTTTCTGTTGATTATTGTATTTGTTTGGATCCATTTTGGTTTTCCAATAGACGGTCACATTTTTGTATAGTATGGATATTATTTGTGTTTGTTATTGCTATTTGTTACTCGACATTGGCAGAATCACATTGGGCTTGACCCAATGTAAAGAGGCCATTAATATATAAAAAATATGTATCTTATCATTGCATTGGTTATCTTAGATTATAAATGAAGGAGCCAAAACTAATAATTTTCGAGATATAGATCGCTATGAATATTGAGCTACGGGAGCTACGCAAATCGCGCTAACTTAATTATTTGGAAGAAATAGGTAAAATATACATTTCATGAAAGAGTCGTCGCATCGCAATTTCCAATTTAGAGTTAATTTTCTATTAGTATTTGTTTAGATTTACATTTTTAAATTCGTTATATCTTTTGATAGGAATGTCCGATTTAAATAATTAAAAAAGTAATCAACATGTATGTAAATAGTCTCAAATACGAAATCATTTATTTGGATAAAATAATTAATACTAAGATTAAGATAACATGGTATGACTTTGGTCGGCATTTCTACCAACTTTTAAAATGTAAAAAGTAGCGTAACTATAATAGTTACACATATGTTATTGCAAAGTTTTTTTGTAGATATAAGTAAGTTCCTAATAGGGTAAAAGCCGGATAGTTGCCTCGGAAGGATACATGCCCCGGTTTTTAATACACTATGTTGGGAACATAAGTTGTGATTGCGCTTTACTACAATAAGTAGTGACCCCCCGCAGGCCTCAGTGCCGTCTAAGCCATCAGAATAGGTGCAAGTGTTTTGTCCATATGAGCAAAAACCTTCCGCGGCGAAATTTTGACGGGCGTTATAATTATATTGGTAAGTAATTACTATTGAATATTTTTATTACTGATCGTGGTTTCACTCAACTTTTTGTTTCTTTGCATGCATTAGAGTTTAAATTACATTGTTTATTATGTTTTATAGCTAAATATTTTTTATTTACTTCGTAAATAAAAAGGGCAAGTATCCGCATCAAAAAGGATAGTCGCCCTACTTACTTTCGCGGATAGTTACCCCTAGAGTGACTAAATATTTATTAAGAATCAAAGGCAGATTTTATTTTTTGTTGTTTTTTCCAATGAACTGTGACTCTAACTTGTTGTAAATAAAATAAATATACTTAACTGTTTTATATATTTATTCCAGATAAGCAAAATGCCTCTCAAATATACCTAAGCGAAAACCAGGCGTGGTGCCACGCAACATCAACTGGACGGAAGATAGCTCAGCACTTGTCTTGGAAGAATTGAGACAGAAATAAATATCAATGAAATTTTTCGAACATGCATAATATCCTCTCGAACCTTAAGAAGACGCTACGAAAAAAGTAACCAGCAACTGCTAACTCAAGGAAAATATCATGTTCTTGCCTTAGAGAATGAAAAAATACTGGTAGCTCATATATTGAAGCTCTGAATTATTAAGACTGTGAAATAATTAATAAAGATTACTTTAATTGATATAAATTTCTTTCTATCCAAAATAAAAATCATACCGAGGTTACTATCCCCGCACGAGGCAAGTATCCCGCGAAGCATTTTCCACGCTAGGCTACTATCCGCCATAGTAGGCAACTATCCCTTTTCTTAGAGGTGTAATAAAACAGTATTTATTCAAAACCAATGTTAATTATGTATACAAAAATAGGCTATTATGGAAGATAAAAGACCTATGTTTTGAGATATATACTGAATAATTTTCAGGAAGTTCATATTTTTTTTAAATAAAGCTTTTTCGAAAAGTGCGGCAACTATCCGGCTTTTACCCTATTGTAAAAAATTTTTTTGTTCTATCATCAATAGTTTCCGTAGCGCATGCGATGAAAGACATTTTATGGCAATTTTTTTTACACCTTGGGTTACATTATTGAAGTTTTAGTAGGGACCCCTAATTTTTCTAGTAATAAATATAGCTTATGTTACTCAGGAACAATGTAGCATTCTAATGGTGAAAGAATTTTTGAAATCGGTCGAGTAGTTTTTGCGTTTACCCGTTCCAAACATACAAAAATACAAATATTTTCTCTTTATAATATTATTATTAGTGTAGATGTTATCCTTTGCTCAATGGTTTATGCGACGAAAATGATCATTAATTCATTCCATTGGAGATAATTTCACAAATTGATTAATCGTAATCCTGATCTCGTTTATTCATATTTTGTTTAGTCTATCTATAAAACGACTGTCTTTTCCATGGTTTCAAACTTCGTTAATTGTCATAACAAGATTGATGTCGTACAGAAATAGTTTGTTAAACTCATCATTTTATCCAAATTGTCGACAAGGCGAAGCTAAGTTTACACAGAAATATTTTATAGAAGCTAAGGTCGTAATCTTATTTAAATAATTGAAGATTTGTAAGCTTTATAACTACTGTTACCACAATACATTCTAGAGTCACTTATTTTCAATTATTATAAAACTACGATAATCTGATTTATAAATTCCAATCATTGGCACGGTCCACCAACTCTATTCCTAAGACGAATGTATATAATATAATATTCTGTAGTACCTAACCTCGCGTTTCGTCATGTAGCCCAAATTCAATAGAGCCGTCGCCAGCTCGGGGACAAACATACGCCGTTTTCACTTGATTGAAAACAATTTCATGAGTCAGGTGTGAATTTATTTTTCCATTCCACGTACATTTTTCTACCAGGGTTACATACTTTGCGGGTTACATTTAAACTAAGCACAAAAAATACTTAATACACGTGCTCTAGTATATTTGTAAATGAATTGACGAGCAAAAAAGGATTCCTAGAGGAGCACCTCGGCGGTAATCCGTAGGGGTATTTAACTTAATGGCATTAAAAGCTTTCGCAATAGAATCTTGAAAAGCTCTTACAGAATTGAATAGAGGATCCTAGAAAAACCACACACCGTTAATAGCTTTCACTTAAGCTAACTATAAAAGATGGACTAAGTTTAAAATGAAAATTACATTCAGTTGCGAGAAATATTTTACGACGTGGAGTTGAAATGAAAATTGATGGGGAGAACGGGGTCGGTGTTAGTCGAAGCCAATAATGGATGAGTTTGATGATAGACTGCTTTGGCACATTCAGAACATTTAAAGGAGCTATTTTCTTTACTGCAGTTTTTTTAGACCTTTAAATTACATAAAGACAAACTAAAAAGCACCCTGACTGAAGAAACTTGCACATTGGAAATCTGTTTCTTAAATTTGAACGTCGGTGTCCTTCACCACTCCTTGTGACGTCACGTGATCCGTCCAACTCGTTCCACTCTACGTAGAACTCTATAAATATATATCCTATAAGGCAAATGTGTAGAAAAAACTAGTAACTTTTTTCTTCTGCAGTAGGTATGACAGTAAGTATAAAAATTTATTACTGAAATAATCAGATAATTTATAATCCCCGAAAGTAATAAAACTTTGTAACGCACACAAACTTCCTACATCAAACAAAATACACCTTACAAAGTACTCTAGTATATATTGTTTTCTTATTTTTATTTATTTATTTATGATCAGGCATCGCAGGCCCATAGATACATACCTTATAAACTAACATACATATGATTAAAAACTAAACTAAACTGTAGGTGGTGACGGCGGCAATCTCCCCCGAAAGCGCCTGTACACCACACCCTTCGGCCAGTAGTCTTCCTGCATGAAAGTTGACAGCCTGTCTGACGGGACTCTAACCACAAACGCCTTGAAACTGGCGTTGTGACTAGAGTCCAACGGCTGAACTCTCAATGAGACATTGCTCTTTATCCTGATGTACTCAGCAATGTCCCCCGCCTTGCTGGTGTAGTGGAGGCGGGACAGGTAGACTAGGGTGTTCGGCACTGCTGCACGCAACAGGACGTCGGACCCTGTTGCCGCCGTGCCGCAGCGATTTCTGTTAACCCGCTGCGTGCGTCTCTTCTTCTGCACCTTGATGAATCCCTCTTCATCTCGGTCGTCGAAGCGTGCACACGCAGGGGCCACGCTCGGCACCTTACGTATGATAGGCCGCTGCTGGGCAACAGGCTTGCTGGCGGCAACGGTGGCAAAATCACGGGGCTTCTGTGGCACCGTTGATTTTGCTGGCGGGGCTGCTGCTCGCAGCTTGTCAGATGCCCGCGGGGTACGGGCAGCGGAGACGGAGGCAGCAGTAGCGCGCGGAGTTTGACCGGCGCACGCTGACTCGGCAACGGGTGACGCGGGTGACGATGTTAAAACCGCTGACGCAAAACTCGCCGCGGACGTATCGAAATATGCACCGCGGCGCACATTTACGTTAGCAGTTGTCGATGACCTAATTACCGCTAGCGAACTGTGTAAACTATCAACTTCCTTACGCAATTCACCAACGGTATTTTCGGATGCATCAAACCTCCGCGTCATCTCCGCCAGGCTCTGCTTCAGATGCACGATGTCCTTCAGCAGGCTGGTCACGTCGACGTGGTCGAATGTGACGGGAGGGAGCTTATTAAGGTCCCTCGCCACAAAAGTTGGCACGTCGTCCGGGTCGGTCACCTTGAGCAGCGTGATGATGTCTTGTAAGCTCTTCTTTGTCCCGTCACGCCGGCGGGACACCATCTGGTCGCTCTTGTTGAGCGCCCGAAACAGCAGCAGCTTGGCAGCAGCGATGTCATCTTCGGTGAAATTCGTGCTGCAGATCTGGATGGCGGACACCTCGTCCATCACGTCCAGCTTCTGCTGCAGGAACGCCAGCAGTTCATTGGCCACGAGTTCAGCACTCATGGCAACAAAGTCACGTGCGACGGCTCGCGCCGTGCTGTCCGATATAATAAGTTATATTGATGTCAGCAAACACGTCCACATCAGAAGGCGACTGTGGCTAGACTTATATTTACGCGAATACTACACATTGAAATAAAACTATTTTTACGGATTATATCGCGTTTATTTAATTTTATGTTCCCGACGTTTCGGTTGCTTTACAGCAACCGTGGTCACGGGGGGACTGAGGTGTTAGACGTCCTGATGTCATAGTTAAAAACTGGGTACCCTCAAAATTTAGTTGGTGTTTGCGGTCCGATCCACGCAGAAAGTGCTCACTGTGTCTTGAGGTCTTGCAATGGTACGCTTGGTTTTCGATTTAATTATATTAATTACTGGATCCCAAGTTGGTGGTAGCACCCAGCCATCTTCCCTATTGAAATTAGGATGTTTTTTAATACTATTATTATTGTATTATAATTATTGTTTTTTAATACTAATATTATTATATACTTCTTTGATACTATAGTATCAAAGAAGCTAGCAGAGAACAACATGCCGGAGGAATATGCTGAACTATTAAAACATTGCCTTACATCTGGGTATCTGTTGTGGAATGAATAGTTCTACAAGCAAGTAGATGGTGTAGCGATGGGCTCCCCTGTTTCTCCCGTTGTCGCCGATATATTCATGGAAGACTTTGAGGAGACAGCCCTTCGCACTTCACCTGTGACCCCAAGATTCTACAAGCGGTACGTAGACGATACTTTCACAATATTACCATCTGACAAAATAACAGCATTTCTCGACCATCTTAACTCCATACACTCTAAAATCAAATTTACAATGGAGTTAGAGGCCAACAACACTCTAGCATTCTTAGATGTTTTAGTAATCCGTAATCCTGATAACACCTTAGGCCACACCGTGTATAGGAAAAAGACCCATACTGATAGGTACTTAAACGGTGAATCTCACCACCATCCAACACAGTTAGCTACCGTGGGAAAATCTTTGTTTCAGAGAGCACAAGGGATCTGTGATGAGCAACACCTGGCTGCCGAGATCCGTCACGTCAAGCAAGTATTGCATGACAACAAGCTTCGGATCCCGCGCCTCCATCACAGTGACCGAGTGAAACCAGCCACATTCGAGCGTCTGCCTGCTGTACTACCATACATAAGAGGTGTCACAGACAAGATTGGCTACATCTTGAAACGGGCTTCAATCAAAACTTACTTCAAGCCACCCAAGAAGATTAGTCAGTTCTTACCACCTGTCAAGTGTCACATTCCTCTACAAGATGCAGCGGTATACAAACTCGATTGTGAATGTGGGCTCTCCTACATAGGGCAAACTAAAAGATCAGTAAAAACCCGCGTAAAAGAACACATAGCTGACGTGAAACACCGGCGCTCCACGAAGTCTGCAATCTGTGAACATGTACAGGACCGCACCCGCCATTATATCAGATTTGATAAACCACAGATCCTCGCAATAGAACACCGATTCCGACCAAGGATGATACGTGAGGCCATTGAAATTAAAAAACATCCTAATTTCAATAGGGAAGATGGCTGGGTGCTACCACCAACTTGGGATCCAGTAATTAATATAATTAAATCGAAAACCAAGCGTACCATTGCAAGACCTCAAGACACAGTGAGCACTTTCTGCGTGGATCGGACCGCAAACACCAACTAAATTTTGAGGGTACCCAGTTTTTAACTATGACATCAGGACGTCTAACACCTCAGTCCCCCCGTGACCACGGTTGCTGTAAAGCAACCGAAACGTCGGGAACATAAAATTAAATAAACGCGATATAATCCATAAAAATAGTTTTATTTCAATACTCTAGTATATATAATGTATCCTACTTTAGCCATTAAGTAGATCTATGCCTGGGTTAGCCTTTTGTAAGTTTTCCTTTACTCTCCACGCAACCGCCGTTCGTTGTGGGTATTAGGCAGGCAATGTTTATGCTCATTGTGCGGTTACAGTTTTATTTCAATGTACGGAGGTAAAATTGTGTGTTATCCATCTTAAATTGCCTTGATTTTCAGGAAAACCGTTAGAATCTAAATTTTCTGTATCGAAATCCTAAGGTTTTATCTGAAGGATAGGATACGATCAATTGACATTCAGGTCCGCTACTTCCATCTTACTCGAATGGCCAACAAGTAGTAATGAGTCGAATAATGAGACAGCGCGGCATTTCCTAGATTAACACTAGAATACTGATGTTGGTAATGGAATTTCGGCTCAAACGTTAATTAAGTTTTATAGTCTTCTAGAACCTTTAGCAGGAAATTGAAGACCACTTTTTAGAAGCCTTATTTTGTCTACACTTTTGTTATCATTTTAACCCATTTTCATTATTTTATTGTATAATAACCTATTGTTTTTGCACAACTCAAAAAAGATTCAATCTCTTCATGTGCTGAATTTTAAATAAAGTATATCGTCGATGCTGGTCCGCAAGAGATTACTTGGTAATACGAGTATATGGAAATCTGCTGTGAGCCCGATATGAATTTTCATTAGCCGGGATTTTCAATATTTTACAGTGAAAACGATGTTGCATCCGTTCCATCCACGGAGCACATTTGTTGGCACTTTTTTCCAGCTACATAAAATGTTGGTGAGATAAACAGAACACGGAGCTAATAAACTTATCTATTTAATAACGTGAACAACACCGTAGTTTATTTTCATTATCATTTAGCCTTTAGACTAAATTTCACGAATTTCATTGGTGTAAAAACTTTCACGTTGCAAACATTGGAAAAGCAAATGTGGATTAGTGTAGATATCTAAATTGCTCTTGAAAATCATCAACCGATCACGCACTCAGTCATTTTAACAGTTTGTCTCTCTTCCCCCATGAAAATGAGCTTATTTACGAGCAGTGGGCGGAACAATTTTTCAGCCGTAAATCGGGGCTGAATGGCGACGGCGTTATCGCAAACTGTAGTCACAGCGGGGTGTAAAGTAAGGTGATAAACATTTTATACTTTAATCGAAATTTAAGATTATTTTTGCTACTTTTTACTGGTACTTGGAAAAATATTATGGTGATTCCACGTAATATGTTAAAGTGTTTTTCTATATTTAGATAAAACTTAGTATAAATTTCACTTACTAAATAATTTCAAAATTGTCTAGAAGCAAACAGAGTAGATGTATTTTATCTTGCCTTATATATCTAACTATACATAAACGGAGTCTTGAGACACGCGTGAAGTGAACCCCACACAAGCTCCCGAGGACGTATTTAACTACGCCTCAGAGCTTATGTTCCCGGAAGCAGGCCGGGAAAAAGGTAGAGATTAGAATTTAGCGCTGCGACTCGCTAGGGATAGAGTGCACTCTACTTTGTACCTGAGTGTATGTGCGAGCGAGAAAGAGAAAGGGCAATTTATGAAAGGGTATATTCTTCAAGAATATGAAATCATACTCCCCAAAGTGTATCACCAAGCTGTTTCGTCGTCTTGGATTAGTAAGTATAGTGTGTGAGGTATAAACTTTTAACCAGATGCACACTTAAACATTTATAATTATCAAAATTATGAGTTTTTTTATGTATGGGTTTTTACTGCGTGGAATGCTTTACTCCAATTATGATTCTAAAACAAAAACATTTTTTTTTATATACCTAGAACGCGTGTATCTGACAAGGATAAACGACGTCATGTTGAGTGCTTGCCACCGTCCGCCATGTTTTGTCATGGAGACTTACTACTCATCAACTGGTTTCTATTTTTTAAAATATAATTTAACGCTGACTTCAATTACATAGATCAATTACTTCAAATTGCGACGAATAAATTCAAGATTTTATTCCTTCGAAATATAGAAATTTCCTCTTAATAAACCATTTGTTAACAATAAAATTGAGCTAAGTTTAACGAAAGTGTAATTGAATATGATAGTACTAAAGGAGTTAAAATGGGCAATAAATGAAGACGCAGTGGAAACCGCAATACAGAATGAAAGCTTTGTGTGTACCGACGACAAAAGTAATTCATTTGTAGCTCGCTGCTGGCAACTGACCAAAATATAGTTGGAGAGGTGTTGGCTACCACGATATATAATTTTCTGCAAACACACATATTCTTGCGTAGTGTTTAAGCGTAAGCTACTCGGCTCACTGCGCCAGGTAGGTACGGGTTCGATTTTTTTTTATTTTTATATAACAAAGTCGGCGAACAAGTGTACGATCCGTCTGATATTAAGCAGTGATATTAGCCTACAGAGGAAGAGGAGGGGAGGGGGTCGGTTTCCCGGCTCTTTCATTCATAGTACGAAACACCGCTATAACAGTTCCCTTTTCTGCTGATCTTCTGTGAGAGGCTGGCACTACCCCGGTCGAGAGAAACCCATATATGAGCTGCAGACAATTGGGTATAATGGCTAAAACTATGAAATACACATCATTATAAATAAATATAGTTAGACTCGTTTATACATTTACCTAGAAAGTTAGATTATCCCATCGGTCACAGATGACACGAGCGACCGCCTCCGGGACTAGCGGCACGTGACGCCCGCGCCCGCGCCGGCCGGCCCGACATCGTGTCGTCGCTCACAGACATTATCCCCGCTGATTCACTGGGAGCCAATAGTTTCATGGAGACAGTTTTGTTGTCCTTCCGATGCGGATAATATAGATAGAACAATGATTTATGTGCCGCGATAAAAATGTGACTTAGCGGTTATTGGTTGGTTTTATGGAAAAGTTGTTACGGACAATCTGGTTCTTTTACTTTTAATCTTCTCCATCCAATGAATAATATTAGCATAAATATTAGTGATGAGGCAACGAGTTTTGACACTTTATTGCTTTTGCGTGTGGAACAATAAAGAGATCTGATATCTACCTATATATTTAGTTAAATAGGAAGTATAGTTATACTTCCTACTTGTAGTCAACTTTGTAAACTCTTTGATGGTACATTTCCATTTAATTAGTCCATATTCGACTATAGAATTTCCTTAATATATAATAATTTGGAAACAATCTTAAATCTTTTATCAAAGTAAAAATATTTTTTTAACTGTTGATCTAAGTTTAGAAAATAATTTGAACCCATGCCCATCTAAAATAAATATAGCCAGAAACAAAACATAAAAATGTACAACCAAACAGGCCAAACAGGAGGTCAGTTAATAATACAAATAAACGGTCACGGTGAAAGGGGTGCAGTTCAACGTTATGGGAACGGATCGTGAATTATTCGGGGGACGGGCCTCTGGGAGGTGCCTCGGAACAAAAAAGGCGGAATATCCGATCAGCACGTTTCGCCAATGTTTAACGGTGTTTAAAAGCCTTTTAAAATTAATGACCCGTATGATGAAGCGTTCCGTCTGTGGATCAGGCAGAGGTGACTAATAACAATATTGTCCCTGAAACGAATGTTTAGAATGAAATAATTAATTAAAGAAATTGATAACGTGAAGATACATTATAAGATAAGAACATATTATAAGGATTTAAACTTAACCTTGCTGGTTTCATACAGGTTGGTACATAGCCGGCGGGTCAATGGTGGCAGAGCCAAGCTGTAGCCAAGGACTACAACTCAAACACGGGATTGCTCGACCAGAGTAGTAGCTATTTGCAAATATTTTTTATATGTAGCTATTATAGCTGCGATTTGTACGATGAGTGAGACAGCCGAAAGATCCTATCTCTTCCCCTCCCTCTGTGTGCGAGAAATGCTTTTGGCATTGTAAGCATCTATAGGCTACAGAAACTGCTTTAAGTATATCAGACGGGTCATACGCTCGCTTGTTTGCTGACATTGTTATATAAAAAAGGCTCCCTCATAATACTTATTTTTACTGTAAGCATACAATAAACTATGTATAACAACAAAAAACTGGCTCAAAACCTAACATCTTAATAATTTGTTTGCCGTTTCCGAACGTTGTTTGAGCTAAGTTATAAGAAGGCGTCCATTGCAGTTGTATTGGAAAAACAAGCGGCTGAACCAATATTAGAATTTCTTTAGGCAGAACTAATTCCCAGCCGGTTACCGCGGTGATCATCGCATTACCGAGCCCGGCCAGCCGCGGGTTATCTGACTTTGTTGCTATTTGATGGAACAAAAAAATATTATACAGGAAAAGCTTTTAGACGATTAGAACAAGTAATAACTTCAATCACGCTGTGTTTAATAAGATTGTTGTGTGGTACAAAGTAATAAAAGGTAACATTACCTTGGGTCTAAAACATAGGATTCTTCAAAAATTATGCGTTTGTTATTAGTTCCAAATGATCTCATACTCTCATTATGTGCTATACCTATAGGTACCTAAATGGTTTGGGTGTTTTTCGGCCGAATACTGAAACGCAACTCAAATGTTGTCGCGCGATGTTTGACACGTAGTGTACTGTATTTTTTGTATGGCATATCCAAATTAAGTAGCTCTCAAATTAGAGTATCGCTGAATTTTCTCCGGTTGGTCGGTGTCTGTCGGTTTAACGGTTTATGGTTAGGTATTGATTTGGCCGATAAACCATCTATGAGCCAATCATTTATATTTGTGTATTCTCCTACGTAGGCAGGAACCAGACAATAGCGTTTTTGAATAAATATTATCAAATAATACTGTCGCGGTTCTGACAAAAACGCTGCTGCGAACATTTCACATGTCACGGATTTCAGGAGATTAACCTGACATTTTCATTCTCGACCTTAGAAATGTTTATTCATTCTGAACTAACTCAAGTTTACCTTTATACGTTTTAATACCTAGTACCTACTTACAATATTAGTCCATTTAAACACACGCATTATGAAAGGCGTTTGTTTACGCTAAGAAATTGGTTTCTATTTTAAAAAATGAAAAAATCTGAAGAGAATAGTAAGAACCATTATCTTTATTTCTTGCGCATTTCCCTAAAGAACTAGAATATAAAATGGAAAAGAGTCTAAATTTCTCATCAAGCGAGCTCCCACATAGCAGGTGTGGGTGTGACCGTTCCTGCGTGATAACATCGGGTTATGCATATTTAATGACTGTGGCTAATTTGTAAAGTGGCTCAGAATACCTGGCTAAACATGGAAGCGATTAGAGTGCGGCCCGAATTTAACTTGGATCGGGAAGCAAGAGTATAAACTTGTGTAAAAATGGTATCGATTATTTATTTATTAATTTGAGGTATCGGAACGTGTGAGACGCTTCAGTGTCGCACCGGCTACATATTCGAATATTACTTCGCGTTTATTCGGTATAAAGTTATCGCAAATGTACGTGCCTAAGCATATATTATGTTGAACGTGTAGAGATTTGTTTGTGGTGTTGCGTGATACCAATCTCCACACAATTTTGTTTTTATTTTGACACCAGCTAGCTGAAATAACTGTAATCTTCTAACATAGATGCCATTACGACTGTTTCTGGTATCAATTTATATTTGTTTGTGTTTGCACTGCGAAATGCTTGTAAATCGCTTATGTTCGTAGTTTCTTATATAGGTATCAATGATTACACTCCAATATTGTAATGAAAATGGAGCCACCGTTTAATCGTATCTCGTCGACAAAAAGGGGAACGAATACATACACAGGAGTTAGTTATAACCATTTATATATCCTGACTAGCTGAGCCCGCGACTTCGTCCGCGTGGAATTTAACTTAACAAAAAAGCCCGCTCCCGCGTTCTGAGCCCGCACGACAGAACCCATTTTTTCATTTTTTTACATTTTGTTTTTCTAAAATAAAAGTAAGCTAAGTTACTGCTTATAACATCAGCTATCTACCAGTGAAAGTCCCGTCAAAATCGGTCCACCCGTTTCGGAGATACTCTTTGATTTCATGTGTTTTTATTTTTTTACGCGGAACCCTAATTGTTTTTCTAAAATTAAAGTAGCCTAAGTTACTCCCTATTACATCAGCTATCTGCCATTGAACGTCCCGTCAAAATCGGTCCAGCCGTTTCGGAGATTACCCGGAACAAACACACAGACAGACAGACAGACAGACGGACAAAACATTTTTTAATCGCGTTTTTGCTATAGGTGTCGTATGTACTTTCATATGCATTTAGTGAAAAGTTGTTATTTTGATATTACAAACAGACACTCCAATTTTATTTATTTGTATAGAGATGTTTAATCGACCTACAGTGTTATAATTTTATATTATATTTATTCTAAGCAATCATTTGAAGTGAATCAATGACTTCCATCATTTACAATTAAATTCGTCTAGACTAGTTATAAACTAGGTTCTAGGTGACTAAAGTGTTAAATAATTCATTAAACACTTTAATTTAACTCTTATGAACGCAATAAAACTGTAATTCTGGTGAATACATTTCGTGATGTTTATTCTTAAATTAATATACACTTTAAACCAAGTTTGGTTACTACTACAGTTGAACTAGATGCGTCTGTGGAAACAAATTACATCACAGAACAAGTAACTGACACGCCAACTGTTTATCTTGAGTTCGGGAAGATGAAATGTAAACTATCTTATATGCAGCGCATAGTGTTTCATTTCACAAACTTCTAGATATATTAGCTTCGACCCAGTTGGGAGAAGGATTTTCTAAATTAAATTTAAAGTTTGTTGCGCCGGCTTGATGAACTTTTCGGAGTGCGAAAGTAAGCTTATTACTATGGGACGGAGTTCTTTTACATATTTGTTACTACATATATTATTTGAGGTTTAATATCATTTCTACAGGAAAAAAAAGTTTAGGAATGGATTCGTAATCACATCTACCCAATTCGAAGCTTAGGAAATGTGTTAGAACGAATACTTCCGTCCAGTGTGGCTTTATACGCTATATTGCAATCAATCCACAGGGCGCCGGTTTTAGTATTTATAAACGTTGTTTCAATAAAAAAGACAAAATAAAGAAAATATTGTTTTTACAAAGATACACCCCAATCTCAGTTGTTTTATTCGTGGAGAACTCTACATTATATTATGCTCATTGTTCACAATGTGCTGCGTATTATACATCGGTATACACTGTATTCCATTTGCGACGCGTCATTAGGAGACGCGCAAGCAAACATTTGCATTCGGTGGCTGAATCACGCCAAGTGTTCCCTCGGCTGTTTGCATCGAGCATCGAGTATCAGTGTTACTTTGACATCAAGTGGACGAGAACTCGGAACGCGACGGGATTATGCCTATTTATAATAAATCAGAATAAAAATAATTGATATCATTTTCCTCTGGACAGACATTTCTAAGATGGTGTTATTTTTTGACGACTCATAGTAATTGTACGAGTTTTTCGTGTTTACTACGATAACTTGACACTGTATTTAATAACTAATTCACCAATTGTTTTTATTTTTCAAGTATATATATTTCGATAACGCCCGCAATCTCATTGGGCCCATTCTCCATGCAAGCAATCCATAGTTAATTGGCTCTGCTCTGTCCGCATCTAATTAAGGCTGTGTGTCGGGTGTGTGTGGCTCGGTCAGCAGTGGTTAGGTAATTACTGATTAGATTGCCTATTATATATAATGGAAGATCGAGTAATAGCAACCAATACGTTTTACATTTTCAACCGACGTTGGTCTTTCTATCAGGAATCCTCACACTTTAATATTCTGATAAATCTTGCTGTATTACCACTGTTAAAACATTATCAAACATTATGATTTATCAGATAATGTTTGCATTATTTAAACCATTATAAAAAACTACCTTCTTAATTAATAGTTCAGAGGTCTTGTACTTACATATTTTAATCTATCTCCATAGATTAAAATTAATGTCGATTTCCCGTTTAAACTTCGGTCACTTCTTAAATAAATATTGATTATAGAAGAAAAAACTCTAACTAGATTCTAATTTAAAACTTTCAAGAAAATTTCTCATTTCTTAGTCAAAGGGAGATGAAAAATCAAACAACTGAGGTACGCACAGATTTTTATTTCAGTTCGTAAATTTTGTAATTTAATCCTTAGATTTCTGAACTGGGTTATATTCTTTCCGAATTACTTAGGACTTTAATGTAAATAGACTGATAAGACATCTATTAACGCAAACCTTTTTTTGTTTTCTGAATTGGAGAGATACAATTATAATGAATGACCGTGTTTATTCAGCAAATTATCATCAGTAGTGCGATGCATGGATGCGAGCGAGGATGGTGATGGGTGAAATTCATTAGAGGAGGCCCACGTCCAGCAGTGGACTTCTTCCGGCTGATAGATAACTAATGGTGGCATGAGTGGATCATACTTAGTTATGTCGTTGCTTGAAACAATTGCAAAATAAAGTTTTAATTTAACCTCCTTTTTACATGTCGTAAAAATATAACAGTTATTTCATCTCAATATCCTTATGCAACTGAACATTACTCAGTTGGATAACATTGAATTGTTATGGATTTACGACATGTGACTTGGTGGATTGCCATGAACCATCCCAATTTTTTTTTAAGCGAAGCTTCTTTACGAACGTTCGGGGTGCTCGCTGCCCGGGCACTAAAACCGTGCAAATTGTGACGCAGCGTTACGCGTTACACGTTACACGATGACGTCAGCGCTACGGCCCCCTAAGCTTTATACTAAATATGGCTTGAAGGTTAGATAGAAAATTGGAAATAATTTAAGATTATATCAAAAAAATTAATAATACTTCACAATTTCGCGTGTCATGAAGCGGTCACCCATCTTAGTACTGACCGCGCCCGACGTTGCTTAACTTCGGTGATCGAACGAGAACCGATGTATTCAACGTGCTATGGACTTTGTTGATAAAAGTTTTGAATAAAGTAACCCATATCTACAATTACATACGATATTTTAGTTGCCCTATAGTGGATAATTTCATCTTAATTGTTAATGTTTAGGTGACTCAGTTGGAAATAGGTCCTGCTTGTATTTAATAGTAACGGACGTGGGTTCAAGCCTCAACACAAGCAATTGAAAATTTGTTTTATATAAGATTTAAATATTTTCCCTTTATATTAATTTTGCAATTTATATTTTATTTTAATATAATTAATTGAACACCAACGTATAATGGTTTAATTTACCATAGAAAAGGACGAAAAAGGTACAACGATATACAACTGCAGATAGGTACATCAACCAATCACTTTAGATGTCTGATATGGCTAAATAGGTACTTACTTACTAACAACAAAAGATGTCCCATTTCGTTCAATAGGTACGATAGCCTAAATGAAAATCTGGAATAATCTAGCGAGACATAATTCAAGGTACCTACCCAGGTAAGTGGGTAGGTACCTCGGCGTGACTCTGCGATCTTAAGTATTTTATCTAATATCAGATATATTTACCAAAACGGCTAAGACTAAGCTTTTAAGATATCTTTCACGCCTTGCCAATAGGGCGGATTTGTTATAGCGTGTTTCATGTGTAGGGCATCAAAAGCCTGCAGATCGCCTAATTACTTAGTGTAATTGTTGTGACTAAGAAATTTCGAACAAGGTAAACCGGAAGTAATTAGTTACGAAATGAAAGTGCTGGTTACATGCAAACGCTCGTTAATGTCAGCGGTAATCTGTTCAAGTGGTACATAAATCCAAATTAGCAAGACAAGCGACCATTCCCGAGGAACCAACGCCCCGACTAGGAAGGATGTAGTTAATTTGATTGTTCAGGCATAAAATCACTTTACTTATTAGGTAAATAGTTAGAGAACTTACCATAGTAATAAGAATATTATAACGAAAGCAGCGTCGTTTATAATGCAAATGAAATCACTTTATCTATTATAAGTACTTAACAGCGAAGAAGTAAAGACCAATGACCTACTCAACGTGATGACTCCAAAACTATGAGTCATGCGGACTTCAAACTTGGCCACTATGATATTCAATTGAATCCATTATTTCCATTACCAAGTTAAAATTTGAATTTCTTCTATAGCGTGTTACCTACTACTTAGTTATTTCTCAAAATATGAGAATCCGTATACAGATATCGTCTCTCAAGGGGAGGTGAGGTCATTTACATTCACACAAACCTGTCTAAAATTACAAGCAACGTCACGCAGTCCTACAGAACTCTCATCAAAGTGTAAATGAAGGAGCTGTAATGTAAGGGCCGTTCCTACACAAAAGACCGCCGCGAACCAGATAGCGCTCGAAAATTAGGCTCGCCTGGCCCTTTCATCCCGGCCTTTACAAACGAAAGGTGGACAAAAGGGCGCAAAGAACACGAATATAGAATAATTACGGAACCTCAGGGGTGGACAGATTTAGGATGTTTTCATTTCGTCTTCAATTGTTATTCTTAAATGTGAAAAGGGGATCCACATCGGCAGAAAAATATTTGAAGCCAGCTCCCATTGAGTCGTGGGTAATGTGTCGGGCTCGTAATAACACATACTGTATTCTACCAAATATTAACGAGCAATTTTGTGAGATTATGTATCGCATCGAATCAACCGCCATAGAGATGACAACTGAACAACTCTACGCACATGACTCATCTGTAACTGTAGTGATACTCTGATCAACTGCTGAACTAAGAGAGACATAGTGACTGTATGTTTACCATGGCTCAGACTATCTCAATTGAGCTGCACTTGATACAACCGTGTAGCAGATATATATACATAAATAAGATCGACAATACATGGTTTCCCAACGTTACATTCAGGTCACGCTATTGTATCAGAAACAAACCTCGATAAATCATTGCTCTATTGTATTTCACCGCGTATCCCACACGTTCGACCGACGTTCAGTATTAACTAGTGGCGAGAGATGAATGGCGCGCTATGGCCTGGGATCAAGGCCGCGGGGCGATAAATAGTCCCCCGTAGCTTTACTATTATGTGGGAATATCCACAGAACGGCTGTTTTGAACTGCCTTTAGACAAAATAGAAAGGTTTCCTTTATATTTCTGATCTTATAGGAAGTCTTGCGTGATGACGGTCACTGGTTAAAATAGATGTTTTGAATTTCCCTAATAGAGTGGAATCGCCACGTCAAACGGAGCATCTACAAAGTCAACGCTTAGTTAGAATCCATGGTTTTTAAGAAACAAAACTATATCTACTATATAAAAATAAGTCGAGCTTTCCTTCCTGACGCTATAACTCCAGAACGCACGAACCGATTTCCACGGTTTTGCATTCGTTGGAAAGGTCTTGGGCTCCGTGAGGTTTATAGCAAAGAAATATTAGGAAAAATTTCAACAGAACGCGGACGGAGTCGCGGGGCACAGCTAGTCCTTTATATTATTTTCAAGGGAAACAATGCCTCTATTGTGCAATTATTTTCGTCTCCTATCAGCTAATGTGATTTTAAACTTTTAACATACACTCTGCCATTTACTTTCATGCATTTATTAAAATGGGCACTATGATATTCCGAATTTGAATTCCCTTACCTGCAGGATGTAGGTACAAGATTTGTAATTAACGCTTCCATAGTGGCATGAAAACGTGCCTTTAGATAAATATTGCTGTAAAATACCCCTTGTACGTGTACGTAACAATATGCATTATTTTACAACATAAAAATGTAAGAAGTTTTGATATTTATTACGTAAATTTTAATTTAATCTCTAAAAGTTAAAAATCTCGCAAACGGAATTTTTGATGATAAAATGTTGTATAACACACCATTTTATTTGAAAATACTTTTTCTACGATACCCCACATGATGGACTAACTAAAAAAATAAAAATTATCCCTTCTTTCGATGTTCGGGGAGGTACCTCAAAAAAAGTAATTTTGGTATATTTTATATTTTTTAAAGTGAGATCTACTGTTAAAGTATTTTCGTACCTAATTACAGCAACTTCCGTAAAAAACTGTAGAAGTTATGACCCTGTGACAGGTCGGGACAGACGGACGGGCGGACGGACTGTATGATCTTATAAGTGTTCTTCGTAGAGACTACGGAACCCTAACAAGCAGAAAACCTGGAAAAAATGAGGACACTAGCACATGAAACGACATTGCAATTAAAATTATAACAGGAGAAATGGGTTCACTAAATCGCGAGCTATAGCCGACCAAGTTAAAGCTAAGTTAATTCCCCGTCGTTTCTGAATAAACTCAATACTGAGATTCAAAAATTAACCGCAAATACTACTTTGTTTCTAGTGTTCCACCACTTTGGTTATAGATAAAATAAATCTTCGCTATTGAAGTGGGTCCGTAAGCCTTCATTGTGCATGTCCTGACGTGCACTTGTCTGGTTTTTGTACCACAGTAGAGACAGTGGTCAACGACTTTCTAAACAGTTTAATGGATTTGAAAAGTCCTCAATACTTTTTATAATTTTTTATCCTACTAATATTATAAATGCGAAAGTTTGTAAGTGTGGATGTATGTATGTTTGTTACTCCTTCACGCAAAAGCTACTGAACGGATTTGGATGAAATTTGAAACAGTGATAAATTATAACCGGGATTAACATATAGGATACTTTTTAACTCGATGATCCCGAAATTTTTGCTAAGTTAAAATACTACGCGGATGAAGACGCGGGGCACAGCTAGTATTATAATATATTGGTGTTCAAACATTTTTATATTCGAGAAAACCAAATGTCGTGTTACTTTCCACACAAAATATACTGAAAGCGAGGCAGGGTAGGTATGTAGGAACTTTTTTTTATTAAAGTTAGAGATTGTGTCGCTAAGAGTTCCCGAAACAAAGGGAGGTAGGTTGCCGCAAGAATTACCAATGGCAAGCAGAAATATATTACACACAATAACGTGTCTACAATACAATTCCTTGTTGTAAAAACACAAGGTTTAAAATTAAACTTAACGTTTGTGTGTTTCACATGAATGTGTATTGGGGTTGAGTATCAAGGTGCAAAATTAAATGAGCGTATACATGTCATCCAGCTTAATGACCCTAGAAGTGGAGGCTGCGGTGATGAGGAAACGGAACGGCAATGAAGAGTGTTGCCGCAAGATTGTGGCTGGGATATTTCGGAAATTTTCAGTTAACTATAAGTGGTACTAGTAGGTACAGGAAATTAGATATCTATGTTGTAGGTGCTTTTTACGTATAATACCAGTCTTAAGCCAAATAACTTATCGTGAAATCTAACACCATAAAATTAAATGGTCTGTTTGGTACCTACTCAAATCATTTAGTTGTGTTAAATTATGAAACATTTATGAACAAATCCGGTATAACTAAAACAATACAAAGTGCTTTATAAAAGCAATCCCTGCTTCCCACATTAGCCTGAAAAAGTAAGATAAACAGATTTCCATATTTAACCGCAAGGGGCCTGTAAAAATAATAGTCGGTGCCTGAAACGGAGTTGACGTCGTAAAAAAATAACGACACCGCAGAGAAGCGGACAAATTTTCATCTTATTATTTTATATTCCCACAGATGTAATGGCTTGTAATTGCTTTTGCTGTCTGTTTTTTAATCCGTATTGTCACGACAGATAAACAAACAGGAAAGGATGCCATATGGATGGATAAAGAAACAAGATAATCTGGATGGATAAACAAACTTGATAATAGTTAAATGATCTGTTGTTTGATATGAATATAAGTAAATAAAAAATAATGTAAAAGCCATCAAAAAGAAATCATCCTTTGCTTAGACTGAATTTTATTGCAGGCTAATGAGAGAGGTGCCTTCTGGCAGTTACTGTTATCGTGAAGTGTGTGTTTTTCAGTTGTGTAGTTTTTCAGGGAAATAATAATGTTCTTTTTAGATGTATGATCTATGGATGCCCATAATAATTAACGCGATGTAAAGAAAAAAAATATGACAGGCATGAGTGAAGTTACTTGAATGAGCAACTGGTTGCTCTACATTTAACGGTCCTCCATTGAAATGGGGACTTCAATCAGTCGATGGCCGAATGGCTTTGTTTTTATAAAAGCTATGGGCATTAGAATTTAAAACAATACAGTTTTTAATTGAAAGATACGCAAACAATCCAACTCGTTATGGAGGAAGCTGATTTCTCAAAGGAATCTGTTGGATGTTAAACCAATAGGTGATTGTGGCGTGGCGAGTGGTCTTGAATATAAAAAATCTTATAAAGCTGAGTCTTTGTATCGTAATTTACAAAAATCAAGTCACAACCGTCACCTACTTTATGTCCTCAAGTTAATTTATTGTGTTCACTTTCTTAAAGATTGTCAGTTTATAATTAGTCTACTAATTAAATTAGCACCAAATAATACCGGAGTACTACTTTTTTGTCGCGTGGGTTTGAATTTTTAATGATATATAAATTACTAGCTGTGCCCGCGACTTCGTCCGCGTTGAATTTAACTAAACAAAAATTTTATTTAACAAAAAATATTTGTCTAGTTCGCAGAGTTTACGGAAAGTATTTTTTTTATTAAAAGTAGCTCACGTTACTTCTTATAACATAAGCTATCCGCCAGTGAAAGTCCCGTCAAAGTCGGTCTGGCCAGTACTTTAAATACCAGAAGTGATAAAAGTATTTATTTTGATTTAAGGATTAATTTGTTAGTACCAAATGCGCATCCTAATAGTACGTCGTAGTAGTATATAATAAGACTCGGCCACCAGCTATTTCAAAATAAATTATCAATTTTCATTCATCATCATTTCATTCATCAATTTAAGGTTAACTATTTTGGCGATAATGGCTTGCACATAAAAAAACACGAAAATCTCACAGCATAGCCCTCGTGGTTTTCGATAATTGTCCCACGGGAACATACTATCGGCATATAAAATATCCCATGTTTTAATGCAGGTTTTGAACTATCTGTATTCCAAATTTCATCCAAATCCGTTCAGTAGGATCGATAATTGTCCCACGGGAGTATACAGTATAAAAAGTATTCGGAATAAAAAGTATCCCATGTTTTAATACAGTTTTTGAACTATCTGGTTTCCAAATCCGTTCAGTATGATCGATAATTGTCCCACGGGAACATACTATCGTGATAAAAAGTATTCGGGATAAAAAGTATACCATGTTTTAAAACATGTTTTGAACTATCTGGTTTCCAAATTTCATCCAAATCCGTTCAGTAGGATCTCTAATTGTCCCAAGGGAACATGCTATGGGGATAAAAAGTATTCGGGATAAAAAGTTTCCCATGTTTTAATACAGGTTTAGAACTATCTGGTTTCCAAATTTCATCCAAATCCGTTCAGTAGGATCGATAATTGTCCCACTGGAACATACTATCGGGATACAAAGTATTCGGGATAAAAAGTATTCTATGTTGTAATACAGGTTTTGAACTATCTGTTTTCAAAATTTCATCCAAATCCGTTCAGCATGATCGATAATTGTCCCACGGGAACATACTATCGGGATAAAAATATCCCATGTTTTAATCCAGGTTTGGAACTATCTGTGTTCCAAATTTCATCCAAATCCGTTCAGTAGGATCGATAATTGTCCCACAGGAGCATACGGGATAAAAAGTATTCGGGATAAAAAGTATCCCATGTTTTAATACCGGTTTTGAACTATCTGGTTTCCAAATTTCATCCAAATCCGTTCAGTAGGATCGATAACTGTCCCACGGGAACATACTATCGGGATAAAAAGTATCCCATGTTTTAATCCAGGTTTCGAACTATCCGTGTTCCAAATTTCATCCAAATCCGTTCAGCAGCATGGATAATTGTCCCACGGGAGCATACGGGATAAGAAGTATTCGGGGTAAAAAGTATCCCATGTTTTAATACAGGTTTTGAACTATCTGGTTATCAAATTTCATCCAAATCCGTTCAGTAGGATCGATAATTGTCCCACGGGAACATACTATCGGGATAAAAAGTATCCCATGTTTTAATCCAGGTTTTGAACTATCTGTGTTCCAAATTTCATCTAAATCCGTTCAGCAGGATGGATAATTGTCCCACGGGAACATACTATCGGGATATAAAGTATTCGGGATAAAAAGTATCCCATGTTTTAATACAGGTTTAGTACTATCTGGTTTTCAAATTTCATCCAAATCCGTTCAGTAGGATCGATAATTGTCCCACGGGAACATACTATCGGGATAAAAAGTATTCGGGATAAAAAGTATCCCATGTTTTAATACAGATTTAGAACTATCTGGTTTCCAAATTTCATCCAAATCCGTTCAGTAGGATCGATAATTGTCCCACGGGAGCATACGGGATAAAATTATTCGGGATAAAAAGTAGCCTATGTCCTTTCTCAGGCTCTAGACTATCTTTTTATCAAATTTCATTGAAATCGGTTCAGTAGTTTTGGTGTGAAAGAGCGACAGACAGACAGACAGACAGACAGACAGACAGACAGACAGACAGAGTTACTTTCGCATTTATAATATTAGTAAGGATTATCCAAATTCTATTTGTGTATTATATGTCAATATTTGTGTATTATATAGTTAAAGCACGCGTCCTGCGGGCACCAGGTCTTGGGTTCAAATCCCGGCTCGCACCTCTGGATTTTTCGAAATCTATGTGCGATTCATAATTTCTATATGATTATCACTTGCTTACGGTGAAGGAAAACATCGTGAGGAAACCTGCATGTCTTAGAAGGTCTAACCAATTTTCGAAAGACATGTGAAATCCGTCAACCCGCACTGGGCCAGCGTGGTGGATTATGGCCTGAATCCCCCTCATGTTGAGGGGAGGCCCGTGCCCAGCAGTGGGACGTCAAAAGGGCTAAATTATTATAATTATTATGACAATATCACCGGCGGTAGCACAAGAAAAAAAAATTGTCCGGATTGTTATTCTAACATGTACAATTGATAAGGAATAAGGTGCTGACTAGAATTTTTATGGATATTCATTTTGAAGTTTTCAAGAATATATCGGTTTATATCATACTGCAACGATTCATACCCACCAATTAGTATCCCCATTTTCCAGAGCTCATTCTACCGCTGTTATTTTACGCCGGGCCGCTCTCCGCTAGCGCCGTAATATAACAGCTCCTTTATTATACTCTGTGGGACGAGTCATTCATTTTCTCAATGTTTATTCTCCGCCGTTGCTTTTTATTATAATTGGTTTTTATTGAAATGTCCGTTGTTACTGAGTATCAAGTCTATTGTTTCGCTTTATTGCTATTTCAAGTGCTTTGATGGAATTAAAAACAATTTTCTTAATTAACGTTTATAAATAGGGACTTATTGACTTAAATAATTAAAACTATTTCTCCGTGCAAACTTTCGAGTTGTAAATGTTACTTTTTCAATTATTTCACATAAATATTTAAAAGCTCTCCAAGTCCCATAAAATTAAGAAACCTACCTACTTTTTTTAGTTATTACGTTCATGCATAGTCAATTTCGATCTGTCACTACATGTTTTCCTGTTCATCCTACTTTATCACAGTCATCAATCTGACGTCGCTCTTCCGAGTTCAATTAATTTGTTCCGTATAGTCTTGTAATGGCTCGTCGTGTACAGAGAGATTGATGATCCTTTCAAATCCGGCGACGACTTTGTGGTGAAGTGTTAATAAGACTATTGGGTCCGGTGAACATGGTGTCCGAATAGCAAGGTTTGCCAACTCAAATCGGAAGCCTTCGTTCAGCGCGACAGATTTTTAGATTAGTCGTTAGCTAAATCATAGGAAAATATATCTTTACATTAAAATGTGATTACAAAAATTCCTAAAATAATCTACTCATGATTATAAATAAAATCATTAACATAGCTAGCGAAGCTTAAACATCTTTCGTTAATTATAAACCAAAATAATATTTTAAACTTTAATAAACAGTTTTACTACGCACTGACTTACTTAATTCCAAGAGCCGCTGTAACTCAATAGAGAGACTACCCTGAATACATAATTCAGTCATTTACTTTAATATTCAAACCATTAAATGCTATTTCGGTTCTTGCTCCTGAGCTTGCCGTTTAGTGAACAAAAGTTTTTATGTTATATTTATAATAAATTTGAGTAACTCAAGTTGTCACAGCGAGGCCATCTATCTCCATTGCCCTACGTTCCTCCCTATAACTATAAAGTCCAACGTCTACTTTTGTTTGTGAGTTAACATCAAAAGCATGTTCTCGTAATACCCATCTCGTCGTTAAATTTTGGGTGGATTTAATTGCAGTCAATAATTTAATGCCAAGTGCTTACGCCTCACGAAGAATTGAACTCAAATGATGACAAAGCAAGTTCTATTCAAATACATTCGAGACAGTCTGTTAACAATTACTTGCAAAACAAACCGCTGAATAAGTACTTTAACCCAACTCAAATATGAGAAACCGCTTCATTTTAAAGCTATAAAAAATACAGGCGCTGATTAATGTGCGACTTATTAGGTCGGTTTCAATAGATCAATCTCTAATCTGAGAGCGATCTTGGAAATGTAATTTTATTATATATCAGAATTTCTAAGATCGAACCCCTGCTCACAACAGTACAAATTTATAGATCGGAGTGAGGTCGATGTATGAAACCAGCCAACATTTGAGTAGTTTTTCTGTTTTCAAACTTCATTGTGATATTTATTTCCGTATCCTTTTAATATACAGTCTATCGGCTGCACGGTGCCAGATAATTAATTTAAATAAACTTATTACCAAAATTTCGCCGCGAGATCTTTGTTTTGTTTATGTTAAAAGGAAATTACATTTCTTAGAACGGAATAATCATAAATTTTAATCTAAGTCTTACACAAAGCGGATTTCAGAAGAATGGCGCCCGATCCCGTCACGAAATGAAACAATACGAAATGTTTCATCAAAGCAATGAGACAATGATATCTGCTCTTTGGATTACTTTAAGAAAATAAAATTAGCTTCCAACGACATTTTGTGTTGTCCTACTAATTTTATTACCGTGCTTGGGTTTTTGCACAAGTAACACAACATAAAACATAACACCAAAACCAGATTTTCGCATAACATATTAAGAAAGCTTGTTTATATCATACTAGCTGTGCCCGCGACTTCGTCCGCGTTGAATTTAACTAAACAAAAATTTTATTTAACAAAAAATATTTGTCTAGTTCGCAGAGTTTACGGAAAGTATTTTTTTTATTAAAAGTAGCTCACGTTACTTCTTATAACATAAGCTATCCGCCAGTGAAAGTCCCGTCAAAGTCGGTCTGGCCAGTACTTTAAATACCAGAAGTGATAAAAGTATTTATTTTGATTTAAGGATTAATTTGTTAGTACCAAATGCGCATCCTAATAGTACGTCGTAGTAGTATATAATAAGACTCGGCCACCAGCTATTTCAAAATAAATTATCAATTTTCATTCATCATCATTTCATTCATCAATTTAAGGTTAACTATTTTGGCGATAATGGCTTGCACATAAAAAAACACGAAAATCTCACAGCATAGCCCTCGTGGTTTTCGATAATTGTCCCACGGGAACATACTATCGGCATATAAAATATCCCATGTTTTAATGCAGGTTTTGAACTATCTGTATTCCAAATTTCATCCAAATCCGTTCAGTAGGATCGATAATTGTCCCACGGGAGTATACAGTATAAAAAGTATTCGGAATAAAAAGTATCCCATGTTTTAATACAGTTTTTGAACTATCTGGTTTCCAAATCCGTTCAGTATGATCGATAATTGTCCCACGGGAACATACTATCGTGATAAAAAGTATTCGGGATAAAAAGTATACCATGTTTTAAAACATGTTTTGAACTATCTGGTTTCCAAATTTCATCCAAATCCGTTCAGTAGGATCTCTAATTGTCCCAAGGGAACATGCTATGGGGATAAAAAGTATTCGGGATAAAAAGTTTCCCATGTTTTAATACAGGTTTAGAACTATCTGGTTTCCAAATTTCATCCAAATCCGTTCAGTAGGATCGATAATTGTCCCACTGGAACATACTATCGGGATACAAAGTATTCGGGATAAAAAGTATTCTATGTTGTAATACAGGTTTTGAACTATCTGTTTTCAAAATTTCATCCAAATCCGTTCAGCATGATCGATAATTGTCCCACGGGAACATACTATCGGGATAAAAATATCCCATGTTTTAATCCAGGTTTGGAACTATCTGTGTTCCAAATTTCATCCAAATCCGTTCAGTAGGATCGATAATTGTCCCACAGGAGCATACGGGATAAAAAGTATTCGGGATAAAAAGTATCCCATGTTTTAATACCGGTTTTGAACTATCTGGTTTCCAAATTTCATCCAAATCCGTTCAGTAGGATCGATAACTGTCCCACGGGAACATACTATCGGGATAAAAAGTATCCCATGTTTTAATCCAGGTTTCGAACTATCCGTGTTCCAAATTTCATCCAAATCCGTTCAGCAGCATGGATAATTGTCCCACGGGAGCATACGGGATAAGAAGTATTCGGGGTAAAAAGTATCCCATGTTTTAATACAGGTTTTGAACTATCTGGTTATCAAATTTCATCCAAATCCGTTCAGTAGGATCGATAATTGTCCCACGGGAACATACTATCGGGATAAAAAGTATCCCATGTTTTAATCCAGGTTTTGAACTATCTGTGTTCCAAATTTCATCTAAATCCGTTCAGCAGGATGGATAATTGTCCCACGGGAACATACTATCGGGATATAAAGTATTCGGGATAAAAAGTATCCCATGTTTTAATACAGGTTTAGTACTATCTGGTTTTCAAATTTCATCCAAATCCGTTCAGTAGGATCGATAATTGTCCCACGGGAACATACTATCGGGATAAAAAGTATTCGGGATAAAAAGTATCCCATGTTTTAATACAGATTTAGAACTATCTGGTTTCCAAATTTCATCCAAATCCGTTCAGTAGGATCGATAATTGTCCCACGGGAGCATACGGGATAAAATTATTCGGGATAAAAAGTAGCCTATGTCCTTTCTCAGGCTCTAGACTATCTTTTTATCAAATTTCATTGAAATCGGTTCAGTAGTTTTGGTGTGAAAGAGCGACAGACAGACAGACAGACAGACAGACAGACAGACAGACAGACAGAGTTACTTTCGCATTTATAATATTAGTAAGGATTATCCAAATTCTATTTGTGTATTATATGTCAATATTTGTGTATTATATAGTTAAAGCACGCGTCCTGCGGGCACCAGGTCTTGGGTTCAAATCCCGGCTCGCACCTCTGGATTTTTCGAAATCTATGTGCGATTCATAATTTCTATATGATTATCACTTGCTTACGGTGAAGGAAAACATCGTGAGGAAACCTGCATGTCTTAGAAGGTCTAACCAATTTTCGAAAGACATGTGAAATCCGTCAACCCGCACTGGGCCAGCGTGGTGGATTATGGCCTGAATCCCCCTCATGTTGAGGGGAGGCCCGTGCCCAGCAGTGGGACGTCAAAAGGGCTAAATTATTATAATTATTATGACAATATCACCGGCGGTAGCACAAGAAAAAAAAATTGTCCGGATTGTTATTCTAACATGTACAATTGATAAGGAATAAGGTGCTGACTAGAATTTTTATGGATATTCATTTTGAAGTTTTCAAGAATATATCGGTTTATATCATACTGCAACGATTCATACCCACCAATTAGTATCCCCATTTTCCAGAGCTCATTCTACCGCTGTTATTTTACGCCGGGCCGCTCTCCGCTAGCGCCGTAATATAACAGCTCCTTTATTATACTCTGTGGGACGAGTCATTCATTTTCTCAATGTTTATTCTCCGCCGTTGCTTTTTATTATAATTGGTTTTTATTGAAATGTCCGTTGTTACTGAGTATCAAGTCTATTGTTTCGCTTTATTGCTATTTCAAGTGCTTTGATGGAATTAAAAACAATTTTCTTAATTAACGTTTATAAATAGGGACTTATTGACTTAAATAATTAAAACTATTTCTCCGTGCAAACTTTCGAGTTGTAAATGTTACTTTTTCAATTATTTCACATAAATATTTAAAAGCTCTCCAAGTCCCATAAAATTAAGAAACCTACCTACTTTTTTTAGTTATTACGTTCATGCATAGTCAATTTCGATCTGTCACTACATGTTTTCCTGTTCATCCTACTTTATCACAGTCATCAATCTGACGTCGCTCTTCCGAGTTCAATTAATTTGTTCCGTATAGTCTTGTAATGGCTCGTCGTGTACAGAGAGATTGATGATCCTTTCAAATCCGGCGACGACTTTGTGGTGAAGTGTTAATAAGACTATTGGGTCCGGTGAACATGGTGTCCGAATAGCAAGGTTTGCCAACTCAAATCGGAAGCCTTCGTTCAGCGCGACAGATTTTTAGATTAGTCGTTAGCTAAATCATAGGAAAATATATCTTTACATTAAAATGTGATTACAAAAATTCCTAAAATAATCTACTCATGATTATAAATAAAATCATTAACATAGCTAGCGAAGCTTAAACATCTTTCGTTAATTATAAACCAAAATAATATTTTAAACTTTAATAAACAGTTTTACTACGCACTGACTTACTTAATTCCAAGAGCCGCTGTAACTCAATAGAGAGACTACCCTGAATACATAATTCAGTCATTTACTTTAATATTCAAACCATTAAATGCTATTTCGGTTCTTGCTCCTGAGCTTGCCGTTTAGTGAACAAAAGTTTTTATGTTATATTTATAATAAATTTGAGTAACTCAAGTTGTCACAGCGAGGCCATCTATCTCCATTGCCCTACGTTCCTCCCTATAACTATAAAGTCCAACGTCTACTTTTGTTTGTGAGTTAACATCAAAAGCATGTTCTCGTAATACCCATCTCGTCGTTAAATTTTGGGTGGATTTAATTGCAGTCAATAATTTAATGCCAAGTGCTTACGCCTCACGAAGAATTGAACTCAAATGATGACAAAGCAAGTTCTATTCAAATACATTCGAGACAGTCTGTTAACAATTACTTGCAAAACAAACCGCTGAATAAGTACTTTAACCCAACTCAAATATGAGAAACCGCTTCATTTTAAAGCTATAAAAAATACAGGCGCTGATTAATGTGCGACTTATTAGGTCGGTTTCAATAGATCAATCTCTAATCTGAGAGCGATCTTGGAAATGTAATTTTATTATATATCAGAATTTCTAAGATCGAACCCCTGCTCACAACAGTACAAATTTATAGATCGGAGTGAGGTCGATGTATGAAACCAGCCAACATTTGAGTAGTTTTTCTGTTTTCAAACTTCATTGTGATATTTATTTCCGTATCCTTTTAATATACAGTCTATCGGCTGCACGGTGCCAGATAATTAATTTAAATAAACTTATTACCAAAATTTCGCCGCGAGATCTTTGTTTTGTTTATGTTAAAAGGAAATTACATTTCTTAGAACGGAATAATCATAAATTTTAATCTAAGTCTTACACAAAGCGGATTTCAGAAGAATGGCGCCCGATCCCGTCACGAAATGAAACAATACGAAATGTTTCATCAAAGCAATGAGACAATGATATCTGCTCTTTGGATTACTTTAAGAAAATAAAATTAGCTTCCAACGACATTTTGTGTTGTCCTACTAATTTTATTACCGTGCTTGGGTTTTTGCACAAGTAACACAACATAAAACATAACACCAAAACCAGATTTTCGCATAACATATTAAGAAAGCTTGTTTATATCATACTAGCTGTGCCCGCGACTTCGTCCGCGTTGAATTTAACTAAACAAAAATTTTATTTAACAAAAAATATTTGTCTAGTTCGCAGAGTTTACGGAAAGTATTTTTTTTATTAAAAGTAGCTCACGTTACTTCTTATAACATAAGCTATCCGCCAGTGAAAGTCCCGTCAAAGTCGGTCTGGCCAGTACTTTAAATACCAGAAGTGATAAAAGTATTTATTTTGATTTAAGGATTAATTTGTTAGTACCAAATGCGCATCCTAATAGTACGTCGTAGTAGTATATAATAAGACTCGGCCACCAGCTATTTCAAAATAAATTATCAATTTTCATTCATCATCATTTCATTCATCAATTTAAGGTTAACTATTTTGGCGATAATGGCTTGCACATAAAAAAACACGAAAATCTCACAGCATAGCCCTCGTGGTTTTCGATAATTGTCCCACGGGAACATACTATCGGCATATAAAATATCCCATGTTTTAATGCAGGTTTTGAACTATCTGTATTCCAAATTTCATCCAAATCCGTTCAGTAGGATCGATAATTGTCCCACGGGAGTATACAGTATAAAAAGTATTCGGAATAAAAAGTATCCCATGTTTTAATACAGTTTTTGAACTATCTGGTTTCCAAATCCGTTCAGTATGATCGATAATTGTCCCACGGGAACATACTATCGTGATAAAAAGTATTCGGGATAAAAAGTATACCATGTTTTAAAACATGTTTTGAACTATCTGGTTTCCAAATTTCATCCAAATCCGTTCAGTAGGATCTCTAATTGTCCCAAGGGAACATGCTATGGGGATAAAAAGTATTCGGGATAAAAAGTTTCCCATGTTTTAATACAGGTTTAGAACTATCTGGTTTCCAAATTTCATCCAAATCCGTTCAGTAGGATCGATAATTGTCCCACTGGAACATACTATCGGGATACAAAGTATTCGGGATAAAAAGTATTCTATGTTGTAATACAGGTTTTGAACTATCTGTTTTCAAAATTTCATCCAAATCCGTTCAGCATGATCGATAATTGTCCCACGGGAACATACTATCGGGATAAAAATATCCCATGTTTTAATCCAGGTTTGGAACTATCTGTGTTCCAAATTTCATCCAAATCCGTTCAGTAGGATCGATAATTGTCCCACAGGAGCATACGGGATAAAAAGTATTCGGGATAAAAAGTATCCCATGTTTTAATACCGGTTTTGAACTATCTGGTTTCCAAATTTCATCCAAATCCGTTCAGTAGGATCGATAACTGTCCCACGGGAACATACTATCGGGATAAAAAGTATCCCATGTTTTAATCCAGGTTTCGAACTATCCGTGTTCCAAATTTCATCCAAATCCGTTCAGCAGCATGGATAATTGTCCCACGGGAGCATACGGGATAAGAAGTATTCGGGGTAAAAAGTATCCCATGTTTTAATACAGGTTTTGAACTATCTGGTTATCAAATTTCATCCAAATCCGTTCAGTAGGATCGATAATTGTCCCACGGGAACATACTATCGGGATAAAAAGTATCCCATGTTTTAATCCAGGTTTTGAACTATCTGTGTTCCAAATTTCATCTAAATCCGTTCAGCAGGATGGATAATTGTCCCACGGGAACATACTATCGGGATATAAAGTATTCGGGATAAAAAGTATCCCATGTTTTAATACAGGTTTAGTACTATCTGGTTTTCAAATTTCATCCAAATCCGTTCAGTAGGATCGATAATTGTCCCACGGGAACATACTATCGGGATAAAAAGTATTCGGGATAAAAAGTATCCCATGTTTTAATACAGATTTAGAACTATCTGGTTTCCAAATTTCATCCAAATCCGTTCAGTAGGATCGATAATTGTCCCACGGGAGCATACGGGATAAAATTATTCGGGATAAAAAGTAGCCTATGTCCTTTCTCAGGCTCTAGACTATCTTTTTATCAAATTTCATTGAAATCGGTTCAGTAGTTTTGGTGTGAAAGAGCGACAGACAGACAGACAGACAGACAGACAGACAGACAGACAGACAGACAGAGTTACTTTCGCATTTATAATATTAGTAAGGATTATCCAAATTCTATTTGTGTATTATATGTCAATATTTGTGTATTATATGGTTAAAGCACGCGTCCTGCGGGCACCAGGTCTTGGGTTCAAATCCCGGCTCGCACCTCTGGATTTTTCGAAATCTATGTGCGATTCATAATTTCTATATGATTATCACTTGCTTACGGTGAAGGAAAACATCGTGAGGAAACCTGCATGTCTTAGAAGGTCTAACCAATTTTCGAAAGACATGTGAAATCCGTCAACCCGCACTGGGCCAGCGTGGTGGATTATGGCCTGAATCCCCCTCATGTTGAGGGGAGGCCCGTGCCCAGCAGTGGGACGTCAAAAGGGCTAAATTATTATAATTATTATGACAATATCACCGGCGGTAGCACAAGAAAAAAAAATTGTCCGGATTGTTATTCTAACATGTACAATTGATAAGGAATAAGGTGCTGACTAGAATTTTTATGGATATTCATTTTGAAGTTTTCAAGAATATATCGGTTTATATCATACTGCAACGATTCATACCCACCAATTAGTATCCCCATTTTCCAGAGCTCATTCTACCGCTGTTATTTTACGCCGGGCCGCTCTCCGCTAGCGCCGTAATATAACAGCTCCTTTATTATACTCTGTGGGACGAGTCATTCATTTTCTCAATGTTTATTCTCCGCCGTTGCTTTTTATTATAATTGGTTTTTATTGAAATGTCCGTTGTTACTGAGTATCAAGTCTATTGTTTCGCTTTATTGCTATTTCAAGTGCTTTGATGGAATTAAAAACAATTTTCTTAATTAACGTTTATAAATAGGGACTTATTGACTTAAATAATTAAAACTATTTCTCCGTGCAAACTTTCGAGTTGTAAATGTTACTTTTTCAATTATTTCACATAAATATTTAAAAGCTCTCCAAGTCCCATAAAATTAAGAAACCTACCTACTTTTTTTAGTTATTACGTTCATGCATAGTCAATTTCGATCTGTCACTACATGTTTTCCTGTTCATCCTACTTTATCACAGTCATCAATCTGACGTCGCTCTTCCGAGTTCAATTAATTTGTTCCGTATAGTCTTGTAATGGCTCGTCGTGTACAGAGAGATTGATGATCCTTTCAAATCCGGCGACGACTTTGTGGTGAAGTGTTAATAAGACTATTGGGTCCGGTGAACATGGTGTCCGAATAGCAAGGTTTGCCAACTCAAATCGGAAGCCTTCGTTCAGCGCGACAGATTTTTAGATTAGTCGTTAGCTAAATCATAGGAAAATATATCTTTACATTAAAATGTGATTACAAAAATTCCTAAAATAATCTACTCATGATTATAAATAAAATCATTAACATAGCTAGCGAAGCTTAAACATCTTTCGTTAATTATAAACCAAAATAATATTTTAAACTTTAATAAACAGTTTTACTACGCACTGACTTACTTAATTCCAAGAGCCGCTGTAACTCAATAGAGAGACTACCCTGAATACATAATTCAGTCATTTACTTTAATATTCAAACCATTAAATGCTATTTCGGTTCTTGCTCCTGAGCTTGCCGTTTAGTGAACAAAAGTTTTTATGTTATATTTATAATAAATTTGAGTAACTCAAGTTGTCACAGCGAGGCCATCTATCTCCATTGCCCTACGTTCCTCCCTATAACTATAAAGTCCAACGTCTACTTTTGTTTGTGAGTTAACATCAAAAGCATGTTCTCGTAATACCCATCTCGTCGTTAAATTTTGGGTGGATTTAATTGCAGTCAATAATTTAATGCCAAGTGCTTACGCCTCACGAAGAATTGAACTCAAATGATGACAAAGCAAGTTCTATTCAAATACATTCGAGACAGTCTGTTAACAATTACTTGCAAAACAAACCGCTGAATAAGTACTTTAACCCAACTCAAATATGAGAAACCGCTTCATTTTAAAGCTATAAAAAATACAGGCGCTGATTAATGTGCGACTTATTAGGTCGGTTTCAATAGATCAATCTCTAATCTGAGAGCGATCTTGGAAATGTAATTTTATTATATATCAGAATTTCTAAGATCGAACCCCTGCTCACAACAGTACAAATTTATAGATCGGAGTGAGGTCGATGTATGAAACCAGCCAACATTTGAGTAGTTTTTCTGTTTTCAAACTTCATTGTGATATTTATTTCCGTATCCTTTTAATATACAGTCTATCGGCTGCACGGTGCCAGATAATTAATTTAAATAAACTTATTACCAAAATTTCGCCGCGAGATCTTTGTTTTGTTTATGTTAAAAGGAAATTACATTTCTTAGAACGGAATAATCATAAATTTTAATCTAAGTCTTACACAAAGCGGATTTCAGAAGAATGGCGCCCGATCCCGTCACGAAATGAAACAATACGAAATGTTTCATCAAAGCAATGAGACAATGATATCTGCTCTTTGGATTACTTTAAGAAAATAAAATTAGCTTCCAACGACATTTTGTGTTGTCCTACTAATTTTATTACCGTGCTTGGGTTTTTGCACAAGTAACACAACATAAAACATAACACCAAAACCAGATTTTCGCATAACATATTAAGAAAGCTTGTTTATATCATACTAGCTGTGCCCGCGACTTCGTCCGCGTTGAATTTAACTAAACAAAAATTTTATTTAACAAAAAATATTTGTCTAGTTCGCAGAGTTTACGGAAAGTATTTTTTTTATTAAAAGTAGCTCACGTTACTTCTTATAACATAAGCTATCCGCCAGTGAAAGTCCCGTCAAAGTCGGTCTGGCCAGTACTTTAAATACCAGAAGTGATAAAAGTATTTATTTTGATTTAAGGATTAATTTGTTAGTACCAAATGCGCATCCTAATAGTACGTCGTAGTAGTATATAATAAGACTCGGCCACCAGCTATTTCAAAATAAATTATCAATTTTCATTCATCATCATTTCATTCATCAATTTAAGGTTAACTATTTTGGCGATAATGGCTTGCACATAAAAAAAACACGAAAATCTCACAGCATAGCCCTCGTGGTTTTCGATAATTGTCCCACGGGAACATACTATCGGCATATAAAATATCCCATGTTTTAATGCAGGTTTTGAACTATCTGTATTCCAAATTTCATCCAAATCCGTTCAGTAGGATCGATAATTGTCCCACGGGAGTATACAGTATAAAAAGTATTCGGAATAAAAAGTATCCCATGTTTTAATACAGTTTTTGAACTATCTGGTTTCCAAATCCGTTCAGTATGATCGATAATTGTCCCACGGGAACATACTATCGTGATAAAAAGTATTCGGGATAAAAAGTATACCATGTTTTAAAACATGTTTTGAACTATCTGGTTTCCAAATTTCATCCAAATCCGTTCAGTAGGATCTCTAATTGTCCCAAGGGAACATGCTATGGGGATAAAAAGTATTCGGGATAAAAAGTTTCCCATGTTTTAATACAGGTTTAGAACTATCTGGTTTCCAAATTTCATCCAAATCCGTTCAGTAGGATCGATAATTGTCCCACTGGAACATACTATCGGGATACAAAGTATTCGGGATAAAAAGTATTCTATGTTGTAATACAGGTTTTGAACTATCTGTTTTCAAAATTTCATCCAAATCCGTTCAGCATGATCGATAATTGTCCCACGGGAACATACTATCGGGATAAAAATATCCCATGTTTTAATCCAGGTTTGGAACTATCTGTGTTCCAAATTTCATCCAAATCCGTTCAGTAGGATCGATAATTGTCCCACAGGAGCATACGGGATAAAAAGTATTCGGGATAAAAAGTATCCCATGTTTTAATACCGGTTTTGAACTATCTGGTTTCCAAATTTCATCCAAATCCGTTCAGTAGGATCGATAACTGTCCCACGGGAACATACTATCGGGATAAAAAGTATCCCATGTTTTAATCCAGGTTTCGAACTATCCGTGTTCCAAATTTCATCCAAATCCGTTCAGCAGCATGGATAATTGTCCCACGGGAGCATACGGGATAAGAAGTATTCGGGGTAAAAAGTATCCCATGTTTTAATACAGGTTTTGAACTATCTGGTTATCAAATTTCATCCAAATCCGTTCAGTAGGATCGATAATTGTCCCACGGGAACATACTATCGGGATAAAAAGTATCCCATGTTTTAATCCAGGTTTTGAACTATCTGTGTTCCAAATTTCATCTAAATCCGTTCAGCAGGATGGATAATTGTCCCACGGGAACATACTATCGGGATATAAAGTATTCGGGATAAAAAGTATCCCATGTTTTAATACAGGTTTAGTACTATCTGGTTTTCAAATTTCATCCAAATCCGTTCAGTAGGATCGATAATTGTCCCACGGGAACATACTATCGGGATAAAAAGTATTCGGGATAAAAAGTATCCCATGTTTTAATACAGGTTTAGAACTATCTGGTTTCCAAATTTCATCCAAATCCGTTCAGTAGGATCGATAATTGTCCCACGGGAGCATACGGGATAAAATTATTCGGGATAAAAAGTAGCCTATGTCCTTTCTCAGGCTCTAGACTATCTTTTTATCAAATTTCATTGAAATCGGTTCAGTAGTTTTGGTGTGAAAGAGCGACAGACAGACAGACAGACAGACAGACAGACAGACAGACAGACAGACAGAGTTACTTTCGCATTTATAATATTAGTAAGGATTATCCAAATTCTATTTGTGTATTATATGTCAATATTTGTGTATTATATGGTTAAAGCACGCGTCCTGCGGGCACCAGGTCTTGGGTTCAAATCCCGGCTCGCACCTCTGGATTTTTCGAAATCTATGTGCGATTCATAATTTCTATATGATTATCACTTGCTTACGGTGAAGGAAAACATCGTGAGGAAACCTGCATGTCTTAGAAGGTCTAACCAATTTTCGAAAGACATGTGAAATCCGTCAACCCGCACTGGGCCAGCGTGGTGGATTATGGCCTGAATCCCCCTCATGTTGAGGGGAGGCCCGTGCCCAGCAGTGGGACGTCAAAAGGGCTAAATTATTATAATTATTATGACAATATCACCGGCGGTAGCACAAGAAAAAAAAATTGTCCGGATTGTTATTCTAACATGTACAATTGATAAGGAATAAGGTGCTGACTAGAATTTTTATGGATATTCATTTTGAAGTTTTCAAGAATATATCGGTTTATATCATACTGCAACGATTCATACCCACCAATTAGTATCCCCATTTTCCAGAGCTCATTCTACCGCTGTTATTTTACGCCGGGCCGCTCTCCGCTAGCGCCGTAATATAACAGCTCCTTTATTATACTCTGTGGGACGAGTCATTCATTTTCTCAATGTTTATTCTCCGCCGTTGCTTTTTATTATAATTGGTTTTTATTGAAATGTCCGTTGTTACTGAGTATCAAGTCTATTGTTTCGCTTTATTGCTATTTCAAGTGCTTTGATGGAATTAAAAACAATTTTCTTAATTAACGTTTATAAATAGGGACTTATTGACTTAAATAATTAAAACTATTTCTCCGTGCAAACTTTCGAGTTTTAAATGTTACTTTTTCAATTATTTCACATAAATATTTAAAAGCTCTCCAAGTCCCATAAAATTAAGAAACCTACCTACTTTTTTTAGTTATTACGTTCATGCATAGTCAATTTCGATCTGTCACTACATGTTTTCCTGTTCATCCTACTTTATCACAGTCATCAATCTGACGTCGCTCTTCCGAGTTCAATTAATTTGTTCCGTATAGTCTTGTAATGGCTCGTCGTGTACAGAGAGATTGATGATCCTTTCAAATCCGGCGACGACTTTGTGGTGAAGTGTTAATAAGACTATTGGGTCCGGTGAACATGGTGTCCGAATAGCAAGGTTTGCCAACTCAAATCGGAAGCCTTCGTTCAGCGCGACAGATTTTTAGATTAGTCGTTAGCTAAATCATAGGAAAATATATCTTTACATTAAAATGTGATTACAAAAATTCCTAAAATAATCTACTCATGATTATAAATAAAATCATTAACATAGCTAGCGAAGCTTAAACATCTTTCGTTAATTATAAACCAAAATAATATTTTAAACTTTAATAAACAGTTTTACTACGCACTGACTTACTTAATTCCAAGAGCCGCTGTAACTCAATAGAGAGACTACCCTGAATACATAATTCAGTCATTTACTTTAATATTCAAACCATTAAATGCTATTTCGGTTCTTGCTCCTGAGCTTGCCGTTTAGTGAACAAAAGTTTTTATGTTATATTTATAATAAATTTGAGTAACTCAAGTTGTCACAGCGAGGCCATCTATCTCCATTGCCCTACGTTCCTCCCTATAACTATAAAGTCCAACGTCTACTTTTGTTTGTGAGTTAACATCAAAAGCATGTTCTCGTAATACCCATCTCGTCGTTAAATTTTGGGTGGATTTAATTGCAGTCAATAATTTAATGCCAAGTGCTTACGCCTCACGAAGAATTGAACTCAAATGATGACAAAGCAAGTTCTATTCAAATACATTCGAGACAGTCTGTTAACAATTACTTGCAAAACAAACCGCTGAATAAGTACTTTAACCCAACTCAAATATGAGAAACCGCTTCATTTTAAAGCTATAAAAAATACAGGCGCTGATTAATGTGCGACTTATTAGGTCGGTTTCAATAGATCAATCTCTAATCTGAGAGCGATCTTGGAAATGTAATTTTATTATATATCAGAATTTCTAAGATCGAACCCCTGCTCACAACAGTACAAATTTATAGATCGGAGTGAGGTCGATGTATGAAACCAGCCAACATTTGAGTAGTTTTTCTGTTTTCAAACTTCATTGTGATATTTATTTCCGTATCCTTTTAATATACAGTCTATCGGCTGCACGGTGCCAGATAATTAATTTAAATAAACTTATTACCAAAATTTCGCCGCGAGATCTTTGTTTTGTTTATGTTAAAAGGAAATTACATTTCTTAGAACGGAATAATCATAAATTTTAATCTAAGTCTTACACAAAGCGGATTTCAGAAGAATGGCGCCCGATCCCGTCACGAAATGAAACAATACGAAATGTTTCATCAAAGCAATGAGACAATGATATCTGCTCTTTGGATTACTTTAAGAAAATAAAATTAGCTTCCAACGACATTTTGTGTTGTCCTACTAATTTTATTACCGTGCTTGGGTTTTTGCACAAGTAACACAACATAAAACATAACACCAAAACCAGATTTTCGCATAACATATTAAGAAAGCTTGTTTATATCATACTAGCTGTGCCCGCGACTTCGTCCGCGTTGAATTTAACTAAACAAAAATTTTATTTAACAAAAAATATTTGTCTAGTTCGCAGAGTTTACGGAAAGTATTTTTTTTATTAAAAGTAGCTCACGTTACTTCTTATAACATAAGCTATCCGCCAGTGAAAGTCCCGTCAAAGTCGGTCTGGCCAGTACTTTAAATACCAGAAGTGATAAAAGTATTTATTTTGATTTAAGGATTAATTTGTTAGTACCAAATGCGCATCCTAATAGTACGTCGTAGTAGTATATAATAAGACTCGGCCACCAGCTATTTCAAAATAAATTATCAATTTTCATTCATCATCATTTCATTCATCAATTTAAGGTTAACTATTTTGGCGATAATGGCTTGCACATAAAAAAACACGAAAATCTCACAGCATAGCCCTCGTGGTTTTCGATAATTGTCCCACGGGAACATACTATCGGCATATAAAATATCCCATGTTTTAATGCAGGTTTTGAACTATCTGTATTCCAAATTTCATCCAAATCCGTTCAGTAGGATCGATAATTGTCCCACGGGAGTATACAGTATAAAAAGTATTCGGAATAAAAAGTATCCCATGTTTTAATACAGTTTTTGAACTATCTGGTTTCCAAATCCGTTCAGTATGATCGATAATTGTCCCACGGGAACATACTATCGTGATAAAAAGTATTCGGGATAAAAAGTATACCATGTTTTAAAACATGTTTTGAACTATCTGGTTTCCAAATTTCATCCAAATCCGTTCAGTAGGATCTCTAATTGTCCCAAGGGAACATGCTATGGGGATAAAAAGTATTCGGGATAAAAAGTTTCCCATGTTTTAATACAGGTTTAGAACTATCTGGTTTCCAAATTTCATCCAAATCCGTTCAGTAGGATCGATAATTGTCCCACTGGAACATACTATCGGGATACAAAGTATTCGGGATAAAAAGTATTCTATGTTGTAATACAGGTTTTGAACTATCTGTTTTCAAAATTTCATCCAAATCCGTTCAGCATGATCGATAATTGTCCCACGGGAACATACTATCGGGATAAAAATATCCCATGTTTTAATCCAGGTTTGGAACTATCTGTGTTCCAAATTTCATCCAAATCCGTTCAGTAGGATCGATAATTGTCCCACAGGAGCATACGGGATAAAAAGTATTCGGGATAAAAAGTATCCCATGTTTTAATACCGGTTTTGAACTATCTGGTTTCCAAATTTCATCCAAATCCGTTCAGTAGGATCGATAACTGTCCCACGGGAACATACTATCGGGATAAAAAGTATCCCATGTTTTAATCCAGGTTTCGAACTATCCGTGTTCCAAATTTCATCCAAATCCGTTCAGCAGCATGGATAATTGTCCCACGGGAGCATACGGGATAAGAAGTATTCGGGGTAAAAAGTATCCCATGTTTTAATACAGGTTTTGAACTATCTGGTTATCAAATTTCATCCAAATCCGTTCAGTAGGATCGATAATTGTCCCACGGGAACATACTATCGGGATAAAAAGTATCCCATGTTTTAATCCAGGTTTTGAACTATCTGTGTTCCAAATTTCATCTAAATCCGTTCAGCAGGATGGATAATTGTCCCACGGGAACATACTATCGGGATATAAAGTATTCGGGATAAAAAGTATCCCATGTTTTAATACAGGTTTAGTACTATCTGGTTTTCAAATTTCATCCAAATCCGTTCAGTAGGATCGATAATTGTCCCACGGGAACATACTATCGGGATAAAAAGTATTCGGGATAAAAAGTATCCCATGTTTTAATACAGGTTTAGAACTATCTGGTTTCCAAATTTCATCCAAATCCGTTCAGTAGGATCGATAATTGTCCCACGGGAGCATACGGGATAAAATTATTCGGGATAAAAAGTAGCCTATGTCCTTTCTCAGGCTCTAGACTATCTTTTTATCAAATTTCATTGAAATCGGTTCAGTAGTTTTGGTGTGAAAGAGCGACAGACAGACAGACAGACAGACAGACAGACAGACAGAGTTACTTTCGCATTTATAATATTAGTAAGGATTATAACCACATTTATATTACACACACAATACATCGAGTACATCGGACAATTAGTATACATGTGCGGATAATCTAAACCGTGGGACAATGTTATTGAAACTTCTCCCAATAGCTCCATGGAGTGGATACTCATTTGAAGGTACCTTCAGGGTTAGCTATGAGTTGATAAGAAACCTTTTTTAATGAAAAATAAAATACCTATGTTTATTAATCATTTAAGTTTTATTCTTAGTAGAATAGGTTTCAGTAAGATGTCGCTATGAACTAACAGTACCCCACGGCTTGCATATCTCTTATGATACGATATAGGTAATTGTCGTCTATGAATGACAAATTATTATAATCTCCAACAATTGCTTGGTAGAGCCCAAGGGCGTGACCAAAAATGACTAATAAGGCAATAATATTTAGGAAATACTTTAAATATTAACTAAATACCTAAGTCTTATTTATTAAACTCAAAATTCTAAGGACGCAGCGTCCCACTGTGTAACGCTATAAAAGCGACGCTTACGAGCGTTCCCAGCGTACATTTTTCAGCCTCAAATCGCGGCCAAGTTGCGTTAGCGTCGTAAACTTTATTAATAACTAGCTGAGCCCGCGACTTCGTCCGCGTGGAATTGAACTTAACAAAAAAGCCCGCTCCCGCGTTCTGAGCCCGCGCGACAGAATCCATTTTGTTTAATTTTGTTTTTCTTAAGTAAAAGTAGCCTTATTTACTCCTTATAACATCAGCTATCTGCCAGTGAAAGTCCCGTCAAAATCGGTCCAGCCGTTTCGGAGATTACCCAGAACAAACACACAGAAAGACAGACAGACAGACAATTTTTTTTTTAATCATGTTTTGCTATAGGTGTCGTATGTACTTTCATATGCATTTAGTGAAAAGGTGTTATTTTGATATTACAAACAGACACTCCAATTTTATTTATTTGTATAGATATAATTTTTCACGGCGGCATTGAATCATATATTATTAACAGTTATATTATTTTTAATTTTTAAGTTTGCAACAATATCGCATTGGGTCTAGCCTGTAAAGATATTTGTATGTATTGAGAAAATAAATAAATAAATAAATATTTATTTATCTATTTATTGATATTATTACAATTATTGTAATATTATTCAATGCCGCGGTCATCATTTTAACAGTGAAACCAGGTGCATTTGGTACTGGCATACCTCTACTCTACATTCAATGATAAAATCCCCATTCGATCCATGTCAGGGAAAGTTGTGAGATAACAGAAAATTGTGAAGGCAAAAATCTCATCATCAATATTATTATAGTGGTGAATAACTCTGTTTTTTAGGGTTCCGTACCACGATAGGAAAAAACTGAACCCTTATAGGATCACTTTGTGGTCAGTCTGTCTGTCTGTTTTTGTAAGGCATTGCTATAATGTATTTTTTTAAACTGCCTTCTAATACTTTACCGGATTTGTTATCTAGCATGAAATAAACAACTCGCAAACAAATCTCAATACTTTTTTTCTGAATAATTATTACCTTCGTATGACAAAATTTTATCGGTCCATCTGTGTACTACAGGCGACACTCGGTGAGCCTCGCACCTATAAATTATTCAGAGCGTGTAAACATTCCCTTCCGCCTCGCTAAATATTGAACATCCCATATCCTCCCCCCCATACCCTCGATACCGACTCCGATAGCTGCTTTATTAATCAGTATTCAATTTGAAAATGTTGAATAAGAGCGTCATAAGCAGCACTTTATATTTTGGTGTGGTCAATATAAAATTAGTATTTTTTTCATATTACCTTTGATTGGGTACTCTCATAATTTACAATCACGATATACTTTGTAATAGTATTCTAGAGGCTGTCAATAATTACGTATTCAATATATATATATAAATATAATATATATAAGACACACATCCAGGCAGCCAAGTTCGTCTTCAATGTAGTGTTTGTTTTAAGTTTCTAGAAGTTAGTTTAACGCCTCTGCCAGTTTCAGCGTTGTTTGTGTTATTGTTTTGAAAGTTGCCTGACAAGTTCTCAGCCAGCCCTAGCCTTTCAATCAGCTCCAACAAAAAATGTATTTAAATGAATCGACACACTACGTTCCTCTTGTTTAAAAAATAATAGTGGAAGCCTATAAATCAATTTTAACCCCAGCTAAATAATTAATGAGCCGTTGGTATCTTCCATTTGTTAGCGGCTTACGAATAGGTCATCTAAGACATTCTTAATAATAAATATAAAAATGTCTAAGAATTCATACAAATCACCTAATAAATAAATTCGCATTTAGTATGCATAGCCTGAGGCTAGCGTCTGCTGATTTGTTCTCAACAGAAAATATCACATTTTTCGTTTAACCAAATGGTATCATATAAACAATAATATTATGTATGGAATCAAGTTTTATAGGTATTATGAACAGAACCATAATATAAAAGTATTGTCCACGGTAGGTACCTGTTTTCATAATCTGTTATGTTAGTGTTGCAATGTTATTTGTTGCTGCAACTAATTAAAGAAAAATAAATTCCTCTACTTTTGCTGAAGTTAACCAGATATAATTCAGACCACAATCAGTATTTAAGCCCAAAGCTCTTTGTAGCCAAAGTATGGGTTCACCATAAAATCTTCGATTGTCCACTTTATATATAAAGCACTAAGCTTAACTGTATATATACTGTTACGATGGGGTTGACATATGCTTTCGGATAAAACCCCCTAATAAATAAAGATAAAAAAACCTGTATTCTGACCTGCGTCCCAAAGCGGTTAGAGAATGACTTCCTGCGTCCACTGAGATAAATATTGTTTTGCTGGTTGTCCACATGCGGCGATCAATATTTGGTCATAGACAATACCAATGAAAAATATGCATCCCACCATGCAGCCGATCTAAACGACTTTGGTGACGACCAGCAACAGATGTCCGAAGTATTTGTTAAATGTACAGCTTCCGCCTGCGATCTCGTCCACATAGACAGAAGTAAAGTATGCTATGTGCTAATCCAGGTTATAAACTATCTGTGTTCCAAATTTCATCCAAATTGTTAGTCCATCCGCTCAGTAGTTTTTGCGTGAAAGAGTAACAAACATACATCCACACCCAAAAAACTTTCGCATTTATAATATTAGTAGAGATAGGATTCTTATGCCTTGCCTCTACTTATCCCTAAGTTGTTTGAGAGAACGGAGCGGAACAGTCCGCGGGCGTGATGCGAAAGTCTCGTGATTGTGTCGGTCCAGTTGTCACGGCTTGTGAAAGGCGAGATGGATGGTCCATTGTAAAGACCCTCTAGTCACTAAATAAAGGGCGGTGAGTCATTGTTTTCGAACTGATATTGTGACGTCATGGTGTAGTACCACTGCATTCCCTTTGGTTTGCAATTTCAAATGAGCTAGTTTAGTTAAAAACGTGGGTTCACTATGCCCCTCTCTATACTATGTTTTTATATATAGCCCCTCTCAATAGTATGTTTCATTAGACTACCTATATTGAAACTTAGATTACAACAAAAGTCTAAGCTTATCGCACATTAATTGGAGGATTATAATTCCAAAATGTTATTATATTTCATTTGTTTGTCCCAATCAACAATGTTGTTTGTTTTACATTAACCCTCATCAAAACCTGTAAACCAAAATTATCAATAAAATATAAAATAATATTTTATCAACATCTGAAATATTTTCAGAAAAACAAACAATTATATATTAACCCAAATTACACAGTATGTACCTACGTGGCTTCCAAAGTCTTATTAATGAAATTTACAATTCATTTCCCTATTAGGTATTCACGTGGAACATAAATCCACTTTAGCGTGTCCCACTGTTGGACTAGTTTCCGTCGTGCACTAGATATGTAATTAATTCAAACTAATAATGCACCAACTCTTTGGTAAATTACGCATTGTAAGTTGATTTTACGACATAAAAAAATTTGCCCCCACAGTGCTTATTTGAAGATGTATAGTGAGAATGATTTATGGAAAGTGGTTTGTTTATAATAATTAAGATAAATAATCATACGTCTTGCTTGTGCTAAACTAGTACAGTGCATACGTTGTGCTAAAACTAGTGTTGGGTTTTCTGTGTGAACGCTTTATGCGGGCTCGGGCTCGTCTTCTCACATACACGTTTACCCAGTAATACAGTCTGTGAATGGGTCCATATTGATCATACATGTTCTGCCCGCCTGCATCTTGTCCCCGTAATCCTGCAAGATATTGAGCGGGTCAAGCCTTTGTGAATACACTGAATATTGTAAAATTACGGTCTACCACGAATCGCAAAGTTGGGCGGATCGATATCTTCTTGATTATTCTTGCAAATTAGAATATTCAGCAAGTTGATGGATTTTTGATATAATATGTAGGTTGTCTCAAAACTTTTGTTCCGTCTAGTAATATTAGATTATTGGCCACACGACAGGAGCCCTGACCTTGTTTTTGTTACCTACCAAAACAAATTTCGTGCTCTCTGTTCAGTGACCCGACAGCAGTTATATCGCGAGCCATAAATACTAAGCGCTGTAATAGAAGGGGCAGGCAACTTGCCAAATGGACGCAGCACTTACACTTTGACCTTGATGAACAGAAAGGTCCGCTGTAAATTATATAACTAATAAAACTTCTAGCCCTTTAGTGACACACATTTTGCAAGAGTGTAAACATTAACCTCTAACTATAGTTACACATAAAAGCGGTAAACAATAACATTTCTTAATGTTTATAGGTTCTGCGTCAAACTAGTGTAACAGTTCATACTGCAGACGACCTAAACTCGACTTAAATACCTAAATAAAGTATTCAATGTGCTTTTGTCTGAAACAACTACACAGGATTCCAGCCTACAAAAAAATTAAAATGTCTAAAAGTTGAGTTTTCACACGCTTCGTTAAAAGGCATTAGCTATTAATATCGGTTTCAAGTAGTTTTGGAAACATAATATTTAGTCCCAGATCCTTGTAGAGACATTTTAAGAGAAATTCGATAACAATGTTTTAGAATAGCTATGACTAATTAATAATTCCATACAAACAAATTTCAACTCACAAGCTATGAGACAACGTGTGATTTTCATTATATAAGCTTATTATTTTAAACCTTATCGGAACTTGACAACAGAAATTTTGCCCGAACACTTAAAAACCTAGCCTGTCAATGTGACGATATTTATGATGCCTCGACCCAACGCCACTTGTATTTATCACACTACTTTTCTAAACGAATTGAAATCTGTCAAACAAGAGAGTAAGTTATGAGCTCTCAACCCAAACACTCATAATTGCGAACAAAAAATAATGGGGTCTGTGAGAATGGCTTATGCACTTGTCCACGGCAATTAATTATAATCCTTAGAAACATAGTTTTAAGGAAGTTTATGGATAAAAACAAAAATACAAGACGGAGAGGGGGCTCTGCTGATTTTTGGCTTTCTTGGTTTTAGAGATGGGGAGACGGGGTCAGTGGGGTTTTAGCGACGGGACGGTCAGGTCTTGACTACAGGACAGTCGGGTTCGATTCCCGGGAGTGATCCTTTGAGACGTGTACGAGTGCGCGAACCGCGAATATTTTAATTTAAATTTTGATTTATTTGCAAGTGGTGTTTTAGAGTAATTCCAAATAATTTTCCGGAGCGTCTAAACTGAGTGTTGTAGGTAAAAATATTATAAGGTATGTATTATAGTTTTGTATCATGTTGTCCAGAATTGTCGATATATCTGCTATTTTGTCTTATTTTGTTGGGTTATTAGGAGAGTCCATTCATTCATTATTTCCCAGGGAAAGCTGAACACGACGGAGTTATAGTTGGTATGATTTGGAGATGGATGTGAGCGAATACCGACTGAATTATATTTGTCTTATGGGATCAAAGGATTAAATAGTAAACTCTTGCCTGTACGAACAAATGTTCTTAAAACCAAACGATATAAGTATTGTGGAGCTCTGCCGTAGGGAAGATGATTGAATGCAAGATGATTTAGATTGGTACAATGGCTAGGTAACGTCGAATGAATCTTAACTCAGTCGAGCTCGCTAAGGTCGGATTAGATTGCTGGTTTTGTTGGGGCACGTTGTTCATCTGCCACCAGGTTCTGACTATGAGGTGTGTTGGGAGGTCAGAAAATTTCAATCGTTAGGTCTAGGTCATAAGTCTGTAAGTCTAGATCTTTCCTCTAACTACAGACGGTATATGTAATCCACGTTGCCAGAACATCGAGAACAAATTTTCAGATCTACGTCGAGTTGGTCCTGCCTTACTATTATTCATACAATATACATGTATTTATGTATAATATTCTAATTTATCAATAAAATAATTCCGTCTGCGTGTGCGCTAAAAGTCAATATAAAAATGGCAAAGTGCGGGTATTGCCTATTTCGCGAGTGTGAAAGTGCGAACGCGATTCAGGTGTGTTGCTGATACATTGGTGAGCGAAGATTGTAAGAATTGGCTTTATAGTCTCATTGTATGTGTTGAATAAATAAGAATATGACAAGTCCTCGTGACTCATTTCTTCAATGAACTGATGAGACTATATTGTTGTTCAATTGCATCGTGTATATTTATTTAGCGGGATTTTATAGGAAGGCGACTGACGACCGCTGAGGTGCATGATTTGTTTTATTGCTTCGCCATTTGTGATGTTTAAACCCCACAGTAACTACGAATGATCATCAGCGACGGTTGGCGACAACTACGAGTCTTCGTATAAATGCTTATTGTCTGTGTACTGTGTTCCTATGTTCATTTCCACAGGAGTCTGTTTTAGATCTTTTAGTATTGTTATATTTATTTATGTTTTTGACAATTAGCAAACAACATGCGTAATAAAATTAATTGACGACTCTAATTAAATAAATTTGATTGCCATAAATATGACAAAACCACGACACTCAGTAGATAAACGCAACGTAGCGATTTTTAAACGGAATAGTACTTTAAATATAAAAATAAATACCGTTCATCAGAATAAAAATGTTTCAGTGGTGCCGTGACCAGGATATCGTAGTAATATAGAATATTTCGTAACAAATTCAAATAAACTAATAGTCCGTCGTAACCATAAAAACGTTACACTAGACCTAATAAAAAAACAAATATTATGAGATTGAAGAAATGCTATTACTTAGTTATATATTATTATGTCAGTTATTATATTATTATTATGACAACGGATAAATGTTAAAGTAGTCTAGAGTCTGAGTGATAGTTTGTCGAGTGATCTCAACACCGGTCGAACTCCCATAACATTAATCGGTTGAGCGTCAACAAGAGGCCGGAGTGGAAAGTGCCATTCATAAACCAAACGACGGCAATAACTGCCGCGACTCCCAGTTGTCGACGTAATTGCCTAATGGTGGCTGGGGTTGCCAGTCGCCGATGTCCGTATGCACTAATATGGTGCTGGTGGTGTGCCATCATTGCGCGTGAACAAGTAGAGTCAATTTTTGCCGCTTAGAAAAACTTATCTTACACTTACAAAACTTTGTGCTCGCTAGCTATTATATCATATAAATAAATACAAATAACTTGCACAAATATATACTTAATATTCGACAAAAATATAATAATAGAAATAAGCCTGCGCCGCACCGCAACAATGGCTTGTATACAAGCGCATTGCACGAGGAGATGGGGTCGCCGGCAGCGCACGGGGCGCGATGTTTACTGCCCTTGCTGCCGCACACGTTGTTATTGTTAAACATTAAAAAATAAAAAAGTTAAACTGACTTCAAAATAACTTGGGTGCACTAAAAAGCTAGAAATAACTGTGGACCTTGTAATTTCTCTCATTAAAGAGTCGGTGCCAATTCAAGTAAGTAGGGGTAGGTAAGTTCCAACCTAAGAAGTAGTCCTAACGTAGTGTACAGATAGTTGCAACGACTCCAAATTTAATATATTACAAGGTCCCTAGTTATTTCTAGCTTTTGTGCACCTAGTTTTTTTAAAGTCAGTTTTATGATTGTTATTGGTAAACTAGGTACGTATCGAATTCCTGGTGGCCGTAAATCCTCTATATCTCTCAAATCATAATTTCTATGGTACCACCTGGAGAGTATACGCTTTCAAACAAAAAAAGCGTTTGTATTTTCATTTTTATGATTACATGTTTTAAATTACATTGTTTGCAGCTTTGCATGAATAACTAAAATAACTATATTTTTAAACGACTTCCAAATCGGGAGGTTTGTTAAAAATATTTTTTTGGTAAATAGTTAGCATGTTACTAAGACCTTCATCTAGTATTTCAGTTTCAAGTTACAGCGTTTAATAGTTTCCGATTAATTTGTTGTGTCAGACAAACGCTTAAGTACTTTCCGCTTTCCGTTGTTCTCCATAAACAGGCAGTTTGAATAAAGTAAGAACTTGGAGTACCTACCTATTTAGCAAGACCTGCCGCACCTGGGGAAGCCTGTGGAAACACTCGGGTCCCTGAAACCGCACCTGGCTACCAAGAATAGAGCAAGACAAAAAGTTTTTTTTTAAACTTGCCTTCCTCATCTCTCTCACTCGCAGTGCTGACACCCGACGGTACTATTGTGATGTTCAACTTACTATCGAGAAGCAGGATAAAATAATGTACGATTCCGAAAATTAGCTGAAAATTATTAAATTTATTCTACCTATCACCCTCATACCGACAGAAAAATAGCGCAATTCTGGTTGGTTAACGTGGAGAAAGTTCAAAGAAATTAATGATATAATAGTCGAATACTGAAAGTCGGTCTAGGCTGAAGTCACCTAAAAGCAATTTTATATTCGGGTCCAAGTTTCTGTCGGAGGACGCGGAATAAATAATCTAAGTTTGTAAGCTGCTGGCAACAAATTGTTTCACCCGATATAATAGCAAACTTTCCGCACCCAACATTTTAATATAAAATTAGCAATATCTTTTCAAACAGATGCTTAATAATTTTAGAACTTTTAGATTCTTCTGATTGTACGTAATGCCAAGTAGTTATTTGTAAAGCTGATGCGTGGAATATTGGTCACGTATTAATTAAATAACTTTTATCTCTGTTTATTTTACTACACAGAAGAAACATACAATCGGTAGTTTTTTCTGTGTAGTAAAATAAACAGTAAATCTTTATCGGGCTTATAAAAATATGGTCACACTGAATTTATGATATTACTATTAATTACTTTTATTTCAGTAACACAGCCATTAGCCTAATTAATACTCGAAGTAAAGCGTCCCCTCCGGATGATGGAAGGGAAAACTTACGGTCTCGTGCAGACTGGCGGCCATCGCTCTTATATCTTGTTATATATATCGGTCCTATGAAGAAAATGTGAAGACAACTTTAGCAATTTGCTTTTACAAAGATGCAAAGAAACCTTAAATTGTTATTGGTAAATGTTATGTAGTCATTTATATTACCAGTGTCCATAACGAATATGGAAGGAATCAACATTTAAAACGTATTTTTATAAGAGTTGTAATAAAACATGAGATCTTAACAAAAACATTAAAACTTTTTTAACTAAGTCTTCATACTATCTATTAGTATATTCTCTTTGCTTATATCAATGTCACAGCTCTCTTGTCATTGTTGTTAGGCGTCATCAAACATCGTATTTTTGTAATTGAATGTTGTTTTTCTGAGTTTTTATTACAATTTAGATTGTATTTTACGAAAATATCGGAAATATAATGGCGGACAATTTACCTTTGATTCCGGGAAAGGGGTTAGTGTTTTAAAGGACTGAGGTATCGTTTGCGCGGAAACTTGAGCTGCTCGCCGTTTGCTCGGTAGTTAAATTGAAATGGGAGGCTCGTTTAATTTATTTACCCCATAGTAACGCCTGATAAGAATTATAAAAGTAGAACAGTTGTTTGTGTAAAGTATAGTTAAAAAAGGAGTTATTTATTAAAGTCCTCATTTAGTGTTGATAAGATTTCTTCGCAGGTCAGTATGTGCGGACGTGAAGCCCGTCCTCCGGGAAGTGTTCCGCGAGCTGGACTACCAGCCGCCGCTGGCGACCGGCCTGGCGGCGACCGGCCAGGCGGCGGCTCAGGGCAGCGCAGTGGAGCGGAAAGCTGCTGTAGCGGATGACAGTGATCACACGCCACCTGCTATGGACCATTGGGTGAGATGGGTTGAAACTCTAGCATTTAATAAAACTGTGTTACTTCTAAATTTTATTGCATCATATAAGTAAAACGGGCTATTACCGCTTTGGAGACTGCAGCATTGGACAGTTGTGGTGTTGTCTTTTCAAGCCATTGATCATGTTCACCAACCACAATTTTCTCCTACGACCAGGGCTCCTTTTCTTCTAAAATTTTTCAACTCAACATATGAAAATATATTCTTATTTAATAGGTATTGAAAAAGCAGTGATAGCCGCGTCTTGCGGGCTCAAAGTCCTGGGTTTAAATCCCGGCTCGCATCTCTGGGTTTTTCGAAATCTAAGGGCGAATTATAAATTCAATATGATTTTCTACTGGCTTACGGTGAAATTAAACATCGCGAGGAAACCTACATGTCTTATAAAATCTAACAAATTTTCAAAATACATAAAATCCGCCAACTCCAACTGGGCCAGCACAGTGGATTATGGCCTGAATCCCCCTCGAGTTCAGGAGAGACCCGGGTCCAAGAGTGGAACGTTAAAAGAGCTAAATAATTTTATAATTATACTATAGTATGTAATTTCTATGAGTTTAAATAATAAAATTAGTAAGCTAATAAAAGTACAGAATTAAGCTCAGAAGAGAATGGAAATTTCACATGACATTATGTTAACTAAATAAATACTAAAGTGAATAGCGGAATATCTTGTACGTGCGTCACAAACATCCAATATCTACGGGTGTAATCGGACCACGTCCCGCAGATTATCGCTGATTACTTCGGGACAGTTGTGCGATTAGTCGCCGAGCGGATGAACCTGAAAGTTTCGTGTCGAGATAAATGAAAACGTGGTGGCTTTAATTATATCATTACTAGATCTGGAATGTTTTATGTAGTTTTATGTAGTTAGATATAAAAAAATCAGATTAAGTAATTATTTATCTGCAAAGCTATATTTTCTTGTAGATAGAAAACTACAGATCGGAATGCAAAGAGATCTGGCTCCGGGAGGGCGAGCTGAAGCAGGAGCACGCGGCGCGCATCTCGCGCGAGCCGCTGCCGAACATCTACCAGCTGAGCCCGGCGCCGGCCGCCCGCCCACCCGCGCCGCGCTGGATGCTGCAGCGGGGACTCCTCGAGCGAACGGACCTGGTGCCCACTATACAGCAGAATGCTGGCCGTTAGTCCTCTACATATTTTATTATGAATCTGTACGAAAAATGTGCTGCTGATATTTTTGGAAAGGTTTCCCATGGGGCTTCTTGTCGGGTCCTCTCAGTAGAAAAACAGCGCCCTCAGATCCCAACGCCAGGGGGTAGATCCCGACTATTCATAAACATTTTATTGGGCTACGGGCTATCTTAAGTTATTTTTATGGTGGATCTGTTACTTATAACACTAACTAGTAATCGAAGCCTGGTTGCAAAGGTTTGTTGTTTACTTACTTGATCATCATAGAAATGTAATTTTATATAAGGTGACGCAACACTCTGGATAAAGAACATCTTGAACAAAAGCTCATGCAACGTGACAATCATAGACGAGGGGTCTCGTGTGTACTCAGCTGTTAGGATACAAACTCCTGAGGATCTAACCGTGCAAAGCCTCAGGTAAACTCGAGATATTGGAATATTATCTTCAGTTTTTGTAACCGCAGCAAAAAAGTTACCTTATGTTTGTATTCTTACATGGCTTTATAAGCAGGTTTCTATGAATTCCATTATTATTATAGTATAGGCGAAGTTGAGACTCGCCCCCCTCTCCCACCGATGGCCGCACCCCCGACCCCACTCCTGCCTGAGTACATAGTGTGTGTACCATCTTATCTTGATTTTGTAAATTTCTCCATCGGACATTCGCAAGCCGTAAGTACCATTCTCTTTTAGGCGATTTATATAAAATGTTTCTGACAGTTTTAGTAGTAACTTAATTATTCCCCTTGCAGCAACATATTCGCTTAATAAATGTATCTAAATTCGAGCTTCGTCTCGCCATTCGTCCCCCGAAACGTCGTGAGTTTAACGTGGAGTTGTGCGGTCAGCGGGGACTGACCGTGACGTCAGGCGCGGCGGCCGAGCTGCGAATACACTTCCGGCCCAAAAATGTACGGCCGTTAAAGGACGCGCTTCACGTGCGAGTGTCCATGGGAAAGTCCCTGGTCGTGCCGATATCGTGTTATATGGAGCCGCCGATAGTCGACAGTGTGTATCTACTCGTATATCTATAAACCTACTTATAATATTATAAATGCGAAAGTTTGTGAGTGTGGATGTATGTATGTATGAATGTATGTATGTATGTATGTATGTTTGTTACTCCTTCACGCAAAAACTACTGAACGGATTTGGATGAAATTTGGAACACAGATAGATTATAACCGGGATTAACATATAGGATACTTTTTAACCCGATAATCCCGAAATTTTTGCTAAGTTAGTATACTACGCGGATGAAGTCGCGGGGCACAGCTAGTTAAGAAATAAAATTGATGCCTGCTTTTAATATCAAAATAATAGCTTTTTAATAAATACATATGAAAGTTTATAGGTACTCGTAACAAAAAAAAAATTGTCTGTCCGTCGGCCTGTCTGTTTGTTCTGGCTAGTCTCTGAAACGGCTGGACGGATTTTGATGGGGCTAGCAGATAGCTGATATTATTTGCTGCTATTTATAAATATTTTATCGAAGTAGGTACCACGCGAGCCCCGGGCAATCGAAGGACCACCAGGGCGGAGCCGCAAAGAACAGCTAACCGTGTAATATAAATGAACCACCACGTTAAGTTGGGGCACAAGCTACATCGTTTTTTGTAGCAATATTTGGTCTCCCCAGTTCTGGTTCCAAATGTGACCTCGTCTGCCCTGTGGTGCACTCCGGGCGAGCTGTGCGCGTGCGCGCCGAGCCGCGGGTGTGACGTGCTCGAGCTGGGGTCGCGGCTGCTGGGCGACGCGCACTGCGCGCGGCTGCTGTTCCACTGCGAGGCCGAGCACGCAGCCTTCTTCTTGTTGACGGAGGACGCGTGGCTCTCTTATTGCCTTGATGTGAGTTGAGCATAGTATACGATGATTGTAATACGATGGAAGTTTGGCAGAGACCACTGTTTGCTACATGCATCGATCCTTACACGCTTCTATTGCTTCAAAATTTTCTTTGAACATGCTACAGACTGGAACTTTCTTCTGATTGTTAATAAAACGGTCCTTCAGCATCATCTACCGGCACTTCCACTATCACCTACTTATTTAAGTATTTAAACAAATATCATCAGAATCACCTCCTGAAGTCCCACGAATAACCACGGGCTCGGTAAAAAAATCTGAACGATTGGTTCTCTCTATGATTCAGGGAAATACGGGTGTAAATGGCTGTTTAGAGAGACAAAAAATTGCAGTTAATTCATATTTTAAAAAATATCCAAGAAGTATTCGTATATCGTGGAGTCTCAAGAGACAATTGCCGTGCAGTGTGTGACAAGCAGCGGTACGGTGTTCGCCGGACCGTTCTGCGTGTGGCCGGCGTGGTGGGCGGGCGGCGGCGCGGTCCGCGCGCTCGCCTGGTGCCGGGCGCCCTGTGTGGGTCTCCACGCTGTGCCTTTGAGGGTGCTGTCCTCCACCGCTGTCGCAAGACCCCTGCATATACTGGCTGACTCTCTTTACTGGCGACCGGACCATCTAACTGTCGAGGTAATCTCATTTTGCGCAGTTTCGTTGCGACATTCATTAATAATGCAATGTATATTATGCACATTAAAGGAGTAAGTAAGATTAGTTCCCTTATAACATCAAAATACCAACCTTGAAATTCTCACACAAAGCTTTTCCATGAACGTTTCACGAGCGTTGAATTTTAAACGTCGGTAGTAAATCATATGATACGTGTAATATTCCGCGGTATTGCCCACTGCGGTACCATAAGGCGAAAACGCTGAGAATAATGTCAAGGAGTTTACCGTATAATATTAGAGGGATACTAAAAATGGAGCAGGGGAATAAGGGCATTATTGAAAATTGCAATATTTCTTATGTTAAATGTGGTTGAAGTCGGAACTATCCAGCGCTTAAAATTCACCGTTAAATAATCTAAGCTTTCAGCATACGGTAGGTTTACTCCTACTCGTATGAATACTATATCCTTTTTAATATTGAACGTTCAATATGGTATTCCGAATGGAATATCGGAAATGTGTTCATAAAAGTACAATATACGGATTATTCATTGATTGTAAAGATTGATTGAAAAGTACATTTAAAGCTTCTGTTTTTACTATCAATTATTATTGGTAGGCGTTTAAGTGACTTTAGGAGCCTACTTTATGCAGTACTGGGTCAAAGTTTTTAATATACTTTTGATCAATCTATTGCAATGATGTTATTGAAAAAGCATCGAATTCCACCTATAGTTCAATTACCTCAGGCCCAAGACAAAGACTACGACATCTGCAGTGAAGATGACCCGGCCTGCGAGTACTACGTGCACCTCGGGACCGCCTTCCCGCACCGACCACTCTCTGCCACCGTGCAGCTACTGAACCATAGGTGCATTTAGTTGGCCCGGCAACACGCACAGGGCAAGCGCGCCTTAATCTCATCGGATTTGGGTTCACTACAGTTTGATTTCATAACAATCCAATAACAAAGATTTAGCCACCTACGAGCTTATAATTAAGAATACGTTTTCCTCTGTAAATGCTCCCGAGAGGAAGCACACGGGGTCGTAGCCAGAAGTTAGTAATTAATAATCACGGACTTTTTTAGAGTTGAGAGTTGTTGACTCAATATCTTGATAATTTAATAGTAGCATCGTTAGTGGAGTTATGGTTTATAGCTGTAAGTACGTATTTCCTCAGTCCAATAGTGTACTCCTACTACTGGAGCATCCGTCCATGGGGAGTATGCTCATGCTGGGAGGAAGAACGAGATAGCAATGCTGCCCCGGTGACGCCCGAGGAGGCCGACGACAAATATTGCATCGGCTTTCTATCACATAAGGCCAATGGGGTGAGTGAAAACCTATCCTTGTCCTACCTATTTAGGGATCGACTCATACTTGAATAAGGTGGGCATATTATTAAGTGTGGGTCAGCTTTTAAATGCTCCTTGGAAACTGAGTCAAAGCTTGTAACGGGTCCCAAAAGATAAGGATTTTCTTCGCAGCTTTAAAATGATGACCGAACAGTCGATGGATGAAGCTCATGAAGCCGATTAGACCTATAGACTTGATTCTCACGCAGGGCCAGGCTAACGATATAGCCCGTGAGAACGCGCGCCTCGTGCGCGTAGAGCCAGCGCGCGGGCAGATCGGCGCGCGCTCGTCGTGCTCGCTGCACGTGCGCGTGCCCGACGCCGGCGCACAGCTCGGCGTACAGCGCGCTGTACTCATGTAATTATAAAACTGACTTCAGATAAAAGTATAAAGAATATGACTTTCTAAACAACAATTACAATTTATGTTCTTACTTACTTTTAAAGTGAAATACTAACTCTTAATTGGTTTATTTTCCAAATATCTGTGTCTATAGGTTGGTGTTGAAGGACATACCCAAAGAGAGTTTCCCTTCAGATTACAGCCCCATGATAATTTGCACTGAAGAGCTTGAAGCAGAACTAATACCTGGCGTCCAGGTCAGTCAAAGACTTCTTGAATATCACATGGCTTATGACAACATTGTAAGTACAAAGCTTATTATATCGTCAGACGTATTCCCGTGAAGTGTGTGAAGTTGTGAGCGCCCAGATGGAGGTGTGGTGGGAGGTGGCTCCGGTGCGGTTTGTGCTAGACCCACCCATTCTGCCTGTTTTCTATTCACGAAGGTACTTTTTTCAATATAACAATATAATAAATCATTCAAATAAGATTAAAATGAAACTACAAACTAATAACTGTGTCCACAGATTAAACTCTGTGGAAATATTACTGACCAGCACGCAGCTCTACGGTTGTGAGGGCATTCCCGTGTCATGGGAGATGCCTGCGCATATAGAGACCCCCCCGCAGGCGCGCCTCACCCCCGCGCAGTCCTGCGCCACCACGCTCGCCGTGCACCTGCCCAGCCAGGAGAATGAGCGGCCGGATGTTGATGTCGTTACGTCAGTAAATAAATAATGACGTCAAAGGTCATTTCATCCGACATTCATTACCATTTTTTACTTAACAATATTAATCTGTCTTGTGATGTTCCATTTAGATTGCTGGCTTCTGATCACGAATGGAGTTCGCAGTGCGAGATTATAAGGAGCTGTGCAACGCGCCACCCCGGCTTGCGGCCGGCTCGCACCTGGCTCGGCGTGGTTCCCCCCGGGACGCACATGCACACCACTCTTGAAATTTACAATGATACGCATCAATATGTGAGTCGGTTTATTCTTCAGTTCCATTCTTACTTGTACAAAATGGGTTCATTCTCCTCACTAAGTAGGTACTCCAGTCAATTAAGATCTATGAGGATTGCAGACCCCAGCCAGTCTATCTGACAATAGCTAATTATTTTTTGTGAGCCAATGTCAACTTATTGCGGATAATATACTTTTTGTGTTTGCAAATAAGTTTTTTCACCAATATAATGATACATACTGTTTGCTGACGAAAAGTGTAAAATGTATTAGATTTTTTGAATTTCTAATCATTTCCATTCTAGACAGGAAAAGCACTCCCAAAACTTTTGGTTTTTCCTAGTATTTTTGTGGGCATATGCCTTAAAAATGCCTACAAAAATCCTCCCTCAACTTACTTCATGTCCTAAACATAATGCTCTATCATTATATATGTTGTTAAATTGGCCTTAGAGTATAATGTGGTATAGATACGGTGGTGGGGCGAGCCGCACCGGTGGTGTGGCGAGCGGGCGCCGCGGCCGGCGTGCGCCGGGCGGCTGCCGTGCCCGCGCTGCCGGGAGCGCGAGTGCACCTGCGCCCTGCTGCGGCCCGCGCGCGGCGCGCTCGACCGCCACCACACGCAGGACATTTGCTACGATGTCAACGCACCTGATGTTGGTGACACTACTTGCAACCAATATTTTGGTCAGATCCATAATGGATTGCCATCTGTCCACTCAGACCCAACGGATAGGTCAAGAGCCGGACCACTTTTCGTCTTTCAGGCGTCTGATCCTGTAACAAATCAAAAATATTACCATTAGACTCGGGTCCCTCCGTGCCACAAAGAGGTCAGATAATTATAACAAAATATCTATAAAGCGTTTTACCTAAGTAGCATTTGAAAATTAAGCTGCAAAGATTATTTTATTTTTATTTCACACAGGTACCTAAAACCACAACACATACAAACAAATATACACTTAAAGTTAACACTAAACCCGTGCAAGTCGTCTATGTAAAACGGGACTGCCACTCAACTTGACGCCAGGGTACATACAGTGCAAGCCACAAGCCAGCGCTAGTTTTCAGGGGCAGCTCCATTCAAGTGACCCTATGTATGTACCAGGGTTGTAACGGAACCTTTACTCCGCCTCCGCAAATTCGGAACTATCGCATGAAAACTTCAAACTAGGTGTTATAAAAAGCGTGCATGTGTGCATGTAGTGTGACGGATGCGTGGCAACCCTGATCCAAGTCCGGCGCACCGGCGCAGACGTCGGGCGAGTGCACGACGCCCCCGGCACGCAGGCGCGCGCGGCGCTCGTCGCGTACAGAGTGCTCGCGCCGCGGCTGCTGCTGCGCGTTTTTCCCTGCTTCGGGGATAAGAAGGATTACTGTTAGTTTTAGCATATTAGTGATTTTCTTGGAAACGATACTTGTTATTTAATACTTATTTATAAAACGAGATGCAAATCTTATCAATATCTTCACTACTACACAATACATTCAGCTGAACCAGAATCTAAGGATATTTCCCAATAAATACTGTTAAGCACCGGTTTGCTTGTCTGGCTCAGTGACCACTGCGGTGGCTATATGACCAAATGATTATCACTTGCTAGAAATAAAATAGCATGAGAAAACCAGCATAAGTTTAGCCACTGCAGTGGTCATTCAGCCAGACAGACTAAGTAAGTTTTGCCCATCAATAAATATGTATGGTTGGCAGGTGACGCGTGCACCTTAGACACTGGCATGGAAGCCAGCGCGCTGGGCACGGCGTGCCTGCGGCCGCTAGGCGCGCTCGCGCTGCACCGCCGCTCCTGCTACCGCGTGCGGCTCACCAACCTGACCCCACTGCCCGCCGCCGTGCATTGGGACAAACATCCAGGTTCTCCGGGCTCTTTATCATCATCATCAACTCACCTGTACGTACAACATAGACGGCGTCCGACGGGTTTGAACAATCTCTATACGTACGCTTTATAGTGGCTTACCTAAATACGAGAACGTAATCATTATGAATTTAGTTATCATACACATACTCAGCCTTTGTTCTCAGCGAGCTTCTCCCACCTTCTGTGATCGTTAAGGGAAGGAAATATATATGAGCCCGCCAGCTTATGACTATATTATAGGTACTCATGTGTGTATATTATAGGTACTGATATGCTGGTAGGCTCATATGAGCCTTTATGAGTAAGCTGCGCTTTTTTTACCGAAACCTTCCAAAAACCTTCCTTCCTTGTTCGCCTGTATGTATTTTTTTTTGCAATCCCATTACGCTAATTTACAACAATTTAGAGCAAATTGTTCAATAGATGGGCTAAACTAAATCAGTTATGAAGTGTTGAAACGAATTAAATGGGAAGGGAGTATAACGCTGATTGTGCACTTGCGTATCGGACGGTAACAATGAGAAGTATGTTTTATAATGTTATAACAAAGAGTCCGCAAAAATAAGGGATAATTACAATTTCTTTGTTTTACAACAACATCTTAATTGCGCTTGCAGAAGGCGACGATGTTCTTAAAGTTATGTTTATTCCGAATAACTTTGAGGTGAAAAGTTATGGCGAAGTGGAGATCAGGGTAAGACAGACATTTTATCAACAAAACTAGTTGTATTCCGCAGTTTCGCCTGCATACATTTTGAGTAGTCTATATCACACAGGGATGGTGAAGCTAGCTTCTTTAAAAAGCTTTCACTAAGAAGTTAAAGAAATTTCAGCACGGGATCAAAAGTTCCAGATATTAAATCCTTCGGACGTACTTACAAACAAACAACTTGACCTGTGTGGTATTTGTGGTAATATAAGTAGCTTAGTTACCGAAAAATGTAAGTAATATACCCTCAACAGCGTACAATAAAGCGGCTTTTCCCTCGCTACACCAATTTGACGCGATGGTGAAGTTTGTGTCTGTACTCCTATTTTATAATTGAGTTATCATTATATCTGGCAGGGCTTTGTGTATTTTGCCTTAATGAGAACTTCTTTGAAAAGTATCATAATAAAATTATGTCAGGTAGGTACGTGAAAAATATATTAAATATTTATGTATAAAGGGAACACGTAGGTGTATAATATGATAAAGCCTTAAACCTTTTTTAGGAAGTTAGGAACATATTTCATATAGTGGTTTTCAAATCTGCAATATTTCGCCTTGTGTATTCAAGAATTCAGGTTATTCTTATGTCCCCTGTAGGTACGCAAGTTGTCGAATACACAAAACCTTATCAAAGATATTATGACTGTTTGTTTGTTATAGTATTTACTATTTATTTTCTAATTTTAAACAATCATGTTTTTAAAGCAGCATCAGCAGACAGGTGCAGTGCACGACAAAATAATAATGGCATAGCAGAGTATGGAGCAGGGATATATTTTTTATTTTATTATGATTACAATATAAGATCCATAAGCTAATAGTCATATTTGCGGGAAGACGTAGCCAGAAGTAGCCCTCATTTGAGACTGATGGCGGCAGAGGAGCACCCCTCTGCGCAGGAGTGGGACATGAGTCTGGCTGCGCATATAATTGTGTGATCGTGCGGCCGCAGGTGGTGCTGGAGGCTCGCAGAGTGAGCGGGCGGCGTATATTCGTGCACTGCGCACAAGTCGCACGCGCATACAAGCCGCTCTACCTTGTCATCGATGCTGCGATTACTGTTAGTATCCACCTACTTAACATATCAGAATGTTTAGTGTCATCTCTGTCTTTCCACAGAAGCACGAGATATATATTACTATCATCTTCAGTGATATTAGTTGCATCGTGATAGATTTTATTAGACTTTATGAGCACTTAAAAAACTATAATTAATTCCCGTGGATACATAAGTGTAACGCACAAACTTTGCCCCGATAGGAATATAAACAATATTTATACATGTTCCAAGTCTAGACGGACTTATAACTAGATAATCTAATAATCTCCAGTATAATATTATAACAATCTCCAGCTTTTATGTTTGAATTAATTTCGATAGGAAACGGCTTTAATTAAAAGTAGGCTGATTTTTTCTTCTTAATGAAATTCAGATACTTAATAATAAATTCTTAATCATTAATAAAATGGGCTCATTATCATAAAGTTTGTTTTAATTTCCGTATGGAAGTTGATCGAGACTGAACCTTTTGATACGAATTTATGTTCATTAATTAGTGCGTAATGCGCAGTTTAAGAGTTCATGTGTGAAATTACTGGGGATTTGTTTTCAAGAGATAATTGCTTGATTCGTGTTCGTGTCTCGGTCTACTACACAATAATGTTTTTATCAGACCTACTCCGATACTTAACAATAGTACTTGTGAATTCATATGTCATTAAGTTAAATTTCAATCACTGATGCTACGAATAGATATGTTACACCAGGCAAACAAGCCGCAGGTCACAAACATCTTTATTTTGCACATTTACAATGTTTATTACAATATTTAAAAAGTCGTTTGCAATTATAGGTAGGTGGTGATTAGTCTTCTAAGTTTTTTTGGGTAATAGGTGTTTATAACTAGATGTATGTGTGGGATACTTGGATGTAAATGTATATCCATTTACGTTTATTCCTTCTATTTTAATCCATTTAATATTGTATTTCATCGCTCGGAGCGTAAAAAGTAATATCTGCAATTTCCATTATATCACAAAAATTGCAAGTCTCATAAACAACAATCCTACCTTCTGAACTTGCAAGATAAGCCTTTGACAGATTCTCTGCTTTTTAAATAACAGCTCCAAGTTCAAAGCACCTTATTCGCCGACCCAGGAAACATTCCTTTTTTCGTGGTTCACCAAACGGTTCCTAATGCCCCGGACCATTAGACAAGACTGTGAAAAAAGTAGGGCTGTCCCGCGATCTGGTGATGCCGGTCGTCGCCATTTATTCGAGTCCCTGGATAGATGGGCTGTGATCGGTCAGGGAGAACCTTCAATGCATCAACATCAGTCTCAGATGTTAATGAAGAAAACTGTATTTCAGTGTACTTTCGAAAAGTATCTATCTAGAAAATAATTCTCACTCGAATTTAGCTTAGTTAGATCAATATTATACCATACAGGTTTTATGTTTTGTTGCAGGGTCTGGAGGTGACGTGTAAAGTGCCACTAGGCGATGGTGATAAGACTGACTCGTTTATCATCGTAAGAAGGACCCAGGTACCGATTATTATTAAAATTTATAATTATTAGTGAGAGTTGTACCTGCCAGTTGCGTTTAAAAATTATAATAATATAACAAAATCTTGAGTTTATGTTGCGGTTTGTTATCTACAATAATAATGCGTCAGGGTTGTTTATGGTATACGTCCAATCGAATTGGTAATAGCTCTAACGCGTATGCGGGTTATCATTTGTAGGACTTGCTTTATTACAAAGTATTAGTTTAACCAGGATTTGAACTTAGGATACACGAAAGCTTACAAGTTTCACGTACGGAAATGAAAAAGTTGTCGTGTGTCGCTAAGGGGCTTGTCCCTCCCTGCCCAAGTTGGGGAAACTTTTGTGTACAGGTATAGCGGCTGGGCAGGCTACTGTGCACGTTCCATGTCTGGTTTTGTTTTATGTTTTATTTAGGTCGTGCCATTAACTGTGTTGTGTTCAGGTTTGTTACATCCTAATGTTGAAGTTGCTACCGCCTAGCTGGTCGTAGTTACAGCGTAGCAAAGATACTTTTAGTTTTAGAAGAGTTTGCTACGGGGCGAAGTCCATTATAATTACTGCTTAGAACCGCTACGTCATTTACTTAGTGAGCGGAAATTGGGTATAAACCATAAATCAGACACCAGTCTCAAGAAACGGTATCCTACATGGAAATCAATTCGGATTTACAAAGGGTCGATCTACACAAGATGCTGGATCCACCCTAATTAGAACGGTCTTAGGGGCTTGGGAAGAGGCGAAGGATGCGATAGGTGTGTTCTGTGACCTTTCGAAGGCATTTGATTGCGTAGACCACCATACCATCCTTAGATCTTGTAAACTCATAATACGTCTGTCTGTCTGTCTATCTGTCTGTGTGTTTGTTCCGGGTAATCTCCGAAACGGCTGGACCGATTTTGACGGGACTTTCACTAGCAGATAGCTGATGTTATAAGGAGTAATTTAGGCTACTTTAATTTTAGAAAAACAATGAGGGTTCTGCATAAAAAAATAAAAACACATGAAATCAAAGAGTATCTCCGAAACGGGTGGACCGATTTTGACGGGACTTTCACTGGTAGATAGCTGATGTTATAAGCAGTAACTTAGGCTACTTTTATTTTAGAAAAACAATATTTAAAAAAATTGGTCCTGTCGCGCGGGCTCAGAACGCGGGAGTGGGCTTTTTGTTAGGTTAAATTCCACGCGGACGAAGTCGCGGGCTCAGCTAGTTTGCAATATGAAGGAATGTTGTTTCTATGTAAAACGTATAATATCGCATTAGGAATCATAAAGTTTCGCCGTCGTCGTAAAACTCGAAGCGATCACTCCATAACGGCGTCACGGTACATTGGCTGCGACGCGGCACCGACATAAAACGATTATTTAAACTTTTACAGGAGACCCATCGATAACCGATTTGTGAGCGACCCGCGCCCAACCGCGCCGCATTGTACGAGTATATTCTATCCGATACAGCCCTGATTTTTTGTAACCGAACTAGCAAAATATATTTTAACGACCTCCTGTATGCAAACACAATATATTTAAAACCTTATATACTTGTATGAGTATTCATTGCCTAACCATAGTGTATGAGCTGTAACTTATAGTTACAGCGATTAAAGACTAGGTTAATAACTACTTACAGAGTTTACAAAAAATACAATTTAATTCTGCGTGTACGTGATTTGAGAGCTTTAGCATACCCATTTTGCTCGCTCTAGCTGAATCGGGAAATTAATTTGTAGGTATATAGAGTTATTAACGCCTGACGGAAAACGGCCGGTGTTGCATGAGTTTAACGTGTGTATCTGTGTGTCTGTCTGTGTCATCGTAGCGGCCAATAGTATGAACCAATTTAAATGTTGCTTTATTTTGTTACAAAAGTATCTTGATCGAGTATTCTCAGCAATTTTTTTTTATATTCAGCCGTTGAAGGGATTATCAGCTCTTCTGTAGATTATAAAGTGATATGAGCACCTTCCACGAGTCTGATCAAACATCAACAACAACAAACAAAAAAAACCTCTAAACAGTGAAAAAATGCGATTTAATCTGAATGACTCGCAATGTTTTTTGATAGGTATGTACCTACCTACGTTGCCTAGGTAGCTGAATTGCAGTGCTTAATATTATATAGATGCACTTTTTATTCCACATCAAAAAGTAATGTTTAACTTTCTCCAATTGTTTTGTATACCTGGATTCTTGCTGACATAGTGACGTCAGTAGCATACAGTGACATATAGTTGACTAGCTGTGCCCGCGACTTTGTCCGCGTGTAATTCTGCCGCGCAATTTATAAACGCAGTAAAGAACATGTGAACGGTTTCGAGAAAAACGCGGTCAAAGTTGAAATTTTATTTTTTGTTGCCTGCAATTTGTTACGCAAAGATAAGTAATAATATATATACAGGCTTAAAGAGCAAATTAAGAAGATGAACTTGATATTTGATTGTTGCTTTTTATTTAATATTTTGTGTATAAAATGTTAAAAAAACTGTTTATGTTATGGCTTCACTTCGTTTTCACGCGATAATGAACTACTCATGAATGCAGTATGAGTGTTGCTTACTGCGTTTATCTGTAGCTTGCTGTACTTACGGCACATATGTTAGATGATTCAATGTAATGGTAGATCTTACAACATAATATATGCGCCGTATTGTTACAGGTTACTGCATTTATGAGTAGGAACATGAAACTAAATAACTCATCGAAACTTTTACTGAACAGTAATATTACAATTATACTGCGTTTATCTTATGTTAATACCGCTTTCATGTTGAACTTTTCCAAATGAGGAATGAGGAAATGAAACAAGGATTGCAAATAATTGCTGAAATTTCTTTATTAAATAAATCAGACTCATTTTAATTAGCTTAACTTAACTAATAAAAAAATAACAAAAAAAACAACTCCACTTGTTAAACGTAAACATAACATTTTAAATGTCATAATTATTCAATTAGTACCTCAGTAAAAGAAAAAATAAAATAAAAAATCAATTTAACAATCATATTGTTATTACTGACACCTTACTTACTAATTGAGATCTTATAATTTGTATTCTGAGCATCTTAGTTTCGTTATATAGTTTTTAGGGTTTTATTTACTAATCACAGCTTAAGCAACTACGTCTAATTAAAAAAATAATGGAAAAACTATCCTAAATCTAAACCATTTCAGTCTTATTATTTTGAACATAGCTCTTTGTACTCAAGTGTCTATAAAAGTGATTCAAAAATAGCAATTATAAAAGTAATAATCAATGAGATCAAAAGTTTAAAATATAATAATATAAAAGTTTAAAAAACTAAGAACACACGCTTAAGTAAACGATCCAACTAAAAATAAAATGTTAAAAAGCGTTTACATCAATTATTTTTTTACTTTTTAGTTGAGTTTTTAATGAAGTGTGTTCTTTAGTTTTTTAAATGTATCTATATCTCTAAGTCAGCAGATTCTGATACTGGCAAATTACACCAAAACCGCCTTCTATTTTCAGGCATTAGAGGAACTAACTTTTGGATGATTGCATTCTTTGTAGCTTCTGTTATTCCCTTCATTTCTAATTTTGGAGTTGGTTCTGGAATATATCCTTTAGATATATTTTTAACCTTCAAAAAATCTACATGTTGTTGATGTTCATCATTATGTTTTCGTTTTATGGATAAAGTAAATTGTCCTCGTCGTACACTAACAGCCATAATATCCTTTAAATATATACGGGGTTCAATTTTTTTCAGTTTTGCTTGCGAGGTTTCGTCGGCAAAATTGAAAAAATCTGCAATTTGCATTTCCTTCACGATTGCTTTGTTAGATTTCTTTACGGCTTCAGAAAAATCATTAAAATCGTACACTTTCTTCATTCGTTGCAATGACAATTCTACTTGATGGTGGAAACTATCAGCGGACATAAATGTGTGCCCGGGCTCAAAATATTTAATTGTTATTGTTTGAGTAGAAATTTCGTTGCTGTTAATCAGGTAAACAAGAAATGTTAATAAGGTCCAATTCTTATTTTGTGACGCACAATTATCCGCCCACAGCACTACGTTCGGAATATCTCGATGAACAGTAAAAAAGGCACGATATGCAGAAATAATGTCTTCTTGGCGTCTGCCTGATACTGTTTCGGGCCAAATCATAGCTACAGGTAAATGTTTTGAGTTTGAACCCAGTGGTACAAAACTTTCATTAAAAGCTATGATTCTTGAACAGAAAATTGCGGCTTTGAATTGATCCATTCTCGGTAACATGATTACTTTTTGAAGATCAACCGAATAATAAATTGTATCATTATTTGTTGTAGTAGCTTTCTGCACATCTTGTTGATACTCTTGCCGTGAAGTCGTATATTTTAGTTTATGTCCCATAAAGTCAACGCAGATATTACAGGTGTCATCTAAATTTTTTACGTGGTTCTTATCATGTTCCTGAAAATAGCAGCAATTTTCGCATTCTTCGTTCCCTAAGTTTGCAAAGGAGATGTTTAAGTCTTTGCGAACCACCTTTCTGTATACTTCACTGGAAACCTTAACATCTGGATATGCGGAACAAAAGTCCTCGTACATAGATTTTATAGTTATATCACTGGGCAAGTAAAGGCGATTGGGTGCATGCTGCCGTCTGTAATGAGAAATCATAGGTCTATATTTTATTATATGTTCTTTTATAACATTCTTGTCAATAGTTTTTGTTCTTGTATAAGATCCCTTCTTATTTTTCTGATCACTAACCGACTTCTTTAGTACTGAAATTAAATAAAGTTATTTATAATGATCATAATGAAATGTGTAGATATAGATTCCAAATTATATTGAAATTATGTATATTAAATGTATTAGATGTCTAGTCATAAGTTAAGTAAAAGTTCGTTTATTGTACCTGATAAAACTCTTCTATCATTGCTCGGTTTAAAACCTAATGTAGCAAGAAAAAACCTTTTGCAAACTGGTATTTTTGATAAATTCTCCGAAAGAAAGTGATACGCGTATGTTGCTTTTCTTTTAGGATTCAATATTTGTGTCTCTTTTCGTCTTGAAACTTCTTTCACAGTAACCAATCCTTTAATAAAAATTCCTTGCGCTTCCCAATCCAAACTACTGTATTCATCGTGTAGTTGTTTCCTTCTTCCCTGACTAATATTGTTCGCACACTTTTTTGTACATTTATCATCACATGGGTCTTTGATAGCAAATCTTTCTACTTTTAATCGTTTCATCTTCTCCTTCCTTTCTTCTAAAGTTTCTGTAAATACTTTTCTCTTGCTGATTTTGCCTCTTTTTGTTATGTATAATTCTGGTCCATTTTTGTGAGATGAGTATGAGTTATGGTTATTACAGCTGTCATCCAAAGTAAACATTTCAAAGTGCTCGATACATAGAAAACAAGAGCACTTTAGACAAGAGGTTGTGATTTCATTGTTACACTCAACATATTCACAATGCTGGATACTGTGTTGTTGATTCAGTTCTTCAAATTTTTCGGTATTGACAGCAGCAGCAGCTGTTGTCTGATCATGTATATTCTTTTTTTTTTTACTTTTCTTACTTAAGGTCTGGTCTGTATAATATGCAATATGGTTTTGACAGTTATTATATGAGGTTATGTTATCAAAGTGCTCCCAACATAAAAAACAGAGGCACTTAGCACAGGTACTGAAGACATCCAACGTACATTCTACATATTCACAATGCTGCGAATCGGATTGTCTACCGTTGTTACGATTCTGCTTCTGGCAATCAGCTATTTTTGTACTGTACATTGAATCAGAAGAACTACTGGAAATTGAATCTTGTGCAGGAAGGTAGTCTTTATCATTATCAACGTCATCAGCGTCCGCAAAAGGATCATTGTCTTCTAACTCTATTATATTAGAATCTATAGATGGTGGCATCATTTCATGACATTGTAAGTCACAATTATTATCAAATTTGTCATTTGGTTTCAATTCCCTTAAACTGTTTTTTAAAATATCCGTATCAAATAATTGAATGAACCTAAATGAATTGTCGTATTCATTCCGGTAATCAAAAACAGATGGAAAATCTTTATAATTAACATATCTGCGCCAGACATCAGACTCGTTTTTCAACTTTTCAGTCGGTTTTTCATTTGCATTTAAGGCAGACATAATTTTATTTCTTCTATGAGCCATTTCGCATGAACCTATAAAAAATACATTTAATAATATTACTTCAAATATTAAAACATGACCACATAAAAATCACGCTCCATCACATAGCCTAGAACTAACTCACTATCATGACGCATCCAACAATACCTTATTTGTCAAAATATGATAAATAGTTTAGAAATTACGCGGAACAAACATAGTAACATACATCATCGGGTAAGAAAATGAAGGCTAACAACTTAAAATAACATTTACCATAAGTTAGTTTTTTACTAATTGATAAACAAATAACATTATTATTTTAGTATTGATTATAATAATATATAACTCTAAATTGAAAATTTAAAAACCCCCGATGTGACAACCTTTTCATCAAATGTATACTTTACCTAGTTCGTCCAAATAACGCTAAAATTATAAATTAAATTAGTTTCTTTTCTGTATTTTTTCTCAATGGCGGAGCAGCGCCCTCTAGAATTATTATAGCGTAATATTCCATGACCATTAACAAAATTTAACGCATGCGCGTATACATCATTTGACACGTGACTTATGGAACGTCTTTAGTTCATACATAAATCTCATATAAAATTGATAAAATATCATTTTTTTCCAGAATCCGGGAAACTTTTCAAATTTATAATATTGTAAAAAGCCAGTTCAGACTATTAGGATCATTTAAAAATATAATAAAGCGAAATCGTTTCAGCCGTTCTCCAGTGATGCAAAGATATTATTCCAATGAGCCCAAATTTCGATCGGATTCGAGCCGTGGAAGTTGGTTTTGGCCGTGAATGTGGCTTTTTCAACCTACAAAAGAGCTGATGATCTTCAAACGGCTGAACCGATTTTCATGAAACATAGCTAAGAACACTCTCGATCAGAATACCTATCTAACAAAAGAAACAAAATTGATATCGGTTCATCAGCTTGGGCGCTACGTTGCCACAGACAGACACACAGATACACAGATACACAGATACACAGATACACAGATACACATGTTAAACTTATAACACCCGTCGTTTTTCGGCGGGGGTTAAAAATACATACCAGTTTCACGCCTTTACAAACACCTAAATACGCGCTCCGGCGCGGCGCACTCCCAACCACGACTCGCGTCGCGTGAACTGCTTGACGAGTGCAGGGATAGTGCCCGCGCGCCGCAATCCCGGACGGTGTCCACCCCGCCCCCTCCCCTCAACGGTTATTATGAATGCAGTAACATTCTTCACTACGTCTAAATTTTGGCGCAGATGGATTTCCATTCGTATTTTGCCGTAACATGTATGCAGTAAATGATCTTAGGACATTAAAATAATAATCGTATTGGAGGTAAACAAATGCACGCACGTACCATAAATGCCGTTATTGTCTGTTACTGCGTTCATAACATGTTGCAGTTATACAACATTCCGGTGAACCTTTATATGTACGCAGTATAATGGTAATTACTGCATTAATATTAAGTACCAGTCATCTGTTTTTACTATGGAAACATATCTTTAAGTGATTAAGTGAACTTACTGCACATATACTATGTGCAAGATTATATTATTAATTGTAGAAACATAACAAGAATGATTCAAATGGCACATACTGCATTATTGTTATGTAGCAAATTCAGTAAGCATGAGTATTCACGTAATATTAAGTTATTAAGTACTCTTACTGCGATTATACTATGTATATAAACCTAAAATCTGCTCTTTACTGCATTTATGATAAAATGTTTTGGCCTTTCTAATAAAGATAGAAAAAAAAGGGTTTTTGATTCTTATAGATCTTAATGTCAGCATCTCAAATATCTAAAACAACCATAAACGCAGTAAGTGGTACTTACTGCGTTTATGAATTGTGCGGCAGAATTAGTCTTAACAAAAATTTCCGGATTATTCATCTCCTATTTTATCCCCTTGGGGGTAGAAATGATCAAAATCCTTTCTTAGCGGATGCCTACGTCATAACAATTACCTGCATGCCAAATTTCAGCCCGGTGGTTTGGGCTGTGCGTTGATAGATCACTATGTCAGTCAGTCAGTTAGTCAGTCAGTCAGTCAGTCACCTTTGAGTTATATATATTTAGATGGAAAAATACACGTCGTTTTTTCTACTTACAAAACGATTTTTATTTCGCTCCAGTTTTCCCAACATTTTATGTACGCAACTGTGGTTTTCTCGGCGCAACATTGTGACAAGCAGATGTCGAACAGACGATTTGTGACTGCTTGAGGGAGGTTTTGTCAGGATTAAGAGATCGGGGACCGAGTGCCGAGTGCCGAGTGCCCAGTGCGTGTTGCCAATGATGTGGCTACTTTCTGTTCCATTGCTTTTAGCTGTGATTTATTTTAAACATGGGTTGCTTGAAGGAGTTGGATATGTCTGGGCAATTTTCTGAAATGTCGTCACATAATATGTTATAAATAGTATTGAGTCTACTGAACCCACATATCCCCCCCACGCACAAACACGTGAGAGCCAGCGGATCACTATTGATTTCCGCACAGAAGTAATTCATTGCTCTTATTTTGTTAACTGTGATCTGAGTGTTTAGATAATAAAATGAAATACATTCATAATAAGACAAATATATTCATAAAAATGTATAAGGTGTAAATGCAGAAAATTATGTTTTTGTAATAAACATAATTATTACTTGTTTTTGTATATCGTTTTCTTATATTTACGCGAATACTATACATTGAAATAAAACTATTTTACGGATTTTATCGCGTTTATTTACTTTTTTATGTTCCCGACGTTTCGGCTGCTTTACAGCAACCATGGTCACGGGGGGACTGAGGTGTTAGACGTCCTGATGTCATAGTTAATAACCGGGTACCCTCATATTTAGTTGTTGTTTGCGGTCCGATCCACGCAGATAGTGCTCACGGTGTCTCGAGGTCTTGCAATGGTACACTTGGTTTTGGATTTAATTATATTAATTACTTGATCCCAAGTTGGTGGTAGCACCCAGCCATCTTCCCTATTAAAATTAGGATGTTTTTTTTAATTTCAATGGTTTATGAAATCTGATATAATGGCGGGTGCGGTCCTGTACATGTTCACAAATTGCAGACTTCGTGGAGCGCCGGTGTTCGACCGACCAAGGATGATACGTGAGGCCATTGAAATTAAAAAGCATCCTAATTTCAATAGGGAAGATGGCTGGGTGCTACCGCCAACTTGGGATCAAGTAATTAATTATTCAAATGACTTTATTCACTTCCAATACAATCAACATCCTGATGGGTTTCCGACAACACAATACAAGTCAAAGGGAATTTCACAGTTGGTATAGTCAGAAACTAAAAGCTCAATACGTTTCACAGACAGAGGAGTACCCCTGGGACGCAAATAAGCCCAAGCCTACGACTGTCGAGGAACTATTCGCTGAAGGAGACTGCAAAAGGGCGGTAGTAAAAGGTAAATGATAATCATGTGAATCAATTAATTATAATGAAATGAAGTAGTATTCATTAGCACTGCATCATTGGAAGCTTTGAGCGTGTCATTTGTCTTATGACATCGCTGTAATTGAATGTGTAATTACTACTTATTTTATTATTAGAGCCTAACCAACTGAAAGTGGTCACGGACATTAATCAAAATTGATATTATATATATGATACCTACATATTTTTTGGTAAGATTCCCATTTAGGCTGCAACGTTTATTTTTTGGTCGTGAGGAAGGCTCGATGCATTAAATCCCACCGCCAGTGTCCGCTCCCGAAAGCAATCACTTTATTGAGTTTGCTGAAACAAGAGCTACTTCCCAATCCCGGAATCTCGGGACTCCGGAAAATCCCGGTTCCTCCCGGATCCCGGGACGGATGCACTGTATCACACGCTTATTTTATTATAGAAAATAGATTTCATACTGCACTGGAAAACTCTTTGTATTGATGATTATAAATTGAATTTTGATAACTTTATTTACATGTTTATTATATAATTATAATATAGTTATTTTGTTGCCTCTCATTAGTTTTTCAAAACACGTGCTTAAATTTAGGTTGGACCCACCTATTTAATGAGTAAGATTATCTAAAAATTTGTTTAATTTGCAAAGTACAGCCAGCGTCACATCCTGAAAAGCGCCACAACAACAGATACCTAGTCATTAAATCCATATGGTCTCAGGATATTAAATTCCAAAAATATCCAATTGTCTCCCATTTTTTTAAGAGTCGGTCGTTTTTTCGGTTGTATTTTCGTTTGGATATGACGAAAATGATTCTGTTAAAATTTTCATTACTCGATTCTTACAATCGTTCCGGCTAAAGTTAAATTTAATTACATTACCGAGACCGGGAACTGGGGAAAAAAAATTACAAGCTACCTCTCTCTGCTTTCTTCATCACTTTCTGTGAAGTTATAAATTGTGGTCCATTGTAAGTTTAAAGGAAGGTATGTCCGAACAATTGTCTCCGCCGCCCGTATACGATGGATGTTTCATTCGATATGCGTGGCGAGGTTTCGAAGGTAGATTTTTGTTCAACTTTTGTAGCTAAGTTATTTCACATCTATCAAAGACCAAAACCATTCTACAGGTAGGTATTATATATGGGACACGTAGGTTATTCTTGGTCTCTCATTTCAGTGCCAATACAACGCGCGCATACAAGAAATAGTTTCATGAGTTGACTGGTTCAGTAGATGGGTTTAGGTGAATGTGTTTATTTTTAGAAAACGTGTGCCGCTGCCCCTTCCAGCTCCAATACATTCCCCCTGCGGAGAAACTAAAGCAAATCAAGTCCGACGACTCGCCAGTCATCGAAATAGGCAAGTGGAAATAATGATTCATTGTTTAAGTACAGCTAAACATCGAGCGCATCCAAAGTTATAGATATAATAATGCCAGTACAATTCATGAGTGAGCAATACTTGCGTAATACGTAGGTACTTTACAATACCTTTTTACCAGCCTCCACTGAATGAATGTCATAATCCCAGAATCTTCCTCCTGCTAATGTGCACTAATTATTGCTGTTCCTAATATACTACTTATACATAGTGAATTCCACACAGAGCGTTCTATATGCATCTTTAGTGTGCGTACCAAAGGGAACGTCGAAGTGGATCAGCCCCCACACGCATCCAGCTATCTAGGTCATAGCGTAGCCCTATGTGCACGACGCCCTTTATGTGTCAACACATTATTCTTCATCGCTGCTTTGGTTACTTCACCGATTAGCAAACACCTTTATCTTTTTATTACGCCGTTAAACAGGGAACAACTTCAAATATAATATAATTGATTATAAAGTAAATTAATAGACCAATATATAGAGTTCTTCAACTATAAAAGATGTAATGGAACTGCCCAACAAAAACGAATCGGATAGATTCAGATTTAGATATTTCTAGTAATACATTACTAATTTACTTAATATTTTTTCGAACAAAGCCCTATGAGAGAATTATAGCGTTGTCTGACTAAACAGATAACAGCGTCGCTGGGCACACACAATGGTCATTACTAATTCTATCCAAAGCCATTAAGCTCAGATTATTGTAAATATACTTCAGACTCAAATCCATGGCTAGAACACGATCACATTTCTCTGTTATTAATTTTATTCCGAAATGGAAAAGCGTCGTGAATAACTTGAAATTTAACTATATTATACATTTTAAGACAATACTTAAGCTATTAAGCAGTTTATTTGGCACGTAAGTACCGAAAGAAGATCACTGGGAGGAGTGTTATCTTTCAGTTTGTTTTTTAAAGTGTTATAATAAACCTAGATAAAAAAACCCTATTATGCCAATATTTGGTGAAGCTCCTGTGAAAATGACATAAGACAATACATCATAATGTCTTACCCAAATACGGCAAGCTAAATATAATAATACCTAAATTCGTACTGACCAAGATTCATTACCTTCCTCATTTGAAGTGTACCGGTTGTGTTGTGGTAACCTTCTTATAGTGATATTGTCATAATGTCCAGTGACGGAGCCGCCCTCGTTAACTCGCATTTGTTCCTGCTACAAATGTGCCAAGCCTGTGCTCCCAGAATACGTCGAGCCAGTCTGCCTGCAGTTCAGAAACTTACCCATGAGGACAGGTATAAACCCATTAAAGGACGCCATCAAGTTGAACTATTATTATTTACAAACGTTATTTTTCTAGTTCGGATCCGCACGTTAGAACTCCGCAATGAATCAGTACTGACGGCGCATTGGACCACCACTGTCAGAAGATGGCCGAGAAATCACACCAAAACTTTAGCAGCTGGTGAGTGACATACCATACTACCAGCGTTGCCAGTTTTTTTTTGCCAAGTCGGGATTTTGGTTCTTTTTGAGTGAAAACAGCGGGATTCTTTCGTCGAAAGCGGGACATAGTAAAAAAACGTATATAATCAGAAGTTTTCAAATATTTATCTTTTTATTTGAATTAAAATTATGTGACAATAGATAGCAAAAATAGCCATAGACAATGTATTTCAATAAAAATATAATATTTTAAATCCGATTTACCCTATGATGGTTGCGGGTTCGATTCCCGCCAGGGCAAATTTCAGAAATGGCCTTTTCGTAATTTGCCCAGGTCTGGGTGTCACTGGGATCGCCCCCAGTCCATTGTACGGTACCCATAGTACAAGCTTTGCTTAGTTAGGGACCGTATAGTTGGTGTGTCTGTGTAGCGATATTTATTTATTTAAATATCAACCTTATTTTTTACGATTTAATCATTGACATTAAAATAAACTCTCTATAACATATGACCTTAGTAGCTAAGTTTGTAAATATAATCAGATATAAGTAAAAAATTTAAGTCTCATCGCAGATTTGAAATCATTTTCGCGAATAAAATCTTCGACAAAAGTTTACCTAATCCGTCCATCGTGCTTATATAAAACGTAAGTCTGCCGGAACTTTATTTCACAAACTCATTATTAATACACTCAATTCAAAAACAAATCACTGAAGCTGAGAAACGGTGCTGTAAAATATTTTCCGAGTTCACTGGGGCCGCGCCTCGCGCCTCGCGCCTCGCGCCTCGCGCCTCGCGCCTCGCGCCTCGCGCCTCGCGCCTCGCGCCTCGAGGTATGCCGGAAGTCAATTATGCAAATAGACTGTCAATTTATGAATCGGTGCTCGACAATTTTGACTTTAGATATTTTTTTTATCAATCATTGAGCTTCATTACCGGGAGTTAACAACTCGTGAGTGTTCACCAGAACCGCTCGCGTCTAGACACTCGCAGGGAATTTGATGAAGTTATTACTTTATGATGTGATTTGATCGACTAAGTTTGATATTTCTTGCTATTTTAGCTTCTTGTTTTATAAACATGGTAACTTTGTGTCACTAATCTTCTAATGTTTTATACCATACTAGCGGCCCGCCCCGGCTTCGCACGGGTACATTGCGGTTACATTATTCGAGTTTTAGTAAGGATCCCAAATTTTTTTGAAAATATATTATAGCCTATGTCACCCGGGGATAGTGTAGCTTCCCAACAGTGAAAGAATTTTTCAAATCGGTTCAGTAGTTTCGAAGCCTATTCATTACAATCAAACAAACAAAGATTTCCTCTTTATAATATTAGTATGACTAGCGACTCGCCCCGGCTTTGCACGGGTATTTTTATCAGTGTTTCTCTACTATATTATGCATGTATTATACATAATAAACCTTCCTCTTGAATCACACTATCTGTAAAAAAACCGCATCAAAATCTGTTGCGTAGTTTTAAAGATCTAAGCATACATAGGGACAAACAGACAGCGGGAAGTGATTTTGTTTTATACTATGTAGTGATAGTGATTAAACGAGAAGGTCACGCGCTGCTTTTCAGAATTGTTTTATTATTTGTAAGTACAAGGCACCCACCGCCTACTTACACAATTTGCTTGTATACGTAATCGTAAATTTAAGTAAGTTATTTAATAACAATATTTTAATAAAAAAATAAACCGACTTCACAAAAGCCTTGATGCACTAAAAATCTAGAAATAACTATGGACCTTGTAATTTCTTTAATTTGGAGTCGGTGCCAATTCATGTAAGTGAGGGTAGGTAGCCTGCCTAAGAAGTAGTCCTAACGTAATGTAAAGATGATATTTAGTGGTCAACTACGTAATGAAATCCTCGTGACCATAAATCGTTCATATCTCTCAAACTACTGTACCGATTTTGATGAAACTTATATGGGACCACCTGGAAAGGACCTATACCCTTTCAAACAAATAAAAAATCCAATCGGTCCACAATTAACGGAGAAATCAGTGAACATACATAAACAAAACATATATATAGTACAGACGAACATAAAACCCCTCTTTTTTAGAAGTTGGTTAAAAAAGTGGTATGGTCCGACTAGCGATTTGTTAATAACTTATTTTACATTCAAAAACTGGTAAAGAAACTATCCACAGACCAATGGGCGGGCGACGTGCGTGCGCCCGGACTGGTCGCGCAATGCGCGCCGGCGCGCGGCATGCTGGCGGGCCGCGCGTGCGTCCGCATCGACGTGCAAGTCTACGCCGACTCCTGGGGACTCTACCACGACCAGATAATGCTCCAGGTGAGCTTGTGACTAAGAGAAGGTGAAACTGACCTTTTTTGGCAATGAGAGCATTAAGCAAAGTAAAATATGTGTATAACTTCAAATATATTATAGACTCCAGATAATAGCTTAATAATTTATAACGTACTTATATATTGTCAGCTTTATAGTCTATACTTTAGAGTCCCAAAGGCGAGATGTATCATGTTTTGAAGATGGCAATGCCGTGAGATGGTTTCTCTCAGTTTAGATACCAGTTTTATTATATTATGTTCGTAATTTATGTGGCACACACTAATAGGAGGAGATAAATAGCATTATTTCACGTATGATTTTACTCCACACCTACAGCAACTTCCCTGAAAAATACTTTAAATAATATGCATCCCGTGCAAAACAATAACTTGTTCCATATGGACGTGGTTACAGTAAGTCCTCGAGCCCTTCTCCGCGGGACGTCACTTTCCTCCCCACGGTAGTTCTAATACCATTGAATATGATTTTTTACACAAAGCACATAGTTTCTAATCTATAATAATTTACTGTGTCAACTCGACCTCATACAGATATGCCTTTTGTTACCTTTGATTAACTTTGCTAAAACTAGATATAAGTATTTCTTATAAAAACTATAATCTTTGCTACATAGACAATAAACTATTCTACTAATGTTAATGTCCAGATCAAAAACTTGGAACCAATCATAGTGGACCTATGGGTGGAGGCGGTGGGGCCACCGCTGCAGTTTGCACTCAGACCTACGGACACGGTTTCACCTACAATGTGGTAAGCCTGAGAAACAATTAGATTTCCTGATTTTGTATATTCTTATTTTAAAAATACAAAAATCTTCTTCCTAATAAAACGATCTAGAAATTCAGTCACAAATTTTCACACTGCAACTCTCAGTCAAAGAAACAGAGCAAATCAAGAATTCCAATCGGATTCTACTCGTAAGTACTGTCGCTAATCCTCGGGGCATCATTCGTGTCTGATCACTGCAGTTTGTGAGGTATACAACTACATTTTTTAAGCTCAAAGGTTTAGTAGCTAGGTTTGAATACTTACTTATCGGCATTTAGCAAGATAATGTAGACCCGCGTGCCGCGCGTGACCAGCGTATTACTTTCCCGATTAAAACTTCTGATTAATTGCTAGAACGAGTTCTAGTTGACCTGAGGGTCGCAATCGATTACAGACTACAGTTAAGTAATTTTTACGTGTTCAAGTCGTTTCAAAGCCAATAGCATCATACTTTGAATACAAGTTAGTGCTGGGAATATTCGAGCTTGAAATAAACGCCGTCTGCGATCGATCGGCACAATACGACAATTCGAATCGGAATTTCGATTGAGACGCCTCCCGTGGCTTATCGGAATTGCGGACAGAATTTGCTTTCACTTGTTTTACAAGTCTATTGGTGACCGGAATTGATTGTGGTTGGTCCCGGTTTTTAATAATTGTTACATTTGTTACCTGAATAAAAGCGCAGCCAAAAATGCAGGTATCATTGTCTTACACCCGTAATAAGTATGTGGAAGTCCTTGAGGAGATATCGGTCGTCGCCGGCAGGATCTTCTGACTCGTTCCAAGTCAAAAATAAATTGCCAATGGTTATTTTCTTAGGAGTCTTTCTATTCCAGGATGTCCGCAACGGACCCGGAGCGCGTTCTGCGCGTCAAGAACGTGTCGCGGTCCGAGCTGTCAGTTCACGCGTACATGTTAGAAGAACACGGTCAGTTACTCTATTTAAAAACACAAGGCTCAGATCAATAACACTACCCGTGTAGATATTGCTTTGTGATGGCTTTTACAATACTTAATGTTACTACAATAGGAAGAGAGACACCCAAAATAATTAAATTAACCCCACGCCTCGCAAGCAGGCCTTCGTCGGGATCTTCATAACGATAATCATTGTATAAGCCAAAGGCAAAAGGGAAATTACGGTGCTTTGCATAAAATATAGGGTCCTCATGTAACTTTGGCTCTGAAATTAATAGGCAAATTAAAGGGATGATCATTTTGAGTCGGAAATAACAAGTATTTGAAGACAGTAAGCAATTGTACAATGTAATTGTATTATAATAAAGAGTAAAAGAGTTAAAGTAATTACTTTAACTACCAAAAAAGGTAATAGTAATTTTATTTTTACAGTGAGGATATTACCACTGCTGGGTAAAACGTCTGTCTAGTACGTGTTGTCACGTGGCATTTACAATATTATATTTTCATTGCAGAACATCCACGCCACAAACTGCCATTCAGGTTGTATCTGCGATTCTTTGACGTTCCACCGAGGACCTGCCCGTGTGTCAACGCCTTCGATTGTATGTATTATATACATTTCTAGTGAAAGACTTCATCTTCTTAACGCGTTGAGTACGCTTCTCTGCGAATGCTGCGCCACATCTAGTTTCCCCTCTGGGTTTCCAACAAGAAACTAGCTCCCTCAACTAACGTTTGATAGTTCGTTAAGGTTCTTATCGGAAAGTCACTTTATCAATTTTGCTTTTGCAATAAGTCCCAAAAGTTTTGAATTGTAATTTCCTATAATAGGTATTTAACAAATAAATAAATAAATAAGACGTTGTGGTTGAAAAGCAGATGAGTTCGTCGGGGAGAGCGCTTCAGATGCTGGAGCCTCGACGTACAGCGAAGAGATGGACACCCGGGTGGAGGTCTACCTCGCACCTGACTTTGGAATTCAACAGGATACAAATTTTAAGGCACATTATTTAACTACCATTCACAATTTGCCAATCCTTTAGTAAATTATATGAATATCGCTTCAGTTAAATAATTCATCATCCAAAAGAAGCTTAATGGAAATACAATTTTATAAATTATCGTATCACACGAGAAAATCGCAATTTTATTACAGACAACAACGGTAATCGGTACCGGTAGGTACCGGTATTGGGTTTATACGTTAAAATCTTACATATTTTTTCTTGCGAGAGATAAGTTATTATGAAACAGCTGTGTTTTGTTCAGGTGACTCCAGAAGTGGCGACATTAGCAGCCGGTGAGTGCTCGGAGTGGAGCGTGAAGCTGGCCCCGCCCCTGCATTCGGAGGTCGCGTCCTCCGCCAACTTACTGCTTCACGTGCATGCCATTGATAGTTCGGGGTAAATTATTCAATCATCAACAAGTAACAAGTTTCTACTGCTAAACATAAATATCAAACGAGATTTTATGTTTAGAGCCAGCAATAGTGCAGTTTACATGCTTTAAACAGACCCTACTGGTCCCGGCCCGAGCCGCCGGCGCAGTCCGTGATGCTGCGCCAGATAGCACGAGAGGGTCTGTTGAAAGTATCCTGTAGAGAACTGCATGTCAAACTGTCAGCGCTCTCGTTGCCGTATGGAGATGTTATGAGGTAAGCCATTTAATAGCTAATCTTCTACAAAACTGATACTGATTCACATTGAAATCATATCATCTACTACAGTCTACAACACCAAACCGTCATAAACGGCTAAATGCTGGAGCTCTTGATATTTGAATTGATTAGATCTTATATTGGGCAATACGTACTATTGATTGGCACATGATGTCTCGCATTAGATACGGACTCTAATTAGATAGCCTCAAATTCCAGTAGGTACACCGGGCAAGTCTAACTAATTGTGTCAACCATTCGATAGAATGCATTTAAAACTGTGGGTATAATTGGCTAAGTTCTTGATGTGATTTGTTCCAATTTTTTTTAATGATCGCTTAAAAGAATGGTATTTACTAGGGTGCGCAGGCATTTCCGCGTGCAGAACGTAGGGAACGGTCCACTAGAGGTGTGTGCACAAACCAGCTCGCCCTGGTGCGTCGTGTCCGAAGACTCGGGGCACGGCGTGTGCGGCGCGGGGTGCCTGTGCCTCGACAAGCGCGAGCAGCCGCGGCCGGCGCGCGAGACCACCGTGCCGCTCGACCTGGAGCCCAGGAGCTCCGTTGAGGTTATTAACTACTTACTAGGAAATAGATCGTGGTCTACTCTGATCGTTCCATAGAAATTACATAAAATCTGTTCAGTAATTTGAGAGATAATAATGTGAACTATACGGTTACCAGCAATTCAATACGTCGTTTACCACTAAAATTCGATTTAAAAAAGTTTAATGAAAGAATTGAACCAACTTCAAAAAACCCTGGGTGCACTAAAAAGCTAGAAATAAGGGTCCTTATAATTTATTTAAGGTTAGGTAGGTACCTAAGAAGTTGTCCTAATCCTAACTTAGTGTAAAGATAATGACACCGACTCCAAATAAAATAAATTATAAGGACCTTAATTATTACTAGCTTTTAAGTGCACCCTGGTTCTTTGGAGTATATACAATTTCTTTATTAAAATATTTTTTTCATCTGATATGGGTGTTACACATAGATCCTCCTTCCATCAAAAGAAATGCGTTCCTACCGTATATTGTGTTTCATATTTGTCCTAAATTAAAACGGTTTGACCGTGTCTCCAGATGTGTGTGGAGCTGTGCGTGTGCACAGAGGAGGCGTGGCCTCGGGCCGCAGCGCGGGCGGGCGGCTGCCAGCCGCCGCGCTACGACCAGTGGGTGCGCACCGCCACCCCGCTGCACTTCTATGACGATGACAACGTGTTGCTGGTATCATATTTAAATATTGTTGCGACCTAGAAACTATTTGGTCAAATGCCTCGAAGGATCCTTATTTTATCAGCTTGATACAAAAACGCATTGTTATTCTAGATGAACCCCATCGAATAATTACGAAGGATCTCTAAAAGTTGAATGTTCGAGACTGTAGGTATGTAGGTATAAAGTGAACGCGTTATCGGCGCGGCGACGGCTGCGAATACCTACTCGCGAACGAATACAAAGGGAAGCCGACAATGGGTCTCGAGATCGTTCGATTCCGATTATTATTACCTACATACCTACCGAGAATGTTCAGGAAAATACCAGCTCGCATCTTTATTCCGTATATAAGGTGTTGACGACGGGCAGCGAGTTAGTTACTTCTTGGAAGCGACAGTGTACGGAACTTAAGTAAGTGAACGAAGAGCGATATACCAGTGACCTAGGCGATTATATTGGAATACTGTGTGACTGCTAAGTGATTCGGAACAGTGTTTGTTGTATGTAACTAGTGATAGTGAACTAGTGTAGTACTGTGTATTTGTCAAGTTTGTGGAGAGCGGAATAAACCCTTTATACACGTAGTCGGCATTATTTGTACCTACCCCTAGTACGTAACAATATAAACACTAAAGTACTGTAGTCCTTGTACTTCTTTTTTATCAGATCGATCTTGGCAAAGCGGTCGCGGTCGTTATGTGGAGATGTCAAGATAAATGTAGCGCACTCGACAAGTAGGCGCTATTCTCCTGGTGCTTATCATGTTGCTCTCAAGCAAGGGTCCGCGCATATTGAAAAAAAATATCTGCACTTGACCTTCATCTACACTAATATTATAAAGAGAACATATTTGTATTTATGTATGTTACGATAGTTTATTATAAATAATTATCCAAATAAATCATTTTGTATTTGAGACTATTTTAATACCTGTAAATTACTTAATTTTTAATTATTTAAATCGGACATTCCATTCAAAGATATTACGAATTTTAAAATGTCCATCTAAACCAATACTAATCTATGCAAATAAATAAAATTGGAGTGTCTGTTTGTAATATCAAAATAACACCTTTTCACTAAATGCATATGAAAGTACATACGACACCTATAGCAAAAACGTGATTTAAAAATTGTTTGTCTCTCTGTCTGTCTGTATGTCTGTCTGTCTGTCTGTTTGTCTGTCTGTGTGTTTGTTCCGGGTAATCTCCGAAACGGCTGGACCGATTTTGACGGAACTTTCACTGGCAGATAGCTGATGTAATAGGGAGTAACTTAGACTACTTTAATTTTTGGAAAACATTTAGGGTTCCGCGTAAAAAAATAAAAACACATGAAATCAAAGAGTATCTCAGAAACGGGTGGACCGATTTTGACGGGACTTTCACTGGTAGATAGCTGATGTTATAAGCAGTAACTTAGGCTACTTTTACGTTAGAAAAACAAAATTAAAAAAAATGAAAAAATGGGTTCTGTCGTGCGGGTTCAGAACGCGGGAGTGGGCTTTTTTGTTAAGTTAAATTCCACGCGGACGAAGTCGCGGGCTCAGCTAGTAGAAAAATAAACGCCAGCGCCGTGGCCGGTCACGCAGCGCAGCGGGTAGCGCGGCGAGGGACGGGGCACTGAAGTACGGGAGAGGGGCGTGCAGTGCACATCTATGAAATAGGTAGCCGCGCAGCCCAGGCGCGTCGCGCCCTACGCAGCGGACGCAACCAATATTGAATATTTTGACTTTTTTCATAGCACATTTTTTGTTCCAGTTAAAAGTTCTTTTCAGAACTACTTAGAAATTTAATCTGAATGTCCACCCGTGCGCTGCCGGGACGGGCCGCTAGTCGAACATAAAAACAATAAGTCGGCCTCACATTTATTAGAGTCAAAGTTCGTCTTTACTATCGTTTGAATAGTGAACGTTAAATGTCATATTATATTGCAGACTGTGCCGCTCATAATGGAACTTGAGTATCCAATCATTCAAGTGGAACCTTTGACAATAGATTTCGGGTTCGTCACAGACGGTGATACGAGAAAGACTTATTTTACCGTTTCTCATACCAGCAGTAAGTTCTACACATAAGTAGCTATTATCTTACAACTTACTTACTTTACTTTACTTTACCTACTTTACTTACTTAAGTACTTACTTTTTTTGTGCAGGTGTGTATAGTTTTTACATTTAATAATTTATTTATTGAATCAAAATTAAGTTTACATTACATTACATTTATTTTACCATAGGTACCTTGACCCTGGAGCTGACGGCCAAATGGGACGGCGGCAGGGAGTTCCAATTATGGCCGCCATTCCTCGCCATTCCTCCTGGTATCAGCAAGCGCGTCTACTTACAGTACACTGCCATGTAAGCATTACCTATCTTAAATCAAGAGTATTCGCCTATAACGCTTCTTCTACATTTAGTTTCTGGAGAGTTTTTAACATTCTTCATATTTTGTCGTAAGTATTAAAATATAATAAGTAGGTAAGGGGCGTTGTAGATAATAGAACTAGATTCGGTACCACAGAGATCAGTCACCGTGCTAAGCGGGGTGGTGTGTCCAGCTGGCAAGCAGCGCCGGCCGAGGGGTGCGCGCGGGTGCGCTCGTGCGGCGCGTGCGGCGCGTGGTGCCGCGCCGCGCTGCCGTGCCGCGCCGCGCCCGCGCGCGACCACAAGTGCCGCGCCGCAGCCGCCGGGCACGACCACACCGACGACGCGCACCTGCTGCCGCCCGCGCTCGCGCTGCCGTAGCGGTGCGCGGTGCGCGGCGCCGCGACACGCGTGACGTGCCGACTGCCGACACAATATTCCCACAAGGGGCCGTTCCTGTGTAATTAGGTGCATAATCTGTACGTATGTATTCTTTTCAATAAATCGAGTAGGTAGATGTTACGAACATGTTTTTATATTATATATCTATGAAAGTTTTCTGGGAAAACTCATTAATAATTTTAGATAAGTAAGGATCGAAGTACTTATTTTGAGAGAAATTTAATTAAGCAAAGTGCTTTTTGTTTTGAACCTCTTTCTACAATTATTAAAGTTATTATTCTGTAAAGTATGTTTGCCATCAAGCGGAGCACAGGGCAACGGTAGAGGAAATTGTATTGTCTTGACAGTGATTTCAAAATTCGAAGACGCGCAGGCGACGCACTGATTTTCGATGGAAATTTGAACTTTAATTGAGTAGGTACCGTAAATGCAGACGGGTGCGCGATCTTCCTCAGTTTAAGGTACATATATTAATATTGATATGTGTTTACTCACTTTAAATAACAAACATAATTATCTGGCATGATTACATTTCTAACAAAATTCAATACCCCACAATAAGCTACTCCTAAAGAAATACTACCATCTAATATTGAATTCAACAGATTCAGCACGGAATTGTATTTCTTCACCGCTTACAATCGAGTTGTTATCCTTATTTCAATATCGTCGATATGTATTGAAGCTTGGATAGTTCTAAATACGCAGCCCTTGTCCCTGAGGAGAATTGAAACCGAATTCCTTGCCAAGTGCCTATTTAGAATACAATTATTTCCATCTATCGAATAAGTATATTAGGTATTTATTCGTTAGTCCTCTACTAGGTGAAACAGAAAGGGTATACTATTTTTTTGCAACTTTACTTTGTAAATCTAAGACTATCGACTTTGTGGGACAGTTGAACTACTAAAGGTTTTGTAGACTTATGAAATCTGTCAACAGCTGTATCCCTACCTTTTCTTTTTCAAGTTTCCTCCAAAGCTGATAGTTTTAGAATTACAAAGTTGAAATAATAGTACATTGTTACACGAGTGGTGAAAGTGACTTATTTTTCCCGAGACGGGGTTTGGCGCCCGAGCGTAGCGAGGGCGCTAATAGTTCGAGGGACAAAATAAGTCTTTCACCCGAGGTGAACACTGTGCTTTTCATTACGAATACAAGGAAAATAAAAATAAAACAGGAATTGGCTAAAGAAATAATACAAGGAAGCATGAACAATACTCTACAACTCGAAAAAAAAAAAGATCGGATTGCCGCCTATTTTGTTTTTTTTCGTTGGCCGGCCAACTTCATTATTTAGCCAGTATTTTTAATTTTCATTTTTAAATATTTTGACCAAATCTATGTTATTTTAAAGAAATTGTTGAAACTAAATTATAATTAAGTCATTTAAAAGTATATATTCTTTATTTAATACTCAACTTTGTTATTTCAATTTTACATCGTGCTGTAATTGAGTGACTGTAGAAAAAGTTTGAACATGGTTCCATAGAAATGGAACTAGTTTTTTTTTTTTATAATTTGACAGCTGTCAGTTGAAAGTGATTCTCCCGGGCCAGAAAAGTATTACTTTCAACCCGCTCCTCAGGCAACTTCAGACCTACTTTCAGTGTATGAGTAATGAAAAACTATTTTACGGATTTTATCGCGTTTATTTCGTTTGTTATTTTCCCGACGTTTCGGCCGCTTTACAGCAACAGTTTTATTTTAATGTATAGTATTCGCGTAAATATAAGAAAACAATATTACAAAGTTGAGTTATGAAAAAAAAGTATACCCTTTCTGTTTCAACCTGTATAAGAACAATCTAAGGCCACGGCTGAAGTACTCAAAATATAACAAAGTGATGGCTCGGTATACTAACTCAATGTGCGACTCAACTGTGCACTCGCGACCCCTTTATATAAATTAACCATTCTGTACGATCACGATACATTGTTCCAATAATTTCCTCATTACTCAACCCTTTGTTCCAATCTCCTCAATCCTATCGTAAAACATAGCACAAAAACATGGCTTCGTCGCATGGGTGCGTTTCATATTCCCGCCCAGCGGCCCGTGTGACGCGATGAGCGTTTGTCAACGCGCGGTAGGAGGCACTTAGTTTTCAGTGATACACTTTTGTTATCGTGAACCATTCCCTGTTTCAGGAATTAAGAAATAGTTCCCTCAGAAATAAGGCATCTAATTTTCGTCCGAATTGACTAATGTATGCGAATGGTTTGTCATTAACAAAAATCATCAATTACAAACATCATCGATTAGTTTATGACAGCGTAGGTACTACCTATGCGTTATAATTTTTTTATAAAAGTACCAAAACGATCACCTTTGCATTAATTGAACTTTAAGACGGCTAATGATTTAATGTCAGAGATGATGATGCCGGAAAACGATCAAATGATATTAGATGCCTAATCTATACCTCTTAAGTAGATTAAAAAAAAATTAAACACTGTGCCTGAAAGTAATTCCAACCTTAAGGTGAAGGCGCCGTCAAGCCCACGAAATTCAAAATATTCGAGTATTTTTATAGTTTATCCAAAATCTGAAAACATTTAAGACAACATTTTGTGATTTGCGACAAACACAGTATGCAGTGCGTTTATTAATACATTTATTTTACTCTAAATATTATCACGGTGGATATGATACTAGTAAATCACTAAATATACAAAAGATGCCAGATTATCTGGATAGCTGTCGTTCTTGAAATGTTTTAGAGTAAGTTGGATATATTAATAAATGCACTGCACTTACTTCAAATTCTCTACAGTGATGTACTCTATGATGTACAGTATTTTAGGCACGTATTAACTTTGCCGCACCTCCAGACCAACTGCCGGTAAAGATTACGTTCAATGAAGTCGGAGACTTACGAGCAATGTACTGCGCTATCATAATATATTGCATCTGTTACAAACTGTTGCTGCCCCGAGGAAGATTAAACGCTTGCAAGTTATTTTCAACAAACGTCCATCTTAACATGTTGAATATTGATCATAACCTTATGACGTCAATGTATTGAGGGATGGATAAATAGATAATTCTTTATTGCTCCATCACATAAATAGTACATTGTTACACGAGTGGTGAAAGTGACTTATTTTTCCCGAGACGGGGTTTGGCGCCCGAGCGTAGCGAGGGCGCTAATAGTTCGAGGGACAAAATAAGTCTTTCACCCGAGGTAAACACTGTGCTTTTCATTACGAATACAAGGAAAATAAAAATAAAAACAGGAATTGGCTAAAGAAATAATACAAGGAAGCATGAACAATACTCTACAACTCGAAAAAAAAAAAGATCGGATTGCCGCCTATTTTGTTTTTTTTCGTTGGCCGGCCAACTTCATTATTTAGCCAGTACATATTTTTAATTTTCATTTTTAAATATTTTGACCAAATCTATGTTATTTTAAAGAAATTGTGGAAACTAAATTATAATTAAGTCATTTAAAAGTATATATTCTTTATTTAATACTCAACTTTATGTTATTTCAATTTTACATCGTGCTGTAATTGAGTGACTGTAGAAAAAGTTTGAACATGGTTCCATAGAAATGGAACTAGTTTTTTTTTTATAATTTGACAGCTGTCAGTTGAAAGTGATTCTCCCGGGCCAGAAAAGTATTACTTTCAACCCGCTCCTCAGGCAACTTCAGACCTACTTTCAGTGTATGAGTAATGAAATAGTACATTGTTACACGAGTGGTGAAAGTGACTTATTTTTCCCGAGACGGGGTTTGGCGCCCGAGCGTAGCGAGGGCGCTAATAGTTCGAGGGACAAAATAAGTCTTTCACCCGAGGTAAACACTGTGCTTTTCATTACGAATACAAGGAAAGTAAAAATAAAAACAGGAATTGGCTAAAGAAATAATACAAGGAAGCATGAACAATACTCTACAACTCGAAAAAAAAAAAGATCGGATTGCCGCCTATTTTGTTTTTTTTTCGTTGGCCCGCCAACTTCATTATTTAGCCAGTATTTTTAATTTTCATTTTTAAATATTTTGACCAAATCTATGTTATTTTAAAGAAATTGTTGAAACTAAATTATAATTAAGTCATTTAAAAGTATATATTCTTTAATTAATACTCAACTTTATGTTATTTCAATTTTACATCGTGCTGTAATTGAGTGACTGTAGAAAAAGTTTGAACATGGTTCCATAGAAATGGAACTAGTTTTTTTTTTATAATTTGACAGCTGTCAGTTGAAAGTGATTCTCCCGGGCCAGAAAAGTATTACTTTCAACCCGCTCCTCAGGCAACTTCAGACCTACTTTCAGTGTATGAGTAATGAAAAGTATTATAATATGTTAAAAAATATCATTACACACAATTTACACAGAGAGTGTAACATCGGGCGGCCTTATCACTAATTATAGCGATCTCTACCAGACAACCTTAGAATGGAGAGGACGATATTATAAAATCACTCTTTACTAATAATTATTTTATGATATTATGTAATATTATCTATAATGATATTTATCTTAAAAAAACTAAATAAAATAACCGTTAATTTATACTGTTCTGTTGCGTTGGTTGGTAGCGCACCGTTAGCTTCATAGATTTACTAACGTTAGCTCGGCACGTCTGAGCAGGACAACATGTGAGCACAAGCACACCGCTCAGGGACTCTAATGTCATTAGCATCGCGATAAGGGAGAGTTTGCTTCGTTCAATTACTTCTGTTAAGATTATACCTTAAAAGTTCCGTTAAAACGTTGGCTATGAGTTTAGATTTGGTTATTGTTTTAAATTAAACCCGGGTGGTTGTGTTATTAAAATAGAAGGTTATCTTAGGCACATTAAAATAAAATTATAAAATTGCAATATTTTCACACCTCCACGAAGTTTTGTTCCACGCTCCATTTATATAAAGAGGTTTTTAAACCACTTCGATTCAGCCATTACACTGAATGCACATTACCGCCCTCGCACTTTTTGGCATTTATCGCAAGACTTATTAAATTCAGCACCAGACCACAATGCGATGTATTCCTGTGAGCTATTGACCTTCCGCGAGTCCCTGAGCAGTGTTATTAGTTAGTCCTCAGACCTTTATGACTTTGACGACCACTTGGCTCAATGATTTGAGCATAGGCCTTTCGGCTCATTGCACCGGGTGGTAGCGGGTTCGATTCCCGCCAGGGCAAATTTCGAAATGGCCTTTTTAAAATTTTCCCAGGTTTGGATGTCACTGGCATCACCCCCAGTCCATTGTATGGGCATCCATGGTACAAGTGTTTCTTAGTATGGGACCATACACTTGGAATCAGTCTGGCGATATATAGTTATACCTATTAAAAAAGCTTTATACATATAACATTAATGTTACTATGTTTTATATTGATATACAGCAGAGCAGCTTTTCTAAAGTTTATTTCCAGAAAAAAATACGTTCTACCTACTAGTGTTGATTTAAAGCCCATGTTGTGTATCGTACTGACTGTCAGAAGATTATTCATTCACAAATCAACTGCTGCTTACCTACTTCTATGTACAAGCGATCATAACTATTCTCAACCGCTCAGTACACAGAACCACGAGACAGGCGCCATTAATCACCGGGGATTGTCTCGGCGGCGCGCGGCGCGGCGGTGCGCGGCGCGGGCGGGTCGACGCGATGTCGTGAGTCGTGACGTCACGCAATCACAGCCCCGCAATAAGTGGATCACCTAGGTTCTAGTTGCTATCATGTACAGAGTTATAAGTGCTATCGTCTTACTTTACATTTAATGAAAAATAAATATGTAGAAATTGATATTTGATTTTGATGAAAACTACTAATGATAAATATTTGTAGGTATAAATATATACTTTTTTAAATTTGGCGTCATAAATATTATTGTCATAATATCTTTCCTTTTATAACCTCTTTAAGTAAGCTGAAACAGAAAACGGTAGGAAACATTCTGACCCAAAAAAAATTAAGGAGGGGGGTAAATAACATAATAATATTTTGTTTTTGTGTACCGGTAGGCAGCTAGGGACCATACACAAATTACGTAATTCGAATTTCATGATATTTTGACCCCTCCCCCGTCCTTGTCACAGCTGGTCACATTTGTGAGACCCCCCCTACCTAGTGTGATGTCACATATTTTGCAATTGTAAAATTTATAAAAATAAATTAAAACACAGCAGCTCCGAAATTATTTTCATTTAAATTATTTCTCAATAAAATGAACCTCAAATTAAACATGGGCATGAACATTAACAAAATATAGTCATGCAAACAGAGTTGCAACATTTTTTGTGTTATTCTTTCTTTCCTTAGTTCCTTAGTTTTCAGTTCTATATAGTATTTTTCTCGTTAATTTAAAGATACACAGTGTTATTTTTTGTGTGAAATATTAATGGACATATATATATATAACTAGCTGAGCCCGCGACTTCGTCCGCGTGGAATTTAACTTAACAAAAAAGCCCGCTCCCGCGTTCTGAGCCCGCACGACACGACCCATTATTTCATTTTTTTAAATTTTGTTTTTCTAAAATAGAATTAGCCTCAGTTACTGCTTATAACATCAGCTATCTACCAGTGAAAGTCCCGTCAAAATCGGTCCACCCGTTTCGGAGATTACCCGGAACAAACACACAGACAGACAGGCAGACAGACAGGCAGACAAAAAATGTTTAAATCGCGTTTTTGCTATAGGTATCGTATGTACTTTCATATGCATTTAGTGAAAAGGTGTTATTTTGATATTACAAACAGACACTCCAATTTTATTTATTTGTATAGATATTATATATTTTATAGCTTGTATCTATATACCTAGATACGTATTGAAGTATCCCCACATGCCTTCCGCTACATGTACCGAGCGCAGGATTAATGAGTTTCAACATTCCCCTCTTAATGAGAAGGAACGTTTCAATGTCGACGAGCGAAAGCTCTCAACATGACCTATTTTATTAACCCTGTAACGGAACAGACTTGCCCGTGGTTCCGTCTCATGCACAAATATAATTATAACTATACATTTATATAGGCTTTTAAATAAATAAAGGAAATAATTAAATATTACTTTAAATTTAAGCAAATAATCTGTTAATTAATTTTATTATTCTGAAACAACTAGTTAGACTGATATATTAAATGATAGCGTAAAACTCCCCTTTAGTAGTATTGAGCATGGCGTACTTCTCATTGTTAAGTTTAAAGAAATGCATTCTGCGTAATGCTAGGCAAACATGCGTATGAAATTAGGTATAATGTTAGGCTTGAATTGTGCTCAAGCATTACCATATTTGGTTCGGCGCCACGGTGTCGGCGTCTATTTTTAGCTCTCGTCGGACGATAATTAAATATATTTGAGGGTAGTTTGAGAAGAATGCAGGAACAAGCTAGAGATGAGGTTAGCCGCTAATTTACGTTTTCGATATTGAGATTCGGTAAACGATCGGACATTCATATTATAATCGATGGAAATTACTTCCATACAGGTAGGATCTAAAACAAACTAGAAGCAGTTCGATAAACAGATTCACTCTAGTGGAGGAGTTAGAAATAGTCTATATATTTTAGGCACAATTCACTTAGTAGTTTTGATAATTAGAATATTGTTTATATCCAGGATATTAGCTAAAGTCTGAGGAAACACTACCAGTAAGAATACCTTATTATTAGACGTATACCTTCCTATATAAAGATTGATCGAATCACGTTCGGTATTGTGAGATTGAATTCGTAGAAATACTGATTTTGCGCGTCTCTAGTTTATAAAAATATTTGTTTCTTCTACTTATTTATGTATTTGTTTAGTGTATTATATTTAAATTAATTTCTTGTTCAAGTTACATTACTGTTAGGTTTCTTAAGGTTTCTTGTAATGGCCGCCAGGGGCATCCTGTCATAGTGTTGTGACCCCCGACTAGTGTTGCGCCATTTAGTCGGCGTCAACATTCTGCGCCCCCTTGAAAGGAGCTGGTTGATGCTTCTTTCAAGACTTCCACAGGTAAGGGACACACGCGGTTGATGGCTCGACGCTCGATACCACGATGAGTTTTGAAGTCGGCAATCCGACATACGCCGTCTTTTCCGGGATAAAGAATCTGGACCCGTCCGAGTTTCCACTTTAACGGGGGTAGGTTTTCGTCCTTTAAGATCACCAAATCTCCAATACTTAAGTTTTTCTGGCGCAGACGCCACTTCGTGCGCTGTTGCAGCTCTGTCAAATATTCTCTGCTCCACCGGTTCCAGAAATGTTGACGGCATTGTTCGATGAATTGATATCTGGTGGTGAACTTCAAATTTTCGCAGGGTGGGGTAGGCAATGAAGTCAATGGTCGACCGATCAGAAAGTGTCCCGGGGTTAAAGGGTTCAAGTCGTTAGGGTCAGATGATAAAGGAGTAAGGGGTCGGGAGTTAAGGATTGCTTCAATTTGTGAAAAAAGCGTGGTTAATTCCTCAAAAGTGAGACTAGCATCCGCGACTATACGTTTAAGATGGTGTTTAGCACTTTTCACGCCGGCTTCCCAAAGGCCACCCAACGTGGGAGAGTAAGGAGGATTAAAAATGAACTTTACTCCTTCGTTTGCTAAAAATTCTTTCATGGAACGAAAACTGGACCGCAGCTCCCTACCCAATTCATTGCTCGCCCCAACAAAGTTTTTACCATTATCGCAATGAATGCTATGAGGTTTTCCTCTTCTGGCAATGAATCTTTTAAGACACATAATGAAGGATTGGGTACTGAGATCGCTAACAACCTCGAGGTGTAGCGCCTTTGTAGAAAAACATACAAACAAACAGAGATAACATTTTGAGATTGTATTGCCGCGACCTTTTTTGCTAGAAATCATGAAGGGGCCAGCAAAATCAGTACCACAAACCTGAAAGGGATAATTCTGCGATGCTCTGCTTAAGGGTAAATTTCCCAATAGTGGTTCTATTGGTTTGGGCCGTAATTTTGTACAAATGATGCATTTACGAACTATGCTTCTTGCTAAAATTCTGCCACCAACGGGCCAGTATTGGTCTCGAAATGAACTGAGAAGTAATTGAGGGCCAGCGTGAAAAAGACGTAGGTGTTCGGCTGTCATGAGAATCTTAGTGAAGTGATGCTTGGCATCTAATAAAGCTGGATGTTTTTTCTCGTAACGAAGATCAGTATTATCCAGTCGACCACCCACTCTCAACACGCCAGACGCGTCAATGAAAGGAGATAACTGTAACAGAAGAGATTTAGGTTTAAGAGATTTTTCTTTATTCAGGATTTCAAGTTCTAATGGAAACGATTCTAATTGTGCTTGTTTTATTAAGAGGTGAAGGGAATGTTTTAATTCATCGTTATCAAGTGGGTCCTTGTTCGAAATTTTTGTTTTACAATTATTAATGAAGCGAACGACGTAAGCGAGAATTCTTACGAGTTTAGGAGCGTTAGAATAATTTTCAAAATTAATCAACTTTTGATTTAAATAATTATGTATTGTGTGATGAACTTTAATTTCAGGTAAATCTATCTTAATGTTAGGCGGTTGAGGCCATTCAGTATCCGAGCTTAAGAGGAATGAAGGGCCGTGCCACCATAGATTAGAATCTTTCAAAAGATTGGGTTCTACACCCCTTGAAGCCATATCAGCTGGGTTTTGATCGGTGGGAACGTGTCTCCAAGATTCTCGGTCTGAGAGCTCTCGAATTTCATTGACTCGGTTACAAACGAATGCCTTTAAGAGTTTAGGTTGGGTTTTGATCCAGCCTAACGTTATGGTTGAGTCAGACCAATAAACCTTAGTATGTATGACGCAGCGAAAGGCCTCACTCAACTTAGCCACAAGCCGCGAACCTAATAAAGCCGCGCAAAGTTCCAGTCTTGGGATTGTGATAGACTTTATTGGCGCAACTCGCGTTTTGGAACATAAGAGTTTAACGGTTACCAGATTATTAGTATCAATTGATCTTAAATATACACAAGCAGCATAAGCGTCTTGAGATGCGTCTACGAAGCAGTGTAACTCAGTCTTAACAGGTGATGAACACATAACAAATCTTGGCACAGATAAAGAAAGTAAGTTTTTTAAGTTATGCATTAGTTTTTCCCAAGTGTGTTCTATGTTTTTAGGAACGGGATCATCCCAGTCAAGTTTCAATTGCCACAGCTTTTGCAGTAATATTTTTAGAGTTATGGTGCAGGCGCTCAGAAGGCCCAGTGGGTCAAATATCTTACATGTATTTGACAAAATTAATCTTTTTGTTAAATGTTTTGCGTGTGTGTTGGTGTTTATGTTAATTGAAAATCTTAATGTGTCAGTGTCAGGTGCCCACAGGACTCCTAAAACGCTAGATTCTTTATTTATGTCGAAGCTTTCAGTCTCAGTGGTTTCTGAAAAGATTTGAGGACAGTTTGTACGAAATTTATGTATAGGGAAACAAGCTGAAGCTAATGTTTCTGAAACTCCTCTGCAAATGTGAGCTAACTCATGTTCGTTTGCAGCGCCTGTTAGTAAATCATCGACATAAAAATCCTTTTTGATAACCTCTGACACTACTGGATCAGGGCATTCATTTGCCAGTTGAATTAGACACCTTGTACTTAAGAAAGGTGCAGATGCAGTTCCGTATGTGACTGTGTTTAATTGTAACGTGTCTATCGGCTTTGAATCATCTTCACGCCACAAGATAAGCTGTAGGTGCCGTTGTGATGTGTTCATGCTGACCTGTCGATACATTTTTATGATATCGCCAGTGAGTACAAACTTATGGCAACGAAAGCGTACTAAGATGTCGAACAGCTCGTCTTGTACGACTGGGCCAATGCCTTGAATGTCATTAAGGGACTTCTGTGAAGTGGTCTTTGCAGATGCATCAAACACTACACGTAGCTTAGTGGTCTCTCGGGACTCCTTAATCACTGCATGATGGGGCATAAAGTAACCAAAATATGGTTTTTTAATTTTAATTAAGTGTCCAAGCTCTTCATATTCTTTAATGAATTTACAATAATCGATTTTAAGGTTCAAGTTTTTGTTAAACTTCTTTTCTAAGCTTAGGAAGCGTTTTTTAGCCATTATGTAAGAGTCACCTAGTGACAATTCAGGGGGTTCACGAATAGGCATCATAACTGAAAACCTGCCATTGCTTAAACGAGTTGTGTTGTCAACAAAGTGTTGCTCACAAAACTCATCATCAGCTGACAGCGGTAGCTTTGAAAGTGGAAGTTCTTCTAGTGTCCAAAATCTTGACAGACTATCACTAATATCTTTACTAAAGTTACAGTATGTTGTGTTATTATTTAATATGAAAGAATTATTAAGAGGACCTGCCACAATCCAGCCCAATTTTGAGTCTTGAAGTATGGGCATACCGGGACCTGACTTTATTTGATTAGGAGAAATAATGTCAAAGAATACTTCTGCCCCCAAGAGCATATCTACTTGTGAAGGCACATAAAACTTAGGATCTGCCAGATGAATACTGTCAGGTATTTTAAGATGTGATACATTAACAGGGCAATTAGGTATATTATTGGTAATATTAGGCATTACTAAACATTTAAGTTGAGTACTAAATGGGTACACTAATGATTCTATAGTCAAATCACAACTATCAGATAAATAGATTGGAGCATTGTTTATGCCAGTTACACATGACTTAAAGTTTTTGCTAATCAAGCTCATTTTATGTTTCAGGTTAGAAGTTATAAATGAAGATTGACTGCCTGCATCAAGTAAGGCGCGCGCATAGTAAGTATTTTTCGTTTCAGGATTAACAACTTTTAACATGGCTGTCCCTAGAAGAACTTGACTCGCATTTTGAGTAGACAATGACACAGGTAAGGAGTTTAAGATTGTATGATTATCATCATTATTATTATGGTTTATGTGCAGTAATGTGTTATGTCTTTGTCTACAGATTCTGCAAGAGCCATTCAACCGACAATCATTAACAATGTGACCTCTTCGTAAACAGTTCAAACAAAGCTTGAGTTTTAAGGCTTCGCTTGATCTGGCTTCCGGAGACAAGCCTTGAAAAGTACTACAGTCTATTATTCTATGCGCCTCGTTACAGCATGGACATGTTAAACTTGGTTTGTTATTGTTAGTAGAAGTTACAAAACTTTTATGAGTTTTTTGTTGTGATGAATTATTGTTATCAGATTTTTTAGGTTCTTTATAATGTGATGTTGATGGGTACTTATGATCAGCCTTGTTACTTGTGTTAACTACCATTGTTTCTAAAATGTCTGCTCGGTTACGAAGAAATTTTATGAATTCAGATAATTCAGGTACATGTGAAGAGTTACCTTTAAATTCTTCCCACTTTCTTAATGTAATGGGATCAAGTTTGTTTGACATGATGTATATAATAAGAACATCCCATTTATCTACAGGTTGGCCTAGACTTTCAAGCGCTCTTAAATTTTTTGAAATCTGATCAATCAAATATCGAATTGCCTTATGAGATTCCCGTGTTATGGCATCAATGTTAAATAAAGCTTTTAAGTGATTGTTTATCAGAATTTTCTTATTGTCATATCGCTCACACAGAAGCTCCCATGCTACTTTGTAATTTTGTGAGGTAAATTCTATGGATTTAATAACTACTGTGGCACTGCCCTCCAACGATGATCTTAAATAATGAAATTTGTTAATGTTTGATATAGACTGATTAGAATTGATAAGAGAATCAAATGTGTCTCGAAATTCTAACCATTTAAGGTAATCGCCATTAAAAATAGGTAATTTAATTGTAGGTAACTTTATGTTATTAATGTTATGGCAGTCATCACTCTGCAGGGAATTAAGAGAGCAGACACTCCCCGCCTTCTTCTCTAATCTATCTTTTTTATGATTAAGTTTAAAGTGTGCATCTATAATTTCTTGAGCATTTGAAACTAGTTGATAAAATTGTGACTCAAACAATTCTCGCTCACTATGTTGATGTTCCTCATTAGTTAAAAGCTCAATTTTTGTTTGATGATTGTCGAATTCATCAAACAGATTTTCTATCTTCGCTAGACGCACCTTTAATTCTCGAATTTGTAAACTAGTGAGTTTTTCTATTGATGTTTCAGATAAATCAGCTGATAATGGATTCAAAAAGTTTTTAAATTTTGTTAAGCGTCCTTTAGCAGTAGCTCGCAACGTTATCAAGTCTTTAAGCTTGTAATTTTTTGTCATTTTTGTTTTATTTTCAGAATTATTGTCATTATCAGATTCATACTCAGACAAGGACATGATTACTTAACGGGCAAGTCAATCAATTAGGTAAGTAAACAAAAATAAATGTGCATCCCACTTGTATGATGTTGAAGTAGCAGTCCAGTCCTCGCTGTCCAACTTAGCTCCGTATTTTAGAACAAAGTACAGCCACCGTCTTACACTCTCCTCCAACAGCAAACTCAGCAGACTCACTAATGGCTTAAGTTTTCCAAATGTTTCCTGGAATGTTCCGCAAAAGCGAGCTTTACAAACAATGTTGCCTACACCTTTTAGCTTTAAGGGCACTAACTGTGCAGCAACTCAAATTTAGAGGTTAAGTATTGCGAAGTGAAAAAGAAAAAAATAAGAATTAGTGAACCTATGCAAATTATACCTAATTTATGGTTAATACAAACGAAGATGCAGATTATGGGGAAGATAGCAGGATATTATGTGATTGTTTTGGCCAGACGTATGCCTTAAAATGTCGTGTGCTTGTGCGCAATAATTACGACGCAAAAGATGCACCTTGCATTCAAGCGGTGCTGTCTCAAGAAAGCTCCGATGCATGTGCAATAATGAATTAGCAGCGGTGAAAATAACCAAACACCATTTTAAAGTCATGTAATAACCAAGGAACACGTGCAAGAATTTTCTTGCTCACGACCACAACGTGGTTGCGTTTGACAATGAAAATGTACTCACGTAAGTTTCACACCTATACACAAATTAAAGATAGGATTAAGTATATATGAAATAGGTAGGTAATGGAACAAAGGAAGGTACACTCCCCTGAAGCAACAAGTTCATCCGATGCCATGCCATGCGGCCATGCGTTTTTTGAAATGAAAACTTTTTCGTCGTGATCTTTCTTCGTATTTTTTATGTTTTTGAATTTCCTGTATTGGTCGCCAGTTTGTTTCTTCTACTTATTTATGTATTTGTTTAGTGTATTATATTTAAATTAATTTCTTGTTCAAGTTACATTACTGTTAGGTTTCTTAAGGTTTCTTGTAATGGCCGCCAGGGGCATCCTGTCATAGTGTTGTGACCCCCGACTAGTGTTGCGCCATTTAGTCGGCGTCAACAATATTGAAGGTAGGAAATATACATGATAGCGTCAGGTGGCGAGATTATAAAAGGCCTTGCACAGCTAATTTCGTGGTCATTAATTTAGAGCTCCCAAGCTAAACACAAGTATCAAGTTTATAGTTAGTCGCGTTCATAGATTTAATTTATATTAATATATATACCATCTGAATGTACTCAATGTTTAATAAAGCAAGCCTTATGGGCTGGTTTTGTTGAATATTGTAGGTGTATTTTCTAATGGTATCGTTGTAGTTAAACGGGGAATCTCGGTCGGTCATAGTGTTTATTCTAGCCATTTTTATATAATAAAATACCATCCGGAAGTGCTCAATGTTTGATAAAGCATGTCTTCATGGGCTCGTTTTATTGAATGTTGTAGGTGTGTTTTCTGGTGGTATAATGTAGATATACGGGGATTCGCGTTCGGTAATTTGATACATGTGTGCGGCTTACTTTGATCCATGGTCATGGTTCCATGGGGTGTAATGGCGCTGGTACGCTGGTGTTCATTGCATCGTCCTCTCATTGGTTAGGTCTGGGTCAGTTGGTGCGCTCCAGAAGTCGTTTTTCCCTTGCATTGGGCTCGGCTAAGCACCCCGTTCTGGTGTATTCTATGTACGTGGGGTGAGGTTCCCGTCGAAGTGGGAGCAGGCTTAGGCAACTCACTACCTGTGCTTAGAGTCATCCGTTCGGTCTATCTATATATATTTATATTTATACACAATTATTGTCCCTGGTCCGTTGGAAGTCCACACCCCAGTCAGCCCGGCTTCGGCCACGTGGATAACCGACACGTAGGGAACGTTAGAGGTTATAGAATTCCCCTCGAGCCTAACCACCTCAACCCCTCAGAAGCCGTTAGTTAGGTGTCCATCATTGCACCGTGTTGGACAGCTCAAGTAAATGTAAATGTGAGTCGCGAACTCTAGTGTTGCTTGATTTACACACAAAGATCGAAGGTAGTTAGATGTCTTGGTTAGAGGTTATAGTTTCCCATTGAGCCTAACCACCTCATTTCCCAGTAGCTGTTAGTTAGGTGTCCTTCATTACACCGTGATGGACAGCAAGCACAATTAAAAGTAAATGTGAGCTCCGAGCTCTAGACCTGCTTAAATTACACACAAAGATCAAAGTTAGGTTTCTTGGTTAGTTGCTATTATTAGGGAATTCCATTAGGAAAGGGACGATGCATCGGGCTTTATGAATAGGTGATTAGGTAAACCTAATGTAGTTTTATTACGCTAGTATTGTACACGGATTAATAGGTATTTATAATTTATGTAGGTAGGTATAGCCTTAAGTATAAAGACGCGGTATGTAGAACAGAATAGGAATATACTTAGGTGTTAGGAAGGTGGATAGATAGGTAGATCGGAATATATTTAAGCCTCAATGTAAATATAGGTAGGATATAAATCAGGCAGGGCCTTTGCTTCATCCATGGAGTTTCTTGCCCGTTCTTCTCCATGAGATTAATCTTGTGAATGGGTGGTAAATTCTTGAAGTTTTAAAATTCACATTGCTGATAAATATATTTACTTTCATTGAATGTAGTATTTAATCAATATTTCATTGAATCTTTTACTTTTGAATAATATAACCGTGTCGTTTGTTCAGTAATGAGGTTCTGGATGGATGGATACTGACTGATAAGTCTATTTATTTTACTTAATGTTTTCCTCATGTAAAGTTTGATGGTTTTGGTTACACTGGGGGCGGTAGACCCTGTTGGCAATCACTAAACAGTAGATGATAGAGTTGCTAACCTGCAGTCACTGACTAGACTATCAGCTAACACATTGACCGGAACTCATTAGTTTGATTTCGCCCAGGCAGTAGCCTTTTAGTATTCTCATCACAGTAGATGATTGAGATGCTAATCATCACAACAGAAATCAAACTTACTTCGTTTGACTTTGACTCAGTGATATCCTGAAGATCTCTTGCTGTCCAGATGATTCGATTCTTATTTGTTGAGTTAATGGATTTACTACAATGATACTATTGATGATACAGTTATTCAATGTGTACTCTTAATATAACAAATAATTGTTATTCATGATTTATCAAAATGTTCACTCATAATAAATAAGACAAGTCAAGGAGGGAATACAGATATGAGACGTTATCCCACAGTACAGGGCGGGGAGGGGCCCTGTACCTTGTCATAAACAAATAATTATTGTAATTATAATCTTTTAACTATTGAAATATAATGTAGAATAGATCTTATCGCTACAAAGCAATTATATTTAACTCTCGGAACAACCAACTTATTACATCCATATCTTCATTAATTACTTATTTAACAATGAAACTCGTTTAGTTATGTAAGTTCAGTATTGAAGGTTTAGGCTTAATTAATCAGGGTATTTTAAGTAGGTATTGTAACTACATACGTCATAAGAATACCAATCTTTCACTAAAAGAATTTAGGTTACTATTCAGGGTTTCACTACGTTAGGTCCTATAACCACTAGACAATACAGATCACATGGCCATATCAATATTCAAACCCAGATCACAACCAAACTAGTTATAGATAACTATTCACATAGTGAATTCTTAGGTGCTTAATTTGGTTAGGGTTTATAGTTATATTCATAGGTTTATTTATAGTTAATTATAATTTCATTACTTCTATATATTTATATTATTATATTTAGCATATTTATATTCATATATTTAATTAGAGAGAGACGAGAGAGAGTGGGTGGCTACAACCCCCGACGAAAAACGACGGGTGTTATAAGTTTAACGTGTGTATCTGTGTATCTGTGTGTCTGTCTGTGGCAACGTAGCGCCCAAGCTGATGAACCGATTTCAATTTTGTTTCTTTTGTTAGATAGGTATTCTGATCGAGAGTGTTCTTAGCTATGTTTCATGAAAATCGGTTCAGCCGTTTGAAGATCATCAGCTCTTTTGTAGGTTGAAAAAGCCACATTGACGGCCAAAACCAACTTCCACGGCTCGAATCCGATCGAAATTTGGGCTCATTGGAATAATATCTTTGCATCACTTGAGAACGGCTGAAACGATTTCGCTTTATTATATTTTTAAATGATCGTACTAGTCTGAACTGGCTTTTTACAATATTATAAATTTGAAAAGTTTCCCGGATTCTGGAAAAAAATGATATTTTATGAATTTTTATATGAGATTTGTGTATGAACTAAAGACGTTCCATAAGTCACGTGTCAAATGATGGATACGCGCACGCGTTAAATTTTGTTAATGGTCATGGAATATTACGCAATAATAATTCTAGAGGGCGCTGCTCCACCATTGAGAAAAAATACAGAAAAGAAACTAATTTAATATAATTTTAGCGTTATTTGGACGAACTAGGTAAAGTATACATTTGATGAAAAGGTCGTCGCATCGGGGGTTTTTAAATTTTCAATTTAGAGTTATAATATACTAGCTGTACTGTACCCTGCGCGCGTTGCTACGCTGTCACAGATTGGTCGTACCAACTCAGAAACCTTTGTGGGCTCATGCACAACATTTTGCTGAAGACCATGACATGATCAAATGCATAGTTTACGATTCTATAAAGGATATACAGACAAACATGCATTTATATATATATAGATTTGAGGGATTTTCGAAGCGCTAAATTAAATAACTTGGATATACCTAATATACAAGTGCACGTCAGGACATGCACAATGAAGGCTTCCGGAACCATTTCAATTCAATAGCGAAGATTTATCGTATCTATAACCAAAGTAGTGAAACACAATAAACAAAGCTGTATTTGCGGTTGATTTTCGAATCTCAGTATTGAGTTTATTCAAAAACGACGAGGAATTAACTTAACTTTAACTTGGTCGCCTGTAGCTCGTGATTTCGTGAACCCATTTCTCCTGTTATCATTTTAATTGAGATATTGTGTCATGTGCTAGTGTACTCATTTTTTCTAGATTTTCTGCACAGTGTTTGTGCCTATTTATTGACTTATTATTTGTGAATCGATTGTATTAGTGTCCCATCCCTAATCCGCTCTACCCCCGCATCCTTCCTTCCGCAATGACCAAATTCCTATTGATCTGCACGCGTCGCACGCGCTGCTCCGCCCGCTTACCGCAAGCTCGCTCTGGTATAATACGTAAAAATACACCGCCTAAAGCCCTCCACGTATACGAGCTCGTGAACTTTGTTGGAGAAGGTGTAGGTACGTCAGCAGATCGTGGATCACCCGTGATTACCTATCTGTCCCATCCTACCTTTAATTTGGTTGTGCCCCACTAATACATCGATTCACTCATTTTTTCTTACGCGCTGAAAAATATCGAATCATACAGTCCACTATTATCGCGCCTCCACACAGTGTTTCATGTTTTCACAGCAAGATCTACCTAAATATACGTTTTCAGCTTAAGCAAATTCGGGACTCCAATAAAAACAGTTTTCCCTTATTTCACACACTTAGGTGTTGAATTTTATAAAATCCTTCCTTAGTGGATATTTAAGTTATAAAAGGTACCTACTGTAAACATTTCATGATTTTAACACCAGCGGTTTGGGCTGTGCGTTGATTCCTTTGTTTTGATGAGTGAATTTGCAAAAAGTATCAAAATATGCGACATAAATGGCCGTAACTTTTGATTGCGTTGTCTTAGAAGCCTATTTTTTACACCTACAAGGGACCATAGCGTTTGATATTCATTTGAACTTGATATCTCTATCCAGTATTAGACTTTCTAAATGATACTAATTTTTAATGTTTGGCTAAGCCTTTGATGTTTGCATGCCCTTAATGGCAGAGTGTACAGGGATTTCTTTATATTTTCAACACCTTTGTAAAAATACCTACATTCCGTGCAAATAAATGATCATTATTATTATTATCAATTTCTGAGAAAAGGGGTCTTGACAGACAGGCAGAAAGACAGACGGACAACAAAGTGATCCTATAAGAGTTCCGTTTTTTCCTTTTAAGGTCCGGAACCCTAAAAATTAAAATGTTTGATTGTAGATATGTAGTGTATGTGAACATAATCCTTACTAATATTATAAATCCGAAAGTAACTCAGTCTGTCTGTCTGTCGCGCTTTCACGCCAAAACTACAGAACAGATTTAAATGAAATTTGGTACACAGATAGTCTAGAGCCTGAGAAAGGATATAGGCTACTTTTCAATACGAAAAAAGGGTTGTAAGGGGTTGAAAGGGGGGGAACGAAAACTTGGATGGAAGTATCGTCATTTTAGACCTAGAAGCTTGAAACTTATTTTTAGGCAGTTGATTCGATATAAATAAATATGACATTTAATGTTTGTAAATGTTTTACACTTAAGGGTGTAAAATAACAATAGGGAATAGGGGATGAAAATTTGTATGGAAATATAGTTGTATATAGTATATAGTTGTATATAGTTGTAAATATATAGTAGTGAAACACTGCAAATAGCTCATTAAATTAATTATACGTATGTATCATACTTGTAAAATAATGAGCCTAAATAATTAAAAATGCTACCCAAAGACACTATTCCACGCGGACCACGTCGACAATCGCTTAGTTTGACAAGTGAGCTTCATGCACTAAAACAAATCTTTAAAACAGTTTTATATTGCACTAGCGACCCGCCCCTGCTTCGCACGGGTGCAATGCTGATAGGTACTAAATTTTATAGGCACGCGCCCCCCGTACCGGCGCAACCGCTATGTCCTTGATTTTCACATTATAGATGATATAAATTACAGTATTCATTTTAAAGAAAATTTTATTATTAATGACAAATAATAAATAAAAAAGTTCGATCCCACGGACCGCGGAATGTAAACCCAGCCTTTACAACTAAGTTATTTGAATGTTGGAGAGCGTGGCCAAATTATCAACCATTTGATAGAATTCTAGAGTTACGAGACCCTCCGCTTTAAATGTTTCACATCACAATTAAACATAATTTTTATTATTAGGGTACCGTATCTATTATTCAAAAGAGGCGCGATGTGTACGGAAACCTATAGTATGTGTGATGCGACACTCATTTGGCCGGTTTTTTATTTTTCCATGTTTTATAAACGGAGCCGTTATTTGGTGAGTAGGACACGGTACGAAATTATATTAATTTCGTTTGAACCGTAATTCGAATAACTGCTTCCGGGGCAACGGAAACAAGATAAGCAATAAAATTCAATTGAAACGCTTCGGAAGGCCCAGAAGGGGGTAGGAGGGGCGGTGAAGGTGTGTAGGGGGGAGCTCGCATCGGCACGTTACGGGTTCATACAATTTTCGTAATTAAAGCGGTGTTACAAAAACTCCTGAAAGTATTCCTTTGAGGAATATACACTGTCGCTTTCATAAAATAATTTGTCTCAGCGAAAATTTCCTGCGGGAAACGAGTCGGAAAAAATAAGAAAACAATTTCCATTCGGATATGATTCGTTTGGGAATCGACATAAACCTTTCAATGGCAGAAAAGCATTTTGTGTAAAGATACAAACTATAATAGAATTAAACTATATTAGAATGAAATTTAGATCAGAATGAACCTTTTTATATTCGGAAATGTATGTGGATTTTTCGAGGTAAACCAGTAAGGTATAGGATGCATCATCTGTATACAGGAGAAATAGTTGGCACACTAATGAAACAAACACGCTCACCTCGCCCAACTCAGCTCTATTATATATCCTGTTTACGATGAAAACTACTGACAAAACAAATCCTCTTTGAAGTCAAGAAAGTGCTTAATAGAATTATAGTTTACGAAACCATTTATTTTCTTTTAATAGATAAAAATAGTTTTCGTGAACTACCCAGATCGCAGCTTCTGCTTTCCTATGCCTCAAATAGAGTAAAAAATAATGAACATGAATTCCAATTGAAAACCCTGTGTCGTATGAAATAACAACAGGTCGTTAAAAATAATTCCCATTAGTATTTTGATAATTATTTGGTTCTACGGGTCATTCATCGAGATTTCAAAACATGTGACTAGTGATGGCCGTGCTGCAATTCCTTTGAGCTAGTTGACCGCTCCGCTCGCTTGGCTTATTGAACGAGGCTCGGCGCCACGGCTACTTGTTACGGTCCTTTGTCACACACTACAACTTCGAGTTGCACAAAATATGGGATTTAGATCTTATTTTTAACCGATTTAAAAAAGGGTGGATGTCTATGTTCATCTGTGTTTTTTTATTATGTTCAAATATCTTTACTTAAATTTTAGATCAATTTTTTTTGTGCCTCTATCTTTAGGCACTACTTACTACGTTAATACAATTCATTAGGTACTTACCCCTACTTACTTGAATTGGAACCGACTCCAAATGAAAAAAACACTACAAGGCTCCTAGTTATTTTTAGCTTTTTAGTGCACCCAGGTTTTTTAGTAGCCGGTAAAGTTTTTAATGAAATGTTTTAAACATACTTTACCAGAACATAATTTCTGAAGTAAAAATCCAGCATCCAATGTCATCTCAAAAATATACTGTTTGTAACCCCTCCACAAATGGCTCAATATATTGTTTATCACCACAAATCAATATTGTAATGCTGTAAAACCATTATATTAATCACTTGGATTTGTATCCCAGTTCGAGCTCTTAATCCGTCAAGAGACGCGCTTTTAATCAAGCGCCACTCACCAGAGGAAAGCTGTCGGCATATTCTAATTAAAATCATCTCAGACATTCCTCAGTCCGTGCGGGCGCGAGTGCTGCTACAGCCGATCGTAATTAATATTAAATTAAGCTTAACGGGAAACACTTATCTTCTCTAAAAAGTGCTCTTGAAGCTTGAGCTCACCAGGGCTGTTATAGATCGAAAAGTCGCCTAAAATAGCTACTGATTCAGATTTCATTACAATAAACCAATGAAGTATCTACTAGAATGTAGAAATGACTGCACCCGCTACGAAACAATCTTCGAACCCCATGAGTAGCATCCAATGGTCGAGCCGCAACAAACGTGCGTATGATAATGTATGTAAATCTATACAAAAACATTATCATGAGGCTATTTCTGTAATGTTAGCTAGGCTCTCATTTATTTTCCACTTGTTTACCTACAGACATGATTATTTATTATCATTAAGGCAATCAAGTATGATTGGAGCTTTTAGCTTCATGAACATTTAGAATAATTTGATAATCTTTTATTTCCTTAAATAAAATATTTTGGAAAGTAAATTATTTAAAGTAGCGGGAACTATTTGTTCCCAGTGTCCGTTTACCTGTAGTGGTCCCGGCCGAGACGCTCTTGGGCATCGACAAACTGAAAATATGGGAATAGTTCGTATGAATAACGCTGTCAATAACGTAATGTCTGCGAGCAACAACCCTGCTCGTAAAATAATCGTATTTTTGCGGATCTTAATATTTTGCTGGTGTAGGTGTAGGTGACAAGTTTACTAGTTATTCGGAGTTTATTAATCACTGAATAGTTTTCTAGTGACCTCACATTCTAATGAGTGATAGGAATGTTTACCGATTATAGTCTCTGTATTTGTTGTCCGGGATACCTAAACGGGATGGACGAAGTGCCCGCACGAGTGTTGTGTTATTAATTAGTGTTTTAATTATAAAAATAATACGATATTTAAAATTAAATAAGTCATAGCATATCCGTTAATGAAGAGACTTGAAACCAATATTGAGTACATACTAAAGGTTAAGTAATATATCTCTATTATTTTACAGAACTCATCATAATTCTGAATCAAAACCTGTGCGCTACCGTCGCGAAGTGGAATCCAAACGAGGCTACAACCTAATCATTGGCATTGAAAACCGCGCCTGATATATTTAAATAATGGATCTGAATATTAAACGAGGGTGGTAACCACCCTTAGAACTTTTTCAGATGAAAACACCAATCTTTACTTTCTCAATTTGTATAGAGGTCGGGTGCGTCTATCCGGATTTGACTGATTACCGATATTTAAATTAATCGACTGTTTGCTCTTTCACCCCGAACGGCTCAAAATACGTCATTGTCTCACTGAAGCTGAGAAATACGGACCCATCCCAAGTAACTGTTTTTAGATGTAAACTCTGATTCCTCTTTTGACTTTATTGTATCCGCGCGTCGGCCGATCGTGACTAAACGAAAATACTTTATTACTAATTTTTGAATTTTATACAACTGCTGAAATCCTTAGAAAATGCTCTAGTTTATGAATTAAGATCAACCTTTTTGTTGCAATAACAATATTATGTATAGTGATCCTTCCTCATGTCCCCTGGCACTGGTAGGTATCACTTCTGCTTGACACTTTTATATAGATAGCCGGCGTGACAAACGGCCGGTGCCCATGCCCGGAGCTATGAAACCTATGTTTCCGGTTATTCGCTTCGTGCGAGTGACAAATTGGATTATTGAATTGTGTACCTGGCACATTTTTCCAAGCCAGATTCTGTGTTTTGGACAGTTTCTGTAATTTGAATGAATTTTACCATTCCCATTCGAATATTAGTTGCCCGATATTCGTTTTCACGTTATGTTAATCAATATTAAACCCTGAAAACCAATAAAAACCTTCTGCCGTCAATCAATAGAACAAGTAAAAACCAGAGAGGTGTTAACTAAAGGAGGCGTGACGTGCTTCATTTTACTAATAAAAAATTCTGTCAGATTTTGGGGGGGACGAGGTAACCACTACAAAGAAATGATGCACAATTACTAAAAAAAAAATTGTGTCATTATGAATGCACACTTAAATAAATATTCAACACTAGTAACTTTTACGCACACTAATCGGTCAAATACGTCAACATGCAAGAATTTACGAGTGTAAGACACTAAGTGCAATAGGGAGAAACCAATATCGATATTTCTAATTAGATATATCGATAGTTTTACTTGCTCATCATCACAAAAATATTGCATAGACGTGTGCATTTCTTCATCTAATACAAAATATGAATTATTTTGTATATTATGGTATCTTATACAGTACGATGATTTATCGTTTATGCATTACTTTGAAAAAATCCCTCGCTGTGGTAATGAAACATTTAAAATAAATAATATTTTACGACAATATACAAGATGAAACTTCTACTGCATCACTTATATATACTTCACGTGTATATATCAGTGAAATATTTTTTTAGAATCATGTCAGTAGAAGTATAAATAAAATAATAACGGCATCAGCTAAAAAATAATATTGGTACGGCATTATCTACAAATTTTTCGTCGTTTATTAGATAAACATTGGAATTGCGACGAATCAAAGTGTACTGAACAAATAATACTTGTGCGAGTAGGTTCCCAACCCCACTTTCTATTGCAAGATTTTTCCCATTTGGTTTTAATTGAGGGTCTTTGGGAAATCTGGAAAAATAGTGAAATAATGATAAGTTAAAAAATAACAATAAGTAATTATATTTTTACTATATATAATTTAAAGTAAAATATAATAAAAACTCAAAAAATAATATTTTTATCGATACACGTCTACAATCATAAATTTATCACTGCCGCAACACTATTCAAAATGGCGAACTCGAGATACCATACTACACTTTTCAATTATTTCGTACTCGATTGTTTAATCGATAATGTTTTCGATTTTTATGACATTTTATATTTTAATTATTTTGTTAGAAATAAGGGATTATTTACTCCAAAAACACTTACATATGAAACGTTACTCCGTTTTTTTGTAGATTAGAGGTGTTTGACCTCTTATTGCAATGGTTTATAGCGCAGGTCGGCATTTTTTATGGAGCACCTTTCACATCAAAAACGATACTGACTTTGATTAAATCGATTCCACAAACAGTTTTTATAAACGTGTTAGAACTTCTTGTTCTTATACCTTGGCAGAGGGGAATGATCATGTAAGTCTTGTCCATAGATAAAAGGTCTAAGGTAAAAACGTTTTAAAAAAACTGTAACTCGATTACGGAATTACACGAATTTTATTCAGAACCGCCGATAGATAGCCCTAGTAGTGTTGTATTTCTGTCAGTTGGTATATTTTATATTCTTGTTAATTTATATTTATGAACTCAGAATTTTCTCCTTTTTCATTAGACATTTCACTCGATATGACACCAAAAAATCCCGACATCTTTGGATGTAACATCCGTCATATTTATTTTTTCGTACCTATAAAATGTAGCTTATGGCACTCGGACCATAATAATAAATTGACTAATACCTCATTCATCAAAATCTGCTAGTTAGTTTAGGCGCTACGTTGGAACATAAAAATGATACATACATTTACATACTTTTAAAATATAACCCTTCATTCGATTTTAAAAACCATATTGTATGTTTCAAGTCAGTATTTATTTATTTATTTATTATAGAATGCTTGTTGTGCTTACAGCAATGCCAAGACGCACAACAAGCTAAAAAGGTACAGTGGCTTATATTTAGGTACTTAAAAATCCAATGCAGTCATTTAAAAACATGTGTAATTTCATGTTGAATATATCAACGTCTGGTTGGTTCGCAATCAAAGCGTTGAGTAGATGTACGACCTGGGCTGTCGGGGCATACTGTGCGGTGCGCGTGAGCACCGGCGGGGCCGCGAGCAGGCGCCGCGTGTGCGCCCGCCGCAACCGCTCCGGAGTGATCAGTGAACAACGCGACAGAGTGGTGGGGTTTAAACCAACCAGTAAAATGAACCATCACGTTTATTATTTTTGGGTTCCGTATTATTGAAAAGCGACGGGATGTCTACGAAACCCTATAGTATTCGTGGTCCGACTCGCACCGGTTTTTTAGTTACATTTTTTAGTTACATGGTGGTTGCGGGTTCGATTCCCGCCGGGGCAAATTTCGAAAATGGCCTTTTCGTAATTTGCCCAGGTCTGGGTGTCACTGGGATCGCCCCCAGTCCATTGTACGGTTACCCATAGTACAAGCTTTGCTTAGTTTGGGACCGTACAGTTGGTGTGTCTGTCTGGCGATATTTATTTTTATTTATTTAGTTCGAGTAGCCAAATCCAAAGTCTTGAAATTATTAACTTTATTTCAATTGAAATATGAATTTGTTGCATTCATAGCAGGGAATGGCAACAAAGCTTCATGATACGGGAATTTGTACAGTTTGTTTGTCCTGCGGAGTCTGCGCACGGCTCTCGGACCACCCTCGCCCAATCCTTCCGTTTTGAACGAGCAACCGGAATGTCGCCACACATAGGTTTTTGATCCATTGTCATTGTATGTAATGTAAAATCGGCGTCGAAAGGTCGACCGCTATTTAATATGCCTAGAGGTTTTCTTAACAACTAAATAACAGTAACTAGCGCGAAACGCTGAACCGCGAGAACATTGCGAGTATACCTATAGGCATTCATCAGTATCATATTTATTTAGTATCCAAGATTTACCGTCGCCTTAATTTATCGAGCCCAAAATCCATACCAGCGAGCTCCTTAAATCATAATAATATAAAACAGTCCGCCATGTTTTTGCGAGATATTGCGTTACGCGTCAGCGCAAAGTGAATTATAGCTGTTATCTTTTGGACGACGAAATATTCACTGTTAGTACTCGTAGCTTCCAGAGCTTGGTGTTATATGTCGCGACTCGCGAGGCATGTTTAATTAGTGTCACTGATTATTTGATAGACAAGCTTTAAAAATGGTGTATTAATAATATTCTTAATATTAATGGTATTAATATATTAATTAATAATATTAATGGTGTATTATATAGTAGAGGTAGGTTCCCTACCTAAGAAATAGGCCTAACGTAGTGTCAAAATAGTGGCACAGACTCTGAATTCAATAAATGTATTAATTTTATTTATTATTCCCTAGTTATTTCTAGTTTCTTAGTGCACCCTGGTTTATTGAAGTTGGTTCAATTTTTTTATTAAAATATATTTTATACTAGCTGCGCTCGCGACTTCGTCCGCGTAAAGCTTAAAAAAACAAAACTAAAAAAACAGTTACCAAAAAAATTCCGTTCAGTTCGCAGTTTACGAAAAGTTAATAAAGAATGACGTTAATAAAGAAAGACCTATATGCTTAGTTTAATCTAATTTTCTTTTTTGCGAGTCGATTTTTCGTGTTTTATATGTTACCTATCGCAAATGTCCGCTCGCGCGTTCTGAGCCCGCGCGACAGGCAGCATTTGTTATCATTTTTTTGTTTTTCTAAAATTAAAGTAGCCTTAGTTACTCCTTATTACATCAGCTATCTGCCAGTCAAAATCCCGTCGAAATCGGTCCGACGTTCCGGAGATTACCCGGAACAAACACACAGACAGACAGACAAAAATTTTTTCAATCGCGTTTTTGTTATAAGTACCGTATGTACTTTCATGCATTTAATGTAAAGTTGTTATTTTGATATTACAAACAGCGTGGCAAAACAACTGAAATCGAAGAAGTTTAGTACTTGCAATCAGATGCTTAAAATTAACTTAACATGCGGTAAGCTTGCCACTTCGATTAAGACTTGCATTTAATTAACTAATTTAGTCAACGCATCTTACGCAGTCTTATAAACGTGTCTCACTAAGTGCTAGAAATCAACACCAATTATTCAGTTATATAACGATACTCCACTTTTAAGAAATTGAGAATGTTTTGGGGCCATCCATAAATTACGTCACACGTTAAGGGGAGGGAGGGGGTGGACGAAGTGTGACATTGTGTGACAAGGGGTGGGGATCCAAATTTAGTGACATCACATTTTTTTTTAATATTATACCTATTTTATATCTAAGTATTACAACACTAAATTTAAACTACATACCTACTAAAGAATAACATAAAAATAGTTGCAACTCTGTCTGCATGACTACATTTTTATATTTTTTGGGTTTTGTTAATTTTCATGCCTATGTTTGATTTGAACACTGATTTAATTTCATAAATTTCTAAATGTAAAATATGTGACATCACGCTAGGTGGGTGGGGGGTCTCACAAATGTGACCAGCTGTGACAAGGACGGGGAGGGGTCAAAATATCATGAAATTCGTGTGTTGTTATTTATGGATGGCCCCTTTGCTGGGTTATGACTTAATATTGCTATCGATTAAACCTGCAATTCATCATCAAACGGGTTCTATATTATAATGGTTTTGGTAAATAATTTCCAATCAAGCGAAAATGCCGTAAGCCAAGTGATTTCAAAGCCATGTCAACACGCAAATTGATTGGGGAATGGAGTCGGCATCTGCGATGAGTTATAACATTCGATCGCGTCAAGTAGCGCGGCTCACTGTGCCGCGGCTCCGGGTTCGTGGCTCCGGCGTCGCGGCTCCGGCCTCGCGGCTCACCGTGCCGCGGCTCCGGCCTAGCGGCATATTCAGCCCGCGAACATGTGCTGACCAGATTCTTTTGCACCCACATCTTGCAGCAAACGACGCCTACAACTAACACGCCAGTTATTGTAGCCATTTTATAATAATATAATAAATAATATTTTAGCCATTTTAAGCAGTCGTTATTTTTCACTGCGGCCTTAGCATACAAACCAATCTTTTAAATCATCTTTGAGGTTGTTTCTTTGAGGTGAGGCGAGGCCTATGCTCCAACCGCGTCACTACATCTAGCAGTTTGAATGTTTACTGTCTTTACAGCTCATAATTTTTTTATTAATACTTGTAATAATCCAAAAATATTGATTGGAATTAATTAGTGGGAACTTTGAAAAAATAAAATTAACTACCATTGCACAATGTACTAGACCACAGAAAGGCATACATTTTAAACGGATAGCAATAGTAGTTACAGGAAATGTTCCCAGCAAGTCCAAGTTATGATCGATCGCTAGGAGTTCTGTGCTCACAAATTATAGCGTATAATGTCTCGCCCAGTCGCGCCTTTCGGATTCTTTGAGCTTCGCAGATTAAAGATATGTCGCCTCTTCATTAACAATTTAATAATTCCATGATCAACAATTAATTACAAAAAAGTATCGTGAATACAAACGAGGCTAATTTAAATTTCTTAACTAAAAAAGAAACACGGAATGCGTCTGTAATGTATTTTAAATTAAAACACGCCCTCTGTTGGCCGCTTCTTAAATAAATAACGTAGAATACAAATGAGGCTTGTTACATATTCCGCGAGAATCTCGCAATAATATTTGCACAAAGAAAATTGTTAATTATTTATCAATTTAATTAGTTATTTGTACTAATGTTACTTATTTTTCTACACGATATTTCATATTTCACTTGGTGATACAATTGCATGTATTACTAACGTTATAGGCCCGTATTAATAAATCAATCTTTTTTCGATCGATTCTTAAAAAAAAATACATTTTGTTCAAACTGGTTCGGTTCAAGTACATAAATGGAATAGCACAATTACTTACATGATGGAAAGAGTATAAGATTAATGAAGTCAACCACCCATTATGTAAAACATGGACCAGCCGACGGGTAGCAACTGTAGCTACCGAACGGTAAAAAATATTAATTATGAGCAGAGGATTTTGTATAGCTATGGTCTTGTGTTTCGTTTGAGCCTTCATAGTCAAGAGAGGTGCTACTTAACCAAATTGATGAAAGGTGTTTTTTTTATCAAATCAGTGACCTAGCGTTTTTTGAGCTAGACATTGATTGATGGTCTAAAACTGATGAAAAATGAAGCCTAGGTGACAAGAATTTACGAGCTATGACCACCAGATCCTTAAATTATGTACAGGATTTTTTTAGATTTAGAAAACATTATAATTTATAGGATTACCTATTTTTGGAAAATAGACACACAAAATATTGTGGGTCTAAGTGAGTATATCATATGGGTCGGTTTTTACGTATAACAATAGCATTAGGTATGCATTGTGTAATGTCCGAGTGTATCGCTTCAGAGGCGGGCGCGGCGCGCGGCGTCCACCGCCGCGCCGAGTTCCTGCGCTCATTTCAATAACTCCCACTTCCAACGATGACGATACAACTGACCGCCACGCGCGGGGCCCTCATATGCTTTAAACTTTAGGTATGCAGCGTTAGAGACATACTATGTATCATGGTCCGACTTCTACACTATCTACATTATACACGGAACCGAAGCTGGCAAACAGCGGGACACTTGGAATACCTCCTCCGGGGATATTCGGCCGTCTGCATTCTCAAGGAACCGTCGGCGTCGGAATGTGACTGCGGGTGCAGATTATTACTCAAGGGACTTCCACACTTCATATAAATGTTATTATTACAACTCTTATTTTACTCTTTTTAGATTGAATCTTATCCCTATTTAAAACTTGAAGTCCTTATCTCTCAATTAACCGTAATTAAAGTTTCACTGACCAACTAGTTTAAAATTGTCACAAAAACGGTTTGTAATTTGATACGTTGTCTCTAGAAAGGCAAAGTCATATATTTGGGCTTACATAGCATAGGTACGAAAAACCACGTGTGGTCCGCCAAGTTAATGTTTTCCAGCGTGCTGTGGAATGGAAACTGTTCAGTGCTCACAGCTTTGTAGACATTAGACAGGCCACTTTAAATTATTATACCAAGTATACCTACTTATGCATGTACCTCCTAAATACATAATATTTGTACTAGATTTTAAATTAGATTACGTACATACCGAGCAGAAAGTAGCAACCTAATTATAATTAATTAGGTTGCTACTTTCTGCTCGGTATGTACGTAATCTAATTTAAAATCTAGTACAAATATTATGTATTTAGGAGGTACATGCATAAGTAGGTATACTTGGTATAATAATTTAATGATTATAATTGGTAGGTTTGATTATAGTAGGTATACTTGGTATAATAATAAACCGAATTTCACGGAAAAAACCCATTAGGGTTTTTTCCGTGAAATTCGGACAGCTATAATTTTAGGACATTTCAGTTATAATAAACCTTTTTTTTACTCTTATTTGTAAGTAGGTAAGTACATATTGATTCTTGGTGGGACGGTTGTATAACTTGCCACATTTATGAAATGTCAGAATTCCACGGATTAAAAATCCCATTCTAATCCCATCCCAATAAGGATGGCTCACCAGTCGGCGTTATGTCGTGATGTATGGCGAGACAATGACGTCGTCAGCATTCATTATGTAAGTACATGTTGTAAATAATTCATGGCTCCTCTCGTTGGTTCATCTGAAGAACGAACTAATATGGCCGTCTTCTCTGGCCGGTTACTGCTGGCCTTGACTATGAATAACGCGTTGCAGGCAGTCGGCAATGTTACGAATATGTTTCCAATACGAAACCATTATATTTTTTTTATCATATGTATAGCTTTTGCCTGTGACTTCGTCTGCACAGAGTTTAAAACAAAGAGATCATAAGAACATTTTCAATATAGGTACCTATTCAAGAATTTTCCACACATTTCTGCTGCTTGCTTTTAAACTGGGTTGGCCATATTTATAAAGAAAGAAGAAGACATGGAAGTGACAGTAACGTGTGATTTTGGCACAAATGTATCGCCGCGGCGTGGCACAAACAAGAGGAACATGTTCGCAGCACGCACCAGACCACGGCGCCAGACACATGTTCGCAGCACGCACCAGACCACGGCGCCAGACACATGTTCGCAGCACGCACCAGACCACGGCGCCAGACACATTTTCGCATGAATTACTTAGGTATACCAAAGCTTATATATCGCACCACTTTATAAAACGCTTCCAAGTATAAGCTCACGCGCTGACATTATAGTTAGCGATTGCGTGACTCGCTTCCAGATATTGAATGAGATCAGCGAGAACACGTGCGAACACGTTCCGATTACCAGCCGTAACTTACGCGCGATGTTTTAAGGAAACTGATCACCCGCCACCCCCACTCGACATAATATTAATTAACTTAGCACACTTTACAGTTATCATTTTCATTTTAATATCACAACCTTAAGTAATGCTAGTCGTTTTGAACATTTATTGGATAATTTTCCGTTCATTTACAAACGGCATTATTCAATTTTAATGTCCGCTCACTACGTGATATGCTTACACATTGCTTATTGCTAGCGTCGATACAAGAGCAGGCAAGTTTATGATAAGAGACTGTGTGCGTCGGCGTTCCATTTCCCTGGGTAAACTAATGATTTGTCGTAGTTTCGGTTAACATATAAGTTGTATGTGAAAATATGTCCTACTTTATAAGAACTAAATCTACAAAAAAATCCGACTAAGTGTGTGTCGAACCACGAATACTGTAGGGTTCCGTGGACATCCCGCCGCTTTTCATTAATAATAAACATGATAGTTCATTTTTCTGTAGTTCGGGAGTGAGAAGGTAAATCGTGCAACCCACGTAAAAAGGTCACTTTGGAGCTAAATATTTCCTAAACGGAAATAATTATGAAAAACCGTTAAAGAAATCTCAAAATTATTTTAAAACACTTAATGCAACGATACCCCAATCGAGGGGTGTGTGATTTTTTTTTATTTCACTCCCCATTCCCAAGTACGGGGTTACCCTATAATACTTACAAGTCTTACAGTTTTGTAGTGCAACCATAAAACATTTTTTGGGCCGATTTGCAACCTTTAAATAATAATAATAGTCTCTGAATAAAATGACTGTGACGTAGGGCGGACGAACGGACGGACAGACGGGCACATGGACAGACGGACATGGCAAAACTATGAGAGTTCCTAGTTTGCCTACGAAACCCTAAAAAGATCTCTCTGGTCTGGTCTTATTCTAGATAACAAATCCAATCACTTGTAAGATAAATATCTTGCAAAGTTTTCTGATAGTGTCATGAAGGCATTTTGTGATATCAAAGTAATACTATGTGATGCTGATTAGGGAGTCTGTGTCAATATTGAGCGTGTACTTGGCAGGCTGCCCACCATCGTCACTTTCTTGAATTTACGACTCGCAATATTCTAGCAGCCAGGTCACTGAACAGATACCAGCCCGTGGAAATGTATGAGGTTATCACACCACTCGTCATAGACGAGCTCCCGACAAATGGTCAATTGTTGAGGTAATAAAACTAAATAGCACAAAAATGTAGCTTGAGATCAAATATTCAAATTAAGGTTCGATCCGGCCGCTTCCCACCACTTTAAATAGCACGATGTCTCATTGGACGAAATTGTGTACGTTCTCAGGTGTTCCTGACAATGTGAAGGCAACACAATGTGAAGAGGCAACACCATTGTGACTAAAAATTACTAGCCAATCATTTAATATTACCTAGTAATCATTAAATCTCAATCAGATGCAGGTATCACGTGATATCACGTGAGATCGGATCATTTCGTTTATCTGCATAAAATTTTAATTCTTATATCTTTAATGTAGGTATCCTCTGCTTTTTTTCCGCGTCCCTAAACCTAACAACATTTGTGTCCCTTGTTAAGGTAGGTACGGCCCATCAATCTAGTTGAGCACTACGTGTCCCTACCACTGCATTACTAACTATGAGAGCCAGTAAGTGGGTGAGTCGGCTCTCAGGTGTTTGTCTAGTCCTAAGTGTCCTATTTTTAAGAGCATGTTTATTAATTCCTGTCTGTTTCGTTTTTTATCATGAATTTTATTTTTTGCAATGCCATTTAGCGATGGTCTTTATTCGTCGACATTTTCATTTAGATTAAAATATAGACTTTGTAGTTATAATGTTTGAATTGAATTTATTGCATTCTGTTCGGCAATAGATTCACCATCTTTGATGAATATTTGAGTACACAAAAGTGGTAAAAATGAATGTTTCAAATCGGGTTAATTTTGCAGTTGGTTAGTTGATGCAGGTGGAGTAATACGGGGAAGCAAGTTAACATGGGGACTCATGCTTTTCGACGTTCCTTTCAAACTACTAAGTTAAAATTATATTTTTTTAATATTTTATCACTTTTTTGGGTATATAATATGATACGTGACTGTTTGTAGTATATGTATTTTTAGTTACCATACATATATTTATCGTAAACATTGACCTATATTTATTTAGAGTTTAGTGCTGTATTGTCCCGGTCACTTCCGTTTGAGAACATCAAAACAAAAATAAAATGTAAAGTACAATTGGGGAATGACGAGGTTTCAGGTACCTAAAGAAAATGCAATTCAAATTAGGAATAAAAATATTTCTTTAGACCGTCTTAAGAACTATTTTCTTTATAGAATAAGAATAAGAACTCGTTGTCTTTATTTAAAAATATGGCCCACCCGTTATACCTAATTAAATCAGATGGACCGTGAAACGGAAGACACTGAGTGTCTTTATTGGCGCAAGGCTTGCAGTCTCGCGCCGGATGGATCACTTGCCAGGGTCGAGGGAGATGGGCTCGCTGTTAATGTACCGGTGGAGATATTGAGGACGACGAGTCCGTTCATATTTGTACACTTTGTGGACACTGAAGTAGTACTGTGGCCTGCGTTGCTTGATAACAAATTAATAAATAAAATAAAATAAAATAAAAATTAAACATTCACTGGCCCCATCTTGGCCTATGAGGTACCCGATCTTACCTCTAGGGTGGGGCAAGACGGGGCAATACGGGGCAATACGTATTATATGTATTTTAAATTTAAATATTTTAATAATAATCGTCTTATTTTTCTGTTTTATTTTGTTTAATTATGAAAGAATGACGACTGTTGATTATTTCATAAAAGTTTGTAAGTTCCAGTATTAAGATTTCTTGTTTTTATTATGTAGGTGAAACTATGAGATAGGTAATATATATGCTTTCGCAATGTTATTTTACGAAGCAATAAAAACGTCCGTTCCGTGTGGGATTTGCAAAGAACTCAAATAAAAAGCTCTGAAGCACGGAGAGCTCGGCGAGAGAATGCTTAAAGCGCTATTTTCTGCAAAATATAAAACCTTTTAAGTAATAAGGCCATGGCAAACGCATTAATACGAATATTCACACCATTAAGGGGCTGTGGCCAGAAAAATGAATCGCGATTTTGGGCCATCTGACACTCGCATTCGCTAGCCACGTCATGACATCGGCACTACGGAAATCTATGGAGCAGCCTAAATAGTTATTTTTTAACAGAATTAAAAATAGAAGGAGGAAGTTCTCAGTTCAGTTGTTTTTTTTATGTATGTTACCTCAGATCTCCCTCATTTATTAACCAATTTGAAAGAATATTTATTTATTAGATATTTTTATTGTTTATATTATTATTTATTGATACTTGTAGGAACCATAGAAATTTTACCAAAATCGGTTCAGTAGTTTGGGAGATGGACTATTTACAGTTACCAGCAATTCAATACGTAGTTTACCATTAAAAACATGACCAAAACTTTATTAAAAAAATATCGACTCCAAAAAAAACTGGGTGCGCTAAATAAAACGCTAGAAATTTTGAGGTCCCTAATTTGGAGTCAGTGTCAATTCAAGTAAGTAGGAGTTGGTAGGTACCTAAGAAGCTGTCCTAACGTAAAGTAAAGATTCCACCACTGCAGCGACACCATATGAAATAAATTGTCATTTCTAGCTTTTTAGTGCAGGTTTTATTGAAGTCAGTTCTATTTTTTTTATTTACACCAAAAATTTGGGCATCAAGTATACTGATTCCATGTGCCCGCGGCATAGTCGAAGTAAAGATGTTCCGTTTAAAAAAAAACCGGTAATCGGCATTGAAAGTCTTTTAACACAAAGGCAATTGCAAATTGAATTATGCCGAAAAATCGTATTTTTCTTAAATTCGGTAGTAAGCTAGATTATAAACATCCGATAGTAAGGTCGGTCGTCTGTCATCTTGGAATCCAAAATGTACGTCATAATCGTAATCGGCACGCCATAAAACCTAGAAAATTATACCCATATGCCAGATTTTCCTAAATATTTGAAGTCCGCAACTTGGGATTAAAAAAATCACATAATTATACTTCATAAAATATAGCTTGATCTCTGCGACAACTGTCAGTAAAATCACGCCTATGACGTCTTGAATTTCATAATAGTACAGACAGTACCTGTCAATGTCATACTTTATGGGCATGCCGATCTAATTAGTGATGGGCGATGAATCATCGTGACCACAGACGATATTTGAAATAAAACTTAATTTATCTTTTAATTTTATTGTATATTTTAATATCATAACATTATTTACATTTGTGCATACTGGATCTAAAATAATAGTGAGTAAATAAAATCTAATTTCGGGAGCGGGACGTCCGATTTGATAATATTTGAGAACAAGAGTTTATAATTAATTTACAAGATTGTTTTAGCGATTCAGAAACTGATCCAGACATGGATTTGGGTTGTACTCCTTTAAGAGAATAAATGTCATTTTATATTAAAATATTAGTTTTTAGCATTGATTATAGCAAGAAACGTCCATAATTTCTATCGACATTTTTTTATATCCTCACAACCCTATAAATATCAATTTGACTTAAGTCGCAGATATCAATATTAGTCATGGCATCTCTTTATGACTAATTATTGCAGAGCTCAGTGGGATGGAAATGAAATCTATACAAATAAATAAAATTGGAGTGTCTGTTTGTAATATCAAAATAACCCCTTTTCACTAAATGCATATGAAAGTACATACGACACCTAAAACAAAAACGTGTTTAAAAAAATGTTTGTCTGTCTGTCTGTCTGTCTGTGTGTTTGTTCCGGGTAATCTCCGAAACGGCTGGATCGATTTTGACGGGACTTTCACTGGCAGATAGCTGATGTTATAGGGAGTAACTTAGGCTACTTTAATTTTTGAAAAACAATTAGGGTTCCGCGTCAAAAAATAAAAACACATGAAATCAAAGAGTATCTCCGAAACGGGTGGACCGATTTTGACGGGACTTTCACTGGCAGATAGCTGATGTTATAAGCAGGTTAATTAATTTTAGAAAAAAAATGGGTCCTGTCACGCGGGCTCAGAACGCGGGAGCGGGCTTTTTGTTAAGTTAAATTCCACGCGGTCGAAGTCGCGGGCTCAGCTAGTATATAATAAATTTAGTATGTAAATTTATTTGACACATAAAGGAACGAAAAATTACAAGAGAGTGACAATTGATCTTCCTTAACAATTGACCGAGAATAAATCCAGAAAAAGAAATCAAATATGAAATTTAAATAAAACCTTATTTTATTTCTAACAATCAAGCTATGTTTTATGAAGAACAGTACTCCTAGTTTTCGCTTCTTCCTATATCTATGGTTCCCCAGATAATTTGGTCATGTCACTCTGTCCGACCGCCCGACGTCACAGTCCTTTTATTCAGAGGCTAGAAGGCTGCAAACTGGCGCTAAAATGGATTTTTGGTACCGCTACAAAACAGTGTTTAAATATTGAAAGCAATATAATTATAGGGTAGGTTACCAGTTTTAAAAAATAAATCCCATTTACTAAATATTGCCGATTGGTTAAGCCCGCGTCTTGCGGGCTATCAGGTCTCGGGTTCAAACCCCGGCTCGAACCTCTGGATTTTTCGAAATCTATGTGCGAATCATAATTTCTATATTATGATTATCACTTGCTTACGGTGAAGGAATACATCGTGATGAAACCTGCATGTCTTAGAGGATTTAACCAATTTTCGAAAAACATGTGAAATCCGCCAACCCGCACTGGGCCAGCGTGGTGGATTATGGCCTGAATCCCTCTCGTGTTGAGGGGAGGCAAGTGCCCAGGAGTGGGACGTCAAAAGGGCTAAAACTATTATTTATATTATATTACTAAATATTGAGCTCCGCAATGGCCTTTTTCACGTAATCACCTCTAACTGGTGGTATTTAAAATTATTCGAATTGATATCGGACACGGATAAGATCACTTACACGTCTGTGTTAATGCCAAATTAAAATTTATTTTGAATATTTTTTCACTGTTGTATGTTATGACATATTCGATTACGTCATACGAATATGTCATACGATTATTAACATACAAATAAATAAATATCGCCAGACGAACACACCAACTGTATGGTCCCAAACTAAGCAACGCTTGTACTATGGGTACCATACAATGGACTGGGGGTGATCCCAGTGTCACCCAGACTAGGGAAAATTACGAAGAGGCCATTTTAGAAATTTACCCTGTCAGAAATCGAACCCGCAACCACCCGGTGCAGTGAACCCAGCGGCCTACGCTCGAACCACTGCGCCAAGCGGCGGCCAAATTATATTTTTTAGTACATTTTAAATAGTTAAAAATATAAGTTGACATTTAAAATACCCCTTCCCCTGAACGACGTTATAAATAAACAATGATTATAATATAAAATATAATTAATAAATCATTAATTAAATAACCATATCGTTAAGTACTTAATATGCAAAAGCAATGTCCACTGAAATACATGTCTTTAAATAAACGTATGTTTTCTCATAATGTCTCCCTTCGCCGTTCAGCAAGTGAAAATTTACGTTGGAAATTATATGGAAATAGAATAATTAACTTTAAAAAAAAAGTCTGAAAATCCGTCAAATTACTACTATATACAAGTAGATATAGTATCGGACTCGCACTTGACATATTTTTTATTTGACCAAAGGAGTTTCCACTCTCTTCGTTTACGTAATGGTTACGTCGAATTTATTTAAATTCGGATCTGAAAAAATTCGGCATAGGTCCGACCTCGATGACGTCCGCAGACGACTGAGCTAGTTAGAATATGACAGTGATGCAATGACTTCATGTATAGAAAATATGAGATGACACTAGTGACCGCGCGCTCGGAAGTTAAACCACATAAGCGCTAAACAATATTTCTTTGGTTTTTAACAAAACTAGGGAATAAATTAAATTTTTCGGTTATCCTGATCCTAGATATTATCATTTACTATGTTTTAGAAAAAAAATCGTGATCTAATTCGTAATAATATCGTGGATGAAACGAAAATAAAAAGCAATAACAGCCAACATTGGATTTTTTTTCTATCGAGGTAATTTCACTTAATCGTGTTTTCCTATATATGTAATCCTAGTTAATGTTATTGAATAAAACATATCTGAATATAAGCTTCTAAATCTATAAAATGATAGAAATATTTCGAATTAAAAACCCAAAAATTGCGACTGCCTCCTCTTAAAATAAAATGCACTTGGAACTTTTAGCTTAATGTAGTTAGAAATATAATTATGCCTATAGACGCGCTTTGCTTACACGGAGGTACGTTTAAGGTTAGAATAATAATAAAGAAGAAGAAGAAAGAAAGAAGAAGAAAAAATGTATCCATGGAGTTTCTTGCATGTTCTTCTCCATAGGACTTTGTTTTGGAACATGCACCTAGTTCTTGACTTTTTAAAAGTGCCAGTTAATCTGGCCTATTTGAAATAAAAATATTTGAATTTGAATTTGAATAATGCACGATATTTTGTAAAGCGTGTTAAAAAATGCTTAATATTGTTTACCTATCACATAAAAAACTATAGCTTTCTTTCTAACAGCTGGCCTTTGATTTCAAAGCCAAAGTCAAAGTCAATTGACGGCCGCTTGGCGCAGTGGTTCGAGCGTAGGCCGTTCAGCTCACTGCACCGGGTGGTTGTGGGTTCTAATCCCGTCGGGATAAATTTCGGAAATGGACTTTTGGTCATTTTCCTAGGTGTCACTAGGTGTCACTAGGTTCGCCCCCAGTCCATTGTACGGTACCCATAGTACAGGCCAGTTAGTGTTGGCCAGCTTAGTTTGGTACTATACAGTCAGACCGACACACCAACTGGTGTGTCGGTCTGACGATATTTATGTTTTTATTTTCAAATCTTTTATTTTGTTAAGTCCTAATGGGGGCACTTACAAATCATTTTAACATGTTTAAATTATTATCGTATTTTTATGATTAAATCACTGGATAGTAATAATCAGAAAATATGTATACCGTCAGGTGTTATGTTAGTCGATACATCGTTGTTCGCATTTACTGAGGCGCCATTGAAAATATCGTGCTTTATTATTATCTAATCATTATTAAAATAATACCTTATATATTTAGGGCGTATCAATTATTCATATAGTTATTTCCAGTATGTTATTTCATCTCGGTGGTTGCTGAATGACATGTCTCAACGCAGTTATATTTTTCTTAGATAGTAAGTAAGTACCTAGAGTAAGTAAACAACATACACGTGACCGTGAGTTTGAGGTGGATGGTGTATGTACATACATACGTGAATTGAAATCCTTCAGTGGTTGAAACGATAATGTAAATCACATCTGGCTACATGTAACAGATTGCGTGCCAGTAGAGCTCCCACTCAGGGCGTCGTGGACTCAACTACACAATACCATACATTCAGGAGAGTTCCAAACCTATGTAAGCTAGAACACTAACAAATGCTGGCACCGCAAACTGGAACAAGGTCTATTCATTGGGTTCTCAATTAAGTTATATATAAATATAACTAAGATGTAGAATCGATTGCGGTACACAATTGACAGTAGCGTATATATAATCTTCAGGGGTATAAGCTGGAACATTAAACATTGTGGGCCCGCGTCCAACCAATATGACAATCGTGCTTTTATGAGTAGAATTTCCTTAATTTGTGCCAAAACCGATTATGTCACATAACCTAGATAGGTAATTCAGAAGCTAGGCAAGTTCTAAAAGCGATTATTACACTGAGAGTATGTCTACTGTTGTGATCAACTTGTGATGAGTTGTGATGAGCAGGATGACCCGCGCGGTGACTGTGCCACCAATAATATGGTTCATTGCACAAATCCCGCTATTTCCTTCACGACAGGACTCGACTTCACGATAGAATATAAAATATCAATGCAAAATCATTACAAAACTTGATTCTATATTTTCGGATAAGTATTCCAGAACCAGACGCGCTGACGTATTAACTAAACAAATAAGCACTCGTCGGCGATGAAAAAGAAAACAAAAAGCCTACTAAGAGCTTGGTACCTACATAATGTACTTACTATGTGAACCAACATATTCTACTGTATACGGGTGCCTACTCTTGTATTCCCTTTGCCTGTTCCGCAAACAGGATATAATTTATTTCAACTTAATATCAATATAAAAGCAAACTTGGAGACCAATACCCGAGACGTGCTTGTTTGGATACTTTATTGTTTTGTTTATCATTACTCGCCGGAGACGTTATAACCATTTTTGTAGTAGCTATAAACGAGATTGGACAATACAAAAGTTATGAAGTAGGGCACATAAGTGTGTTGAACCTCGACCTTGTGTCGCATAGATTGTGTTGTCTCAGTCTCATGGTTATAATTTCTCGAAAATACTGAAAACTGAAAAAATATATTCAAAACATGTAAACAGACAGATGTGGACACAGAACTCAATTTCACCCTTAAGTATTTAGAACAGCACTATTCTTATTTAGAACTAGCTGAGCGCGCGACTTCGGCCGCGTGGAATTTAACTTAACAAAAAAGCCCGCTCCCGCGTTCTGAGCCCGCACGACAGAACCCATTTTTTCATTTTGTTAAATTTTGTTTTTCTAAAGCAAAAGTAGCCTAAGTTACTGCTTATAACATCAGATATCTACCAGTGAAAGTCCCGTCAAAATCGGTCCACCCGTTTCGGAGATACTCTTTGATTTCATGTGTTTTTATTTTTTGACGCGGAACCCTAATTGTTTTTCAAAAATTAAAGTAGCCTAAGTTACTCCCTATTACATCAGCTATCTGCCAGTGAAAGTCCCGTCAAAATCGGCCAGCCGTTTCGGAGATTACCCGGAACAAACACACAGACAGACAGACAAAAAAAAATTAAATCGCGTTTTTGCTATAGGTGTCGTATGTACTTTCATATGCATTTAGTGAAAAGGTGGTATTTTGATATTACAAACAGACACTCCAATTTTATTTATTTGTATAGATAGGTATATATTGTAAAAAAGTGCCTTGCCTGTCTGCATTAAGATAACTTAAGGTAAGGCTGATTAATATTCTTACCTGATAGCATTACATTAATAGCAGTGATAGCCGATTGGTTAAAGCACGCGTCTTGCGGGCACCAGGTCTTGGGTTCAAACCCCGGCTCGCACCTCTGGATTTTTCGAAATCTATGTGCGAATCATAATTTCTATATGAGTATCACTTGCTTACGGTGAAGGAAAACATCGTGAGGAAACCTGCATGTCTTAGAAGATGTAACCAATTTTCGAAAGACATGTGAAATCCGCCAACCCGCACTGGGCCAGCGTGGTGGATTATGGCCTGAATCCCCCTCATGTTGAGGGGAGGCCCGTGCCCAGGAGTGGGACGTCAAAAGGGCTCAATTATGATTATGATAATTACTTTATTCTTAGAAGCAAATTTACAGTTAAAAAGTTATTTTCAGAACTACTTAGAAATTTACTCTGAACGTCCACCCGTACGGAGCTGGGACGGGCCACTAGTCTAGTATTAATTAAACAGCTGGCGCTGAAACATAGTGAATACCTACCTACCTACAGTAACGACGCCTATTGTCTCGATTTAACAATGAGAACAACAAAGGCGTGAAAACTTAATTGTTTGCTCAAATATCGTAAATCACAAATCTGATAAGTGGATAGGAATTATAATTATTGGACGAATAGCGCGAAGTGCGGTGTCTGCGGCGCTACTAAATAATGAAATGATTTATACCGGTCCTGCGCTGCGGTCGCGCGACCATACATCAGGACTACAACAAACTACGCGTCGCTACAACACGACGAGAGCCTCCGGTACACAACCAGCACCCTCGAGGTGTTTGGCATTGTTTATCTGCTAGCTAACTATCAAGTACTTCAGTATTTTTTTCTGGAAGTCTCTAAGCGGAATCTCTATTTAATCCTCTCGTTGCCTCTGAGCCTCTGACACCATTGAGAGTTAAGTGAGAGAATACGAGTACCATAGATTAACGATAAATACCTACTTATTCTAAGACATGGTACACATCCTTCCATTACATACATTTTAATTTAATTTCTAAATTATGTACCTACTAGCTATGCCCCGCGACTTCATCCGCGTAGTATTTTAACTTGGCAAAAATTTCGGGATTATCGGGTTAGAATTGTTTGAAAACAAAACAACCTACACAGTGAATTGTCAAATGGTCCAATGTCAAACTCGTTGATTTTGACTCACGGACTAGGCTGGGTCAAAAGTGGCAAAATTTCGTAGCATTGTTAGCATTTTGAATCCGTGTGGAACATAGGTGAAAACCGTTATGAACAATCATAATGATCTCTTCAAATCGATTGGGAACAAACTTTGTGAACGAACGCGAGGTATATGTAATATAGGCCTCTTGGCGCAGTGGTTCGAGCGTCGGCCGCTCGGCTCACTGCACCGCACCGGGTGGTTGTAGGTTCCCGGGGCAAATTTCGGAACTGGGCTTTTCGTAATTTACCCAGGTCAGGGTGTCACTGGGATAGCCCCCAGTCCACGGTACCCATAGCAAAGGCGTTGCTTAGTTTGGGACCATACAGTTGGTGTGGCGATATTTTTTTTGTATCCCAGGAAGCCTCATCATCATCATCATCATCAGCCGGAAGACGTCCACTGCTGAACATAGGCCTCCCCCATAGAACGCCACAATGGACGGTTGCCCGCTATCTGCATCCAACGGCTCCCCGCGACTCTCACCAGATCGTCGGTCCATCTAGTGGGGGGCCGTCCAACTCTGCGTCTTCCGGTTCGAGGTCGCCACTCGATAACCTTTCTTCCCCAACGGTTGTCGGTTCTACGAGCGATGTGGCCTGCCCATTGTCACTTCAGCTTGCTGATTCTGTGAGCTATGTCGGGGACTTTGGTTCTTTTGCGGATATCCTGGTTCCGGATCTTATCACGCAAAGAAACTCCGAGTATAGTTCTCTCCATAGCTCGCTGCGTGACTTGGAGCTTATACAGTAGGCCAACTGTAAGGGACCAAGTTTTGGTTCCGTAGGTCATCACTGGCAACACACACTGATTGACGACCTTAGTCTTCAAGCTCTGTGGAATTTCGGACGTGAAGATATTACGCAACTTCCCGAACGCTGCCCAGCCGAGTTGGAGTTGCAGGAAGCCCATAAATATGAAATGTAGACTATTGAGAGACAAAATACGACGGGCAACGAGTCCGATGTCATAACAAAGGCATATCACAGGCGAGTCATGTAATCATTGTTTATTGTGCTGTTTCGTTTTATTATTAGTAGAGCAATAAAGCTTCAGATTACGTACGGAACGACGCGTATACAACTGGAATGGAAATACGCCAAGAACCTCCCCTGGGCAGTGCAGTATACAAATATAGTATTACCGTCTTGAGTTATTATAACACATAACAATCGTGTGCCAAATATAAGAACTAAACTGTTAATATTAATGTTTTTGTCCCGAAAAAAAATGTGTCTTCAATATCCGCATTCGATTCGATAGGTAATATTCGAGCGGGCCAGTCATGCGTCGCGCCGCTAGGGGGGGGGGGGGCTCGACGAGGGATGAACATGAGAGATGGATCACTTCCTTTTGTATGTGACAGCGCCTTATTGGGAGCGAGAGCCGACATATTCATCAGCAAGGGCTCTTATGCTACTAAACCTTTTCAAATATTTCACATTTCATAAAATAACATTAAAGAAAACAAAATAGAAACAGTTCCGTTTCCAGCACTAGTAAGGTAATTGAATTAGTTCAGACATCTGTCTGAACTCAAAGGTCTGACCTAATTCTATTACCTTACTGGATTTCCCTTTAACTATAGGTAGTTGGTTTGCTTAGCATACATGTTGTTCACTGACACCACGGCCGCTATCCGACAAACAATCATTGTCAAATTTCCGGTTCGCGAACCTGCCGTCGAGGAGTACCGTGCACCGCTGCAGAGCAAGTGTGGCGCCCCGCCCCACCCCGCCCCGCGCCCCGCACTCTTCACTCATCACTCATCACTCGGCCACTCGTCACTCATCTCGTTACACACAAACTTTTTCCATCGGCGGGGCAGTGCAAGTCCCCGCGGGCGCGCGGGCCGGGCGGCGCGAACCGCTCTGCGCCCCCACTCGTGGATAACAAATCAGTGCCAACTCGTAAACCGCTCGCTAATAATAAACTTCTCTCTCCACCACGCACTACTCTATTAATGTTGTTTTGTTTATGTCCAATGGGAATTAATTACATTTCCGTGTTTCAAATGTGTTTGAATTACATGTGACTATAAAGCCGTGTGATTAAAGTGTGGAGTTATTTAAAGTTAAACTACTTATATTAATATAGCTGTAGGTACTAAGTTATTACTTAATCGTTACTTATTTATTTTACATGTAATTCTGTCAACTTTAATATTGTTATCTCGAATTCAAAGAGACAAATACTTACTACAAGCAATATTTCAAGCTTCCTCCGAATTTGAACCGCCTCTCTAATAGCGCCCTGAGTCGGGACTCGGGCCGCTATTAGGGCCCCTGACAGTCGCGACTCGCGCCGCTCATGCATCAAGAAAAGATTCAGTGACGCGACAGGAAAAGCGTTGCGGAATGTCAATTTGTACAAAAGCACTTTATTTTGGCGGTTTTTTTTGTTTTGGATGGGAAAACAACCAATTGTCACATTGTATGCTTTTAGATTTCGTATAAAAATAACTCATTTGTGTTTATTAATAATTGGCAGCGGGTACCGTAATTTTAATTGAATTCTTCATTCCTACTTCAGTCGCTATAAAAGCGACTTATCAATCGAGCACCATTGATGCATTAATGTCGGAACATTCAAAGCGAGAAAAGCTTTGATTAATAACGTAGTTAACTTTTCTTAATTCTTATACCGAAACTGTAATCACAATCGAAAATATATTCTTGTGATAAAACTTATGCCATGGCCATTAATAAACAAAATATTTACTATACCTATTATATACTTTCTTGGATCGTATTCGAGATCACGATTCTTCCATAAACCTTATGCATCTATGAGCTGCGGCACAGGAAGCCGGGTGCCGGGGCCGGCCCGCGTGCCGGCTCGCGGCACACTCCCCGCGTGCGGTCACAACGTACCTGCAACTTATGTCCCAACTTACACCGGTGCAAATGTTATACCCTAAGCATTATTTTACTAGCATTATTTTTTTCAGAGAAATTGTAACAAATTTGTTCATTTTCGGGAGGCTTATTATGCTTTCATGTGTTAAACCTGTATTTCGGTCGCACGTAAATAGCCCCCACCTACATGGGTTTATTCAACAACACCTGTCCCCGACAACTTCCTCAAGGATTAATGTTTTGTTATACTTATTATCTTTGTTCAGAATTTAGGTCCGTATTTCGCGAAATTTATTTGTGTAATAACAAACAGAACGTCGTAATAGTACATTGTTACACGAGTGGTGAAAGTGACTTATTTAGTCCCGAGACGGGGTTTGGCGCCCGAGCGTAGCGAGGGCGCTAATAGTTCGAGGGACAAAATAGAATAGAATAGCCTAAGTTACTCCTTAAAACACCAGCTATCTGCCAGTGAAAGTCCCGTCAAAATCGGTCCAGCCGTTTCGGAGATTACCCGGAACAAACACACAGACAGACAGACAGACAGACCGAAGACAGACAATTTTTTTTTAAATCGCGTTTTTGCTTAAGGTGTCGTATGTACTTTCATATGCATTTAGTGAAAAGGTGTTATTTTAATATTACAAACAGACACTCCAATTTTATTTATTTGTATAGATTTTAATGTATTTATAAACATTATAATATAAAAATATTAGCATTCTGCACTCCTTCTCTATATAAACTATAAGTGTGCCAAATATCATACTCCTCCGTCCCCGCAATTTTCGTATTAAGCGGTTGACAGTTTTTGCTTCACATAATATATAGATAACTAGCTGTGCCCCGCGACTTCATCCGCGTAGTATTGGATTATTGGGTTAAAAAGTATCCTATATGTTAATCCCGGTTATAATCTATCTGTGTTCCAAATTTCATCCAAATCCGTTCAGTAGTTTTTGCGTGAAGGAGTAACAAACATACATACATACATACATTCATACATACATACATACATACATACATCCACACTCACAAACTTTCGCATTTATAATATTAGTAGGATATTGTGAATAAAGAGTCTGGGGTTATTTAAATTTTTAATTTATTGTAATGGGACGACGAGCGACGCGACGTTAGTATGCCAAATATTCATAGAGGCGAATATCGACGTCCGTACGATGCCATTCCACGCACCGCCAGGAAGTATCACACGGGACAATTCTTTGTGCTTTGCTGAAATTGGGTTTTATTTTAATGACTAGAAAGACAAATACATTCTTGTTTTATACAATTTGATCAAGTGGTTTTTGAAGTTAAATGAAACTACAATAATAACTTTGGTAAATTTTAATTATATTTAGTAGTTTTATACTGATGATTTAAAGTCGAACCACGTTAGGTAATACTCAGCTGTGTTCGTTACCATAATAATTTGATCTTAGCCGCTAACTGACTGTATGCCGCAAGTAGAGTAGCCACACGCGCTACGTGTGCCCCACCGGCCGCATGCATTGTTCATTAGACGAGCCTTGATGAAAGGGGCGCGGCACGCACTGAGCCCACACTAATCCAGCGCCGACACAGGCAGGACCCAGCGCGCGGGGGCAAACAACACCACGCCTTTATTATTTCAGACTTCAAACATTTTGTAGTTCATGTTAAGGTCTCTAAGTATTGGAGGTCACTTTAGTAATTAAACACAATATCATTGTATGTTATTCTTAGTTTTGGGAAAACCTCTCCCGAAAATATACATATCGACGGAAGAAAGCTGAAATGTCGTAACTTGAAAAACACAACTTTACACCAGAGCCAAAAGTCTATTTCAAAAATTCATAACTAATATATTTATTGAGATAGAAAGTTGAAAATTGGTATGTATTTATATTAATCTAAGGCCTATCTGATGCTTTTGTCTAAATTGTCGTAAAGTGTGTGTATCAAGGATTTTGCAAAAGTTACGCCAATTCATGTTTCAATTTAAGGCTGCAAAAATGTTGTATCTGTGAGATAAAATGTATGGACAACTTAGACAAAAATGATTTTTTAGCTACGGATTTGCTGTATCTTATATATAAACCTTCGATACACGTTTCATAAAGCTGTATGTCGTTTATTTTATGTATGGTATCGATAAAAAATTAATGGTAGGAAAACGAGACCCAGACCATTCGAAGCAGTATTTTTTATACAAGAATATGGTAAAAAGTGAATTAGCCCAAAATGCAAGTTACGACATTTCTGCTTTCTCCCGTCGATATAAATAATAAGCTTGGATAAAAAAACTTGAACATGATTTTCTCAGAAAAGTAGTTTAGCAAGCAAATTTTAGACAAATAAAAATCGTGGAACGCACCGTTTATTGCGCTAATCCGTCGCACTAATGGACGGCTAATTGATACCAATTGCTCCACGCTGGCGCGCTAAGCTGCCGCTAAATTCAGCAGATGTGCCAGAAATCAACCCTGCACCTATCACTTTACATCTAAGAATTACGTTTTTTCCCTTTCGTAGATTAATCTTTGCCGACGGACTATACGTTCTTATAGAAGTGTAGTCAGGCCCACACGAGCGTGCTCCATCTGGCCTCCGCGATGCAATCTGACGAGCTGCGCACGGAACGGAACACGCTCAACTCACTACACCGGACTACACTTTGGACTACATCCTTCAACCGGTGAAACTACTGTGTTCGTTCGTTTCATAATCATTTCTGTTTTATATTTCAGAGTAAATGTCAATACATTTGTGTGTATGGTTTTGCGATGCGTAGCAGATGCGGCGGACCAGCTGCCAACGCCCAGTCATTGCTATTTATGGAGACCATCTCGTGCCCCTTCCGTGTAGCCCTTGTTACTGTTATACTGTCCTAAGGAATTGTTAGTTGGGAAAACAAAAGCGTTACCTTTTACTACCCGCCACTACACCATAACATGTTGTGACTTGGGCTTCATATATAATATTTTCATAAGATAAGACTTTAAATAAGTTAGCCATCAACCGGCATGGGGCTATGTGCTACATAATAATATGAAGGGAAGAGAAGAGAATCAGTATACATTCGTCGATGCAATCGGCCTGAATATTTGAGTTACCCACCGAACTTAGTGCAGCGTACACCATTGTTTCTATCTCTAGGTACCTACATTAAACACTTATGCTTCAACTTTAACTTTTTTTGTTTTCTGGGCAGTATTAATTTTATACCTGCAGGTAAGTATATAAGGACGCGGCGCCTCTCGCGCTGGCCGGCACACAAGGAACTTTCCTTTGAACAACTCTCCTTCTCAACGCGCTCTAATAAACTTTTTGATTTCACAGAGTAACGGACATAACAAGGTCGGAATTCCACGGAACAAAACGATGAAAATATTTTTAGAGTATTTCTTTACCTGCTTAACTAGCTTAACCTGAGCAAAAGTATGTGAGCCCGTAGGTGTCTCGTAGCCGCCCCTTAACTATCGTCGTAGCGAAATCCTACCAACCGTATCAAATAGCTGCCTTAGTAGCAATCGCGTAGCAACTATTGTAGCCATCTCGTAGCAACTATTGTAGCCATCTCGTAGCAACTATTGTAGCCATCTCGTAGCTAATTCGTAACCTCTGTAGTAGCTATCAACATCGTTACGATGGCGTAGCTGTAGCGGTCCAAGTAACAATTGTTAAATCATAAAGCGGGTAGCTTTACGTTACATTATGTTTAAGGATATTATTCTATAGGTAAAGACTAGATTGGATTCTTAGGTATCCCAGTAGCATACCCAAGTATTATTTCAGTCTTATGACACATTCTATATAATTTAGCTAGTGTTTGGTTTTGATGATACACCTATGTATTTCTTTGGAATACATGCTGCGAAAAAGAATGTAAACCAAGTAAATTCAATAACATTTTTGAAACAAAAGTAATTAATCTCATCAAAACTGCGATGTATCGAGTTCATTAGTGTGTTCTTTCTGCGGACAACAATTTACAACAATAACCAGGGAGAAGCGAAACCTCACAGTATCTGGGCTTGCAGCTATTATTTAATGAACAGAGAATACTTAAAATCTTTATGAAAACAATATTGTCAATTAGTTGCGGGACTAGCCGTGGTGAGCACGTGCGTGACGTACTCGTGGCGAGTGGGACCGAGCTCCCACGGCACGCCACATCACATGTATGACGCTGTCCATCCCGAGGTTGCTTCGCGTGAACATCATCCTCTACGTGCTGCAACGTTTATTTCTCAACATAGGTACTTATACCGAAGTTCTATTCTTCACTCCTTACTTTGCGTAGGTACCAAGTAGGTAAACCTCTTCACATAATAAATCTAAAAAGCAGCCGTGTGTTTTGGTTGTTGGCACATCGTTATCATGCCGCCGAGACCCTCCTTCGTACTGCCACGCAAACGAGACGCCGTGTTTATTAACTTTTCATAAATTATGTAATAGCCAACAAAATATCCAGGTCATGAGGCTTCTAATAAGTGTGAAATGCTCGTTTCCAACATCAATATGTGTACCACGTTGATTTCTTTTGCCGTCAAAAACTTGTTTAAAGTTTTCATCCTAACGTAGCCGTAGCTCAATCAACAAAATAGTAGAATTCAAATGTATTTACCTAGTGATACCCGAAGATTTAGTTGTGAACTAACACAACGGCTAGGTCGACGGCAGGAAGACGATGAAAGGCATACCAAGGAACAGCGCACCACAGGCTGAACCGCGGTGCCGCGGACTGTGGTGACACTCGAAAGAGCGCGTCCTCTCCGGTGAGCACTGAGCACCCGAGGCCCGCCCCGCCCCGCCGCCGCCGCCGCCGCCGCCGCCGCCGCCACGGGGCTGCGCGCCGCCGCCGCGCGCTGCCTAGCACCACGCGCCCGTCACTACGCGGCTACACTTCGCGCCCAACGGACGGTTGCCGCGCGACTCCCATACGCACTTTGTTTTGTACGTGCGTAACAGACGCGATCACAAACTCTAAACGAACAAACTTAAAGTACTTACCGCTCAATGATTGTTGTGTTGATGTGCGAATCAAGTCGAGATTAATAAATATAGGTGGTCGTACTGAACTAAAGTGCTTCATTTGTTATTAGGTACTGAATTTTTGAATACTTGTAAACGTTCGTGAAGTCGCTCCGATGAGAAAGCGTTCGAGATAGGATACGAATATTTACGATGCGACATGTTGAAATATGAAGCACGAGTAGACTGCGATACGATCCACGGCGCCGTAAATAGTTATTCTTATGTGTGAGGATGGAAATGTGATGCGCCAGCAGTGGGGCGCGCGAGCATCCCAGATGAGCGAGTGCGTGAGGCGCGCGGCGCTCGCGAGGCAGGCGGCGGCGGCGGCGCGAGGCCACGCGTGAAGCATGCCGCGTGCACTCGCGCTCGCGCTCGCGCTGCTGCTAGCAGCGCCCGCGCGGCTCGCGCGCAACTCCACCGCCGCACCGCTCGTGCAACACAATGAGCGCATCGCCCGTGCGCTCCTCCGTGTTCTCGCCGTCGACGGCTCCCAGTACGGGAGACTGAATCTTTCGTCGATCTACAGCAACGAATTAGCGCCTCTCGACCCCACTAATGATTATATTTTTATCGACGCCGCCGCCGGACTCCAAGAATTTGGGAGATATCGCAGGGAGGCCGACGCGCTCATAGGACCGTTCGATTTTTCAAAAATGTCCAATAGAAGGAGGTATAAGGCTAAGCACGAGGACGAGGTCCGACCGAGCGCCTCGTCACTCAGGGACGTCAGAGTGAGCGGAACCGCCACCGACGCCGACGGACTGACCGGGAGCGCACGCAGCGACGCTCCGCTCGACTGGACTCCCGGTCCTACAATTTTGGTACCGGCATCAAAATTTTACACTTTTACGATTCCCGCTCGCGTCCTGCCTTCAGAGTCGGTTACGACTACAAAAATCACGGCTGCCCCTACCAGGACCAAAACTAACAGTAAAATGTCCCGAAAATCCAAAAGTGTCTCAAAAGCGTCTTCTGGGAACGGAAGTTACGCGAGCGGGCGGCGCGACACGCGCCTCGTGCCCAAGAAGAAGGCCGACAACGAGACGCTGTGGCCGGTGAAGCATGCTGCCGTCGTCGACGGTGACATTATCCTCGGCGGACTCATGATGGTGATTACAACTTTACACACAATGCACCAAAATAAATATTTAAGTATGCCTTTGTGCTTTATGAGGCAAAAGTAAAAATGAGCTTATTTTAACTTGGCCTCAAAATTCACTAAATCCGTTCTAAAAATGACATAAATTAAAATGCATACATAATACATCCTTTAAATAGGTAAGTACCTTATCAAAAGTACCTTAATAAAAACATAACATTTCATGCATGAATGTTGATTTAAACGAAGATAAGATCACTCACAGAAGAAGGATCCCCTATCTGAGCAGAATCAATAAAACTCCACGAGGCATAAGTACCTACTAACAGCTATTCTTACCTAGGTACTACTGCTTTGCTTGCCTTCAGAATCCGAGCTATCTATATATATAAAACTCAAAGGTGACTGACTGATATAGTGATCTATCAACGCACAGCCCAAACCACTGGACGGATCGGGCTGAAATTTGATGATGAGATGATGAGGAAATTCATAATTACACTTTTAAATGTACCAAAGTATTTTACTTCCACCAAAGCAATCACCGCAAGTGTATTGAATGTCGTGCACCAGGTGCACAGCAGGTCGGAGGTGGCGACGTGCGGGCCGGTGATGGCGCAGGGCGGCGTGCAGGCGCTCGAGGCCATGCTGTTCGCGCTGGACGCGGTGGCGCGCGCCGGCCTCGCGCCTCCTCGCGTGCGCCTCGGCGCGCACGTGCTCGACGACTGCGACAACGACACATACGGACTCGAGATGGCGCTCGACTTCATCAAAGGTGCGTACGGACACCGCCACCCCGGCGCGTGGTCATAGTGGCCCTCGGCCGTCCACTAACGTGTGAACGCTCGGCCGGCGCAGGCTCGATCAGCAACATCGACGACGCGGAGTACGCGTGTAACGCCTCCGCCGTGCGCAAGGTCATCACCGGCGTGGTGGGCGCCGCGTCCAGCGTCACCTCCGTGCAGGTCGCCAATCTTCTGCGGCTCTTCAAGATTCCACAGGTATCATCACTGACCTTCCGACTGCGTCGGTTACCACCGCTAATTATTTATTTATTATATTTACTGAATTTAAGGTATCGTTTTTCTCGACGTCGCCTGAGCTGTCGAACAAAGCCCGTTTCGAGTACTTCACGCGCACGATACCCTCGGACTTGCACCAGGTTCGTGCTATGGTCGAAATCGTCAAGAAACTCGGATGGCGTTATGTGTCGATCATATATGAAGAATCCAATTATGGTATAAAAGTGAGTTGTTCGCTGATCTCTGGAAAATCCGCTAATGTCTCGATACCTACCTATTTAAGACATTCAAATTACTATTTCATAGGCATTCGAAGAATTGGAAACTCTCCTAGCGCGAAGCGACATCTGTATAGCCGTTAAAGAGAGGCTGGTAAAAGACTCGGGCGAGGCCGACGAACGCGCCTACGACGCCATAGTATCGCGGCTCCTGTCACGGCCCAGAGCGAGAGGTACTTATCGCGCCGACCGACACCACCGCCACCGACTGGAGCCTCTCTCCTTTTGATTCCGTTGAATCGAGTGCCATCAGTGACGGCGCATCCCACTGTGCCTTCAGGTGTGATCGTGTTCGGCTCGGACCAGGAGGTGGCGGGCGTGATGGCGGCGGCGGGGCGCCTGCGCGCAACCGACGCGTTCAGCTGGGTCGGGTCGGACGGCTGGAGCGCGCGCTCGCTGGTCTCGGAGGGCAACGAGGCCGCCGTCGAGGGCACCATCAGTGTGCAGCCGCAGGCCAACCCTGTGCGCGGCTTCCGCGAGTACTTTCTCAACCTCACCGTCGAGAACAACACCAGGAACCCTTGGTTTGTCGGTAATTTATTCACATCTCTTCTTCATATAGAAAAGAAACAATCTAATTTTGACTTTGACATTACAGCTTACCTTCGTATTATCCTCCGTTTTTAGAATTCTGGGAAGATCAGTTCAAGTGTCGCTACCCGGGCGGCGCCCGCACGCCGTACAACGCGCAGTACGAGCGCACCTGCACCGGCGCCGAGCGGCTCTCTGTCGACAACATCCAGTTCGAGGCGCAGTTGCAATTCGTCACGGACGCGGTGTTCGCCTTCGCGCATGCCATCAAGTACTCGAATTCAATCATTCCCCTCACTCGATTGCGATATAATGTATTAATAAACATACATAATATATTAAGGATTATCTAAGAAAACCTACGAAAATGGAACGCGCGATCTCTTCCAGGAGTATGCACGGCGAAGTGTGCGGCGGCAAGCCAGGCTTGTGCGATGCGATGCGGCCCGCGAGCGGCGCCACGCTACTGCGCCACCTGCGAGGAGTCGACTTCATAGGTCTCCCCCGAACATTATATTAATCAGGGTTCGCCGATATATATCAGCGGATATATATCAATTGATTTTTATCTTGATATACATAAATTGATTTTTTCCTGGCTTCTGAACTAAACATTTTGGAGATTAATGTTTAACCTGGCAAAACTTTGCGAAAAACTACAATAATAATTCAGAATAATTTAAACTGTTTTCCAAAATTTTGATCGGGACTGGGAGCCAGATGATGATTTCCCACTCATAGATCTATGGTTAAGTCCTGACCCTGAATGATTACTTTTTTATGATTACAAATTATTATTAAAATTAGTTGATTTATCTCACAAACAAATGAAGATTATTATAATAATAGGTAGGTACTTGTTTTTTTAAGTGTTCATTAATAAATTCTTTTTCAAATAAATACTAATTCTATTGTTACTTTTTTTAGATTTTTTCAATAAAAAATGTGGTAATTTAACACTTATATTATTTTATAAATTCCTTTCACATTTTTAAGTGTTTAATTCCCTTACAGAATGAAATTCGCTTCTTTTCCTTAGCCTGGATATATATCCGATATATCGGATATATGTATATTAAAAAATCGGATTTTTTCGAACCCTGATATTAATACAATGATCCCGGAGCGTCGTGATTTGTCTTCATTATATCACTTTTAAAAGTTATATGTGACGCAGGGCTCAGTGGCGACAAGTTTAATTTTGACAGCAACGGCGACGGACCGGTGCGCTACAACATCCTACACTTCAAGCAGACCTCGCGCGGGGTGTACCGCTGGACGACGGTGGGCCGATATCTAGATGGGGAACTCGAATTGAACATGGACGGTAGGTACATTTTTATTTTTCTATAATACGATAATATTCCCCATTCGACAAAAATGTGTAGCAGGGTAAATCCGCCGCAGAGACGACCGGTCATATTTAATCCTATAATTAACTACTTTATATTCCGGTAGATGCATCGTACATTGCGATTTTTCTCCATCAGAAATTCAATTCAAATGGGGCGAGCGCCGCCCGCCGGAGTCCGTCTGCAGCGCGGAGTGCGAGCTGGGCCAGGCCAAGCAGTACGTGGAGGGCGAGAGCTGCTGCTGGCACTGCTTCAACTGCACGCAGTACGAGGTATGCGCCTTTGCCCCGGTCGATCGATAATTGGCCCACATATCGACCAGTTATTTACTGGTCTGTGTTTGAACCCGTTGATTAAAACGTACACAGATCCGCTCGCCGACCATAGAGACGGCTTGCGTGGAGTGCCCGCTGGGCGCCGTGCCGGACGGCACGCGCACGCGCTGCGCGGCTGTGCCCGAGCTGTACCTGCGGCCCGACTCGCCCGCCGCCATCGGCGCCATGACCTTCTCCGCGCTCGGAATACTGCTTACCACGTAACGTTCCGCCGCTGACTCTCGCGCTAACACCAACTTGCAACCGGAGTGAGCCGCGACGCGTCCTGTTGGCCGCAGGTTCGTGGCGTGCGTGTGGACGGCGCGCGGCCATACGCCGGTGGTGCGCGCCAGCGGCCGCGAGCTGTCCTTCGTGCTGCTCGCCGGCATCCTCATGTGCTATCTGGTCACCTTCGCGCTGGTCTTCCGACCCACTGACGTGCTGTGCTCGCTGCAACGGTCCGACTGTTCTTCGTCTCTTTACTCCACTAGTGTTAATATCGTCCTAGACCCGATGAGAAACCAACGTTCTTCGGTTGCAGGTTCGGTACTGGGTTTTGTTTCACGGTCGTATACGCCGCGCTGTTCACTAAGACGAACCGGATTGCGCGAATCTTCGATGCCAGCAAACAATCTGCGCGGAGACCGACACTCATATCGCCCAAGTCGCAACTCTTCATTTGTTCCGTTCTAGTTTCTATACAAGTATGTTCAATTGCGTACCTATTAACCTTAAGGTTTTGTCTAATGTAGGTATATAATACTTTTTTTTCTTTAGATCAAATGATTCATCGAATAAACTACCTCGAACAATATTACATTCAGGGAAAATTTTCCTAGGGTACACATGGATGGACAAATCCGAAACTCTAAATAGGTCATAGGGGAAAAGACTCAAAGTTACCTCAGGATCGATTTTGGTGAAAAGTAAAACTACATCATTAGATTTTGAAAAAAAATAAAAACTTCTTAACGGGCAGTCGATCAGGTTGATTTGGAAAAAAGTACACCCTGATTTAAGCATTTATTGCACCAGCCGATAGTGTCGGGAAAAGGAGCACATTCTGGGAAGTAATGTCAAACGGCAAACTGAAGGTAATGTTCAATTTTTAATTAACTGATTCAATATTTCAATTTATTTTAAGCTTTTTGGAAAGCTAAACAATACAAGAAGTATAAAATAAGGTAAGGCCAATTATGAGCTTTCACAAATAAGCAGACGAATAGTATCAACAGTTACAGGTTCAGGTAGACAGAACAAGTGAAAGCAAATAGAATATATTATGAGGAAAATTATGAACAAGAATAGGAAAAAGTACACACGCATTACAATACATACAACTTAACATTTAACATGAAATTACATTAAACTTCAAAGAAGTCATTACTTAGAATATTTTTAAGTTTACGAACACTAGTGCCAAACAGATCAACCCTGCGAGCAAGCTCTAATCAGATATACGAGATTTTTCTGTAAATGCTTCTGGCGAGAGGGACGCCGAGTATAAAATATATTAGGTAACTGTACTGACCCTACGTAACTATTTAAATAAAGCATCGTTTTAAATACATTATGTCTGCCATTGTTTCCACCTAAAATAATAACAAAAATAATAATTTAGCCCTTTTGACGCCCCACTCCTGGGCACGGGCCTCCCCACAACACGAGGGGTATTCAGGCCATAATCCACCACGCTGGCCCAGTGCGGGTTGCCGGATTTCACATCATCATCATCATCAGCCTATATCAGTCGCCTATAAACGCTGTAGTATGTCCTGTTTGGTTAAGTACCTGTCTGATATTAGCTTCACATGATAGCCTGATGGCACGTTATGGGAACTCGAGGGTTTTTATATCATTATTATTTAGATATATTAAATATTAAATGTGTAGGTACTAGATCTATAAGTCTATCAAACGAGCCCTGTTAACAAAGAAATAATTTTCATTACAGACCGCGTGGATGTTTTACTTGAAAATATTAAAATTTTCTCGTATTAATTTAAATCACGATACTCACACTCTAGATGGGTCGGGATAAATCCAATTGTTAGTTTTTTAATGTCTGAGTTGAATGAATGCTGTACTAGTTCCTAAAATATACTCCAGTTATTTACTACTGTTTTGTTAAATTTATGTGTTACAGGCCACACAAAAAATACAATAAGTAGCATTTTCTTAAAAATGAGTCCTTTCCTTTTTTGCCAATTGACACTACTGCAGGTGGTGATAGTGGTGGTGTGGCAGATCATATCGCCTGCGCGCGCCATCCATCACTACCCGACGCGCGACGACAACATGCTCGTGTGCGACTCGTACGTGGACGCCTCCTACACCATCGCGTTCTTTTACCCCGTCGTGCTGATCGTCGTGTGCACCGTCTATGCCGTGCTCACCAGGAAGATACCCGAGGCGTTCAATGAGAGCAAACATATCGGTGAGTTACAATAGTCTCGGGTACAGCTGGGTGCAGCCCGCCGCCCCGGCCCTCGGGAACCTCGATAACACTCGAGGGTCCCTCTTTCTCTCTGACCAGGCTTCACCATGTACACGACGTGCGTCATCTGGCTGGCGTTCGTGCCGCTGTACTTTGGGACGGCGAGCCACGTGCCGCTGCGCGTCACCAGCATGGCCGTCACCATCTCGCTCAGCGCGAGCGTCACGCTCGTCTGCCTCTTCTCGCCCAAGGTGAGAGTTAGTTCCCGCATTCCTGCGCATAGTTATATCTTCGCAATAATTATGTTTCTCTATTGTATCGCAGCTATACATAATCATCGTTCACCCGGAACGTAACGTGCGGGCGAGCCTAATGCCACCGCGTTGGCGATCGGTGGGCGGCGGCGGCGCTGCCGGCGGGGCTGTGTGCGCCGCGCTCGTCGGCACCGCGCCCCTGCCGCGCGCGCCGGATCTCACGCCCTCCACTGACCTGTCTACACTCAACGACACCGGTAAGCGTCCACTTGCCCGGCTCACAGGGGTCACAGCGGTAACGTCACGCGACTTACAAACTGGTATTTCGCAGAGAGGACGAGCTCGTCGGACCGACAAGTTCAGACCGAGGAGAGCGCGCTGTATCCGCGGCTGGTGCGCTCTCCGGAGGTGCCGCGCCGTGCGTTCGAAGGGAACGGCGGCGTGCGGCTTGACGCGCGCCGCCTCGACGAGCTGCGCGGAACGTTACCAGCCTTCTGCGAAGTGCGCGAGGGCCGAGCACCGCCGCCGCCGCTCGCCGTCGCTGTGGCTATAGTGGGCGCTGAGATTCCGTTATAGCGCGCCGAAGAGGGCCGTGCCAGGCCAAGTCGCGTGCCCGTCTTAGTATAATACATACCTAACTAATAAGACGTTGCTCCAATGACCACATCCTTTTATTATTATTTTTTGTAATTTTTTTTTATTCAAGCGTAATTCTGTAATGATAGAAAAGTTGCTATTATATTGCACAATTTAACGAACCAACTTGTGATACTAGTTAAGTAATAATGATACCTAATAAATGTAACTAACAAACACATTATTTTCGTTACTGTAAAACCCGTTGGCGATCACAAGGTAAGGCACTACAAAATGTATATAAATATCGACGAGCCGCTGCTATAAATAAATAGTCAGTTAGTCAGTCAGTCAGTCACAACATGTTTTATTAGCGTTTGCGTTCGCACTCCCGGAAACTGGATTTGTTGCTGCTCGCGTTCGCACTGTCGTACTACATGTTTCGAGATTTGTTGATATACGTAATTTTCCGCCATTTTACTCTACGCTGGTGACATTGAGATCTTTAAACAAGTAAAAACAACGAATGACTGTCATCTTTTACAAGAGGATCTACTGAGGTTCCAAGAATACTGCAATCTGAATAACTTCGTTCTTAATGTTCCTAAGTGTCAGGTCATTAGTTTCACCCGCAAAACCTACACCTGTAAACCTTACCTGTATACTTCGACTACACTCTTGAAGGAGCATTACTCGCAAGAGTATTAGAAATCAAAGAACTTGGAATCATCCATGACTCCAAACTCACATACGAAAACACATCGACTTTATTGCGAGAAAAGCAAACAAATCATTGGGGTTTGTTATCAAATCCTGCTCCCAATTTCATACCTTGAAAATTTTGAAAATTCTTTTTTTTCTTATGTCCGCAGCATCCTCGAGTATGGCTCTGAGATTTGGAGCCCACAATATGATGTTTACATCAACAGGCTAGAAATGATACAACGTAAATTTATGAGATATCTTCACGTCTTTCGTCTAAAACTTATGACGCAAGTTATGAGAGAAGATGCAAGAGACACCATATGATTCCAATCCATGAAAGGAGGAGAATATCAGATATCTCGTTCCTAATAAAAATAGCGTTCGTTCCTAATATTCATACAGGTTCCCGCAAGAACATTCAGAAAACCTACTCCATTCCACATTCTTAAAATAACTGCTACTAACTACAGGAAAAATAGCTTTTTCATGAGAGCTCCTGAATACTTTAACCAACTGATTGGTACTCCGCAATCAGATATCTTTAACACTAACTCAACTACTTTTAAACGCAATATCTCCAAGAATTGGTTTGATTCGGTTCAATAATTGTTCGAAGGTTTTTAACCTTTTAACTTTTTAATTTAACTTTATAATTTATTTTTTTAACTTAATTTACTTACTTTAAAATTTAACTTTTTATTATAATTAGGTATACTTAATATACCTACACTGTCTAGTGTAAAACAATCAAGCAATAATCAGTTAGTAATCTGCGAAAACTGATTAATAGTGATAAGTTATTTATATAGTTGCTATGTAGTATTAAAACACTGTAAGTTTTCCGAATAAAATAAAATAAAATAAATTGTATTGTTAGTAAATAACCATAAATTGTGATTGTCCCAAGAACATTATTATAATAAACTAGCTGAGCCCGCGACTTCGTCCGCGTGGAATTTAACTTAACAAAAAAGCCCGCTCCCGCGTTCTGAGCCCGCGCGACAGCACTCATTTTTTTAAATTTTGTTTTTCTAAAATAAAAGTAGCCTAAGTTACTGCTTATAACATCAGCTATCTACCAGTGAAAGTCCCGTCAAAATTGGTCCACCCGTTTCGGAGATACTCTTTGATTTCATGTGTTTTTTTTTTTACGCGGATCCCTAATTGTTTTTCCAAAATTAAAGTAGCCTAAGTTACTCCTTTTATCATTAGCTATCTGCCAGTGAAAGTCCCGTCAAAATCGGCCAGCCGTTTCGGAGATTACCCGGAACAAACACACAGACAAACAGACAGACAGACAAAAAAAAAAAAAACGCGTTTTTGCTATAGGTGTCGTATGTACTTTGATATGCACTTAGTGAAAAGGTGTTATTTTGATATTACAAACAGACACTCCAATTTTATTTATTTGTATAGATTATAATATTCTTGGATTGGCGACTGGTCACTATTTTATTTTTATACATACCTACTGCATACCTTACTTGAACCATACAAATTTTGCTGTACTAGGCATACAATACTAGTTGTAAAACAATAAATCCTCACCGCTTGAATCCATGTTGGTCTACAAATCATACAAACTAGTAGGTACCATCCACAGACTTATAAACCCTGAGGATCCGCAGTTGTTCAATTTTTGTTTTGTGATCCGCAGTAAATAAGTATGGTAAAATAATACTCTGACACTGAGCAAGACAAACACGAGCACGCTGCAGCCTCGCTCCGGCAAGGAGTACCAGAACCTGGACCCGCGGGTCACCTCCGTGTACCGCGCGCACCACCGCCTCTACTCCGACCCGCCCTGAACACACACACACACCCCCACACACACCCCCGCACACCATGCACGCACAACACCTGTCTTCCTAGTACGACTGTGTCTCTCTCTTCAATAATATCTACGGCGTATGGGACGACGACTAATTGAACTATACTGTACGAATATGTATGACATGAAATTTTATTGCAGATTCAATTTAGGTACTTACCTTATACACAAATTGAACAAAAACATGTATAAATACGTAATCTATGCACTTATATGAATTTCTAAATACCTACCTATTGCGCTAAAATTGTAGATGTCAAAACTACATAGTTACAATATTGTTTGTTTTTTTCTATGCTCCGCTTTTATAATTATTCGTCGTTGCTTGTAAAAAGAGATGAAACATTTCCTGTATGATCTTACGAAGAGACTTGTTTGTGTACGAGTTATCCGTCCATGCTCTGTCCCGCTGCGCTCGCCGGCACGCGACTGGTTCTAAGTACCTACTGGCGAGTTCCGCGTAAATCTCTCAATATTAAGTACTATTATTTTTTGTATTTCCGTCTTCAAGTTTACTACTGATAGTTTTCCAATGTAAGGTGCGCTCAGGGAAGATCGGATTAACTTTTGAGAAATTGAAGGAGTCTGACTAGAATTTTTTTTTTCTCAACTTCTATATACGTCAGATTATTCAAACACGGTGCTAATTGTTAACGATTATACGTAGTTTAGATCTGTTTTTTTTGTGTTTGTAAACTCATTGGTTTCCGACTTATACGTGGGCAAAGACGAGACATTTTTTTTTGGACATGATGAAACATTTACCCTCAAAGGGCAAGACCGGACAGCAATTTAAAGTTGCTTCTAGTGCTTGGAGAACAAAGACCATAAAGGATGATATCCAAAATTTATCCTTCTAAAACATATTTAAAAAAAAAACTTTTATTCCAACAAACACACATGTTCTGATCGATTGTCCGAATCATTGGTTTTGGGCATCCGATCTTGCCCGTGATGCAAAAATTTGGTGATTTTCAAACTTTGTAATGTGTCAAAAAGGTAAAATACCTAGATAGGAAAAAAATGATTTTTCACGATGTAACCTACATGGTTTATATTAAGAAAAAACCGGACAAGTGCGAGTAGAACTCGCGCCCTGAGGGTTCCGTACAACATTTTAGTATGATTTTAGATAGTTTTTCCATTCCTGAATTCCAATATCGATACCAGCAAGATATTTTAATAATAAATCGTTCCCAAAAATGCTTAAACAAATTCGGGAACCCAATACAAACTGCAACCAAACTGAATACAAACTACAATACAAACCCTTATTTTACACACTTAGGGGTGGAATTTTACAAAACGCTGTAATTAATATTTTTTATTTGTAATAAGTAGCCTCAATACCTATTTTCATATCTCTAGGTTCATTTTTTTTTTACCCCATACATACTTTCACCCCCTATTTTATGGACTTAGGGGTGGGATTTTCCAAAATCCTTTCTTATTGCATACTTGCGGTATATAAGGTACTTACTGTCAAAATTTCATGATTCTAACACCAGTGGTTTGGGCTGTGCGTTGATTCCTTTGTATTGATAAGTGCATTTGCGAAAAGTATCAAAATATATGACATAAATCACCGTATCTTTTGGTTGCGTTGACTTAGAAGCTTAATTTTTTTACACCTACAAGAGACCATAGCATTTGATATTTGGAATTAATTTCAACTTGATAACTCTACCCGTTTCTGAGAAAAAAGGTCTTGACAGACAGACAGACAGACGGACAACAAAGTGATCCTATAAGGGTTCCGGTTTTTCCTTGTAAGGTCCGGAACCCTAAAAATGAATCTGAATCTGATTTATATATTGTGAACGGTGCAATGCGAACAAAAACATTTAATTTGAATAGCATTCAAGGCGATTTATAACAAAAGTTTGACAACCACTGCCCGGGTGAACACCGGATCTTTGCCTACAGTGACCCTAGGACTGTTTGGATCAGTTATATCTAGCTACCAGCCCATAAAACACAGTATTCAGAGAAAATTGTAATAAAACGGGCTTTATTCTCGCCAAAATATGCAATCAAAAGTCAAAGGGGGAAGATCGGAAGATCGAAAAATATCAAAAATTCCCTTTTCTTGCTTTTTGGCGCGTAGCACACGTCCAACTTGTCGGAGCGACTAGCGGGGACTACTGGTCGCGGCAGGATAAAATGGCGTCTTGTAAAATGTTGACAACATTATAAAACATGGCCAAATTCGCCGGGAATGAATTTCATACGGTCTTCACCCACCGCCGATCTTACCTGAGCGCACCTTATCAGATTAATACAGTGTAATCACAGTAAAATACCTAATAGCGGTATTATACCTATAATATTATACATAATTATTAGGTATGATCCCTTTATGTCGACCCGAGGACCTTGTCTCGCTTCTATTCCCTTAACGTCGAGTTTCTTTACCCCGCTTGCGGTTCACATGTTTTAAGTGTTATTAAGTTTTAAGTGCGATTTATACCAATATCTTAGTATTTTTATATGAATTAATTAAATATTGTCCTTATTAGTGCCTTACTACTAGTTTACTGAGGTTATTTAATTTTTCTGATAGATTTTATTAGGATTACTGAAGAGTAGATGTACGAAGTGTTAGTGTATGACGCTCTAATATGGATTTAATTTCCGTAATAAATATTTTGAAAGGCAACGAAACAGGCGATATTAATCTTAAATTAGTGATAGGAGTATGCATGAAACACCGTTAGAACCCATCCAACACCAAAACTTGGAAAAAGATGATTCCAGCTACTACTTGTTGTTACGTTTTTGAAGAATTATTTACTGTAAAACAATATGCTGATTTACATTTACACTAATAGTGATGATAAGACTGTGATTTATATAGATAAATAAAGTTGCGTTTTTAGAAGACCCTTAGGTAATTAAAATAAAACTATTTTTCGGATTTTATCGCGTTTATTAACTTTATGTTCCCGACGTTTCGGTTGCTTTACAGCAGCCATGGTCACGGGGGGACTGAGGTGTAAGACGTCCTGATGTCATAGTTAGTAACTGGGTACCCTCATATTTAGTTGTTGTTTGCGGTCCGATCCACGCAGAAAGTGCTCACAGTGTCTCGAGGTCTTGCAATGGTACACTTGGTTTTGGATTTAATTATATTAATTACTGGATCCCAAGTTGGTGGTAGCACCCAGCCATCTTCCCTATTGAAATTAGGATGTTTTTTAATTTCAATGGCCTCACGTATCATCCTTGGTCGGAATCGGTGTTCTTTTGCGAGGATCTGTGGTTTATCAAATCTGATATAATGGCGGGTGCGGTCCTGTACATGTTCACAGATTGCAGACTTCGTGGAGCGCCGGTGTTTCACGTCAGCTATATGTTCTTTTACGCGGGTTTTTACTGATCTTTTAGTTTGTCCTATGTAGGAGAGCCCACATTCACAATCGAGTTTGTATACCCCTGCATCTTGTAGAGGAATGTGACACTTGACAGGTGGTAAGAACTGACTAATCTTCTTTGGTGGCTTGAAATAAGTTTTGATTGAAGCACGTTTCAAGATGTAGCCAATCTTGTCTGTGACACCTCTTATATATGGTAGTACAGCAGGTAGACGCTCGACTGTGGCTGGTTTCACTCGGTCACTGTGATGGCGGCGCGGGATCCGAAGCTTGTTGTCATGCAATACTTGCTTGACGTGGTGGATCTCGGCAGCCAGGTGTTGCTCATCACAGATCCCTTGTGCTCTCTGAAACAAAGATTTACTTACGGTAGCTAACTGTGTTGGATGGTGGTGAGATTCACCGTTTAAGTACCTATCAGTATGGGTCTTTTTTCTATACACGGTGTGGCCTAAGGTGTTATCAGGATTTCGGATTACTAAAACATCTAAGAATGCTAGAGTGTTGTTGGCCTCTAACTCCATTGTAAATTTGATTTTAGAGTGTATGGAGTTAAGATGGTCGAGAAATGCTGTTATTTTGTCAGATGGTAATATTGTGAAAGTATCGTCTACATACCGCTTGTAGAATCTTGGGGTCACAGGTGAAGTGCGAAGGGCTGTCTCCTCGAAGTCTTCCATGAATATATCGGCGACAACAGGAGAAACAGGGGAGCCCATCGCTACACCATCTACTTCCTTGTAGAACTGTTCATTCCACAATAGATACCCGGATGTGAGGCAATGTCTTAAAAGTTCAGCATATTCCTCCGGCATGTTGTTCTCTGCTAGCTTCTTTGATACTATAGTGATGCAGTCTGCTACAGGTAGAGAGGTAAACAAAGACTGAACATCAAAACTGACCATAGTTTAATTGTCAGCAAGATGTAGATGTTTAATCTCACTGACAAAATGGTATGAATCCTTTGTATGTGCTCTTGTGTGTCCTGTTAGTAGTGAGAGCACCTTGTAATGGACCCAAATTTCTGCAAATTTCAAATTCCTAATTGTGTGGCCGTAAAGCGAACCAAACACTTTAAACATGTGCAAAGTACAAAAAAGGCTAACAGCGTTACGTAACCACGTGCAAACAATTCAGTTTAAATCACAAAGAACAGTCACTTGTAGGCTGACAGATACTTGGTGCTTTATCATTGATTTTATGACCCTTGGCCTTCACAACATGTGTTCGTCTACCTAAAGTCCGCTGCGACCCTTTCTCAAGGCATAAAGCATGGTATTTTGTAAATATTTTATAATAATGATATGACTTGCATGAAAGGCCTAAAGATGATCATCTAGCTATAAGTCTTAGAGATAAGGGCATGATTAGAATAAAGTACCTATAGGCGTTTAGACTTCACAAGACGTCGGTGGATTTTAAACGCTTAATTGTTCATTGTTTATCATTGCAAATAAGTTAACAAATCTCGACTGATGTTTGATGTCTGTCTCGAATCAATATTCGAGGCTATGCGCAAGCGCTATTTTGAATAAAACACTGTAAGGAATAACATATCTGTTTCATACTCGGAGACAATCAACGCCCTCTAATGGAGTAGAGGTGAACCTACACTGCAGACCCGAGTTGGCTGACCAATCCTGTGCGATCTACGTTCCCGGCAAACTGAAAGGGATGCTGGTGGGGCGGAAGTCAGTCAGCGGTCTCACGAGGTTGAGGCGGGGGAAGACAACACTCGAGTTCGGGCAGGGGTTGAATCGTGTTGAGTCATGTGGGGATATAGTTCTGTCTAGTTTTGTATAACCGAATAGTCGCGGTGGTAGTATTGTGTTAGCGTACCCACGCGTTACTAAAGTATTATAGAGTATTGCTATCTTTAAATCATAAGCAAGTTCTAAGTAATATAGAGCCAGTGGTACCTGCATACAGAGGGCTGTATCAAAGCTAAGTATCCTACCTTTCAATTGTACTAACGTGATTTGTCAGGAATCAGACTCTATTTTACAAACCAAGAGGTTTAGCTAGTTACTTTGCAATAATTGAAAGTACCCTATTTTAACTGTCCTGACCAATCGTATTGTTACGTAAATACTTATTCACGTGTCTGTTTTCTTTTGTGGTCTTTACCTGACCTTTGAAGCCGTAATAACTCTTTTGAGATCTAATCTTTTTATAATCACAATTAATCTCATTAAATAAATTCGCCTTTTCAAGGCAGCACTGGTTGTGTAGGATAAGTAAGGACATGCGCTTTCTTATTTATCTGAGGCGCGCATATAAGCGAACGGGAGGCTTTAGACAAAAAGCTTCTCTATGGCCTAGCGCGCCTAGGCAAACTATTTGTCGTGCCGCAGGGCGGAACCAGTGCTTTTACCTTTAAATTGCGCGATAGGTTATTTTGTTAAGATAGACTAAGCGCTTTATGTTTCTTTACTTGAATGCACCTATATGTTTTGTGTACGTGTCTTGTGTTCAATAAACATTTACTGAATTTTCGTTATATCGTTTGTTTTCACTCTATAAGTTTCCAGTTTGCTCAATAAGTCATTGATTACAATATCAGATATTCAATTAACTTAAATCACAGTCGATAAATAAAGCCTTCTGCTACAGGAACCATTTAGGATTGGTTAGCTCATAAAGCGAGAGTTGATGCAGTAATTGTAAATTTTAATAACTTGATTTATCTCAACTAAGGATCGATTCACATATAATTTGCAACCTTGAGACCTGCCACGACACTTCAGTACAGTACCTCAATAATCCGCTACGGCGTTGATCAAAAAGGAATATTCCAATATAATACTGGGGCCCCAGACATACAACGAGATTGTATGACACACAAACAATATAAAGCGAAGTGCACCAATGGTGTACCAGGTCACTTGTACTCGATATAGTCACTACCTGTCCTGAAGGAATGACCTACGCCTTGTCCACTTGGTGGTACTAAAGGGCTAGACTCGTTCTGGATGAACGGCCCAGGCTTTTAAAAGAGGTCAGTAGCATCATTCGGCGCGGGCTAACAATGGTTCATTGGTTATAGCCTACTTAGGCTAGCACATATCATTCCTCGAATTGTATGACAATCCGTCATCAGGTCGTAATCATAATCTGGTAGCTTCTATACCTTCAGTTATAGATAGGCCAAGATCTGGTCCGTCACGCTCCTAGCGATGGCCACCGTGCCGGGGTCGTTACAACCTTCGCTACGTGCTGGGCCAGACTGTATGTTGGTGTGTCAATCTGGCTTACAATAGGACGCAGCGGGGCCTCGGGCTTGTGTATTTTAGGCAACCCATACAGCTTAGGTGGTTTTGCGCACGAAAAATAGTTTTATTTCAATGTGTAGTATTCGCGTAAATATAAGAAAACCCTTAGGTAATTCTTCTAAAAAACGCAACTTTCTTTCATATAGTTTTACAATAGGTATAAGTACCTATTGTAAAACTATATGCTGATTCACACTAATAGAGGACGATTATACTGTGATTAAAACAATATTTTAATGATACTGGCTTTTAATTTATATCCTGACTGTACCTATTAACCAAACTCGACATAACGGTATTAGAAAGCGTAAAATTGCAATATTTTCAAGAACAATAGACTCTCAGACTCGACGTAAAGAGACTCGACATAAAGGGATCAATTCAATTATTATAATGACAACGGAGGGCCAAAATTCCACACATACTTGTATTTAAACATCGTTTATTAACTATAAATGATAGTTTACCTCCGTAAAACCACATGAGTAGATGTATATTATGTTGTATACTGCGCTTAGTAAGTATATGAGACTTATAAATTAATATCACCATTGGGTAAATTCCAACACTGCATGGCTTATTATATTCGTACTTAGTCCGAGATAACTATGTAGTATTCGGCTCTCCACACTCATTCACGCGATTTTTTAGAGAAAATAAAAACAGTTCCTGGCAACCCTAAACCAATTGTCATTCGTTTTTTCGCGCTCACACGCGTTACTTCTTTTTATGTTTTATTGTCGGTTATTAAGTGTATTTCTAGGTTTTTTCCTGGGTAATTATGCCAAAACGTAAGTTGGAAAGTAGCAACGAAGAAAGTAAAAGAAGAAGGAAGTATAGACGGAAGTTGGAAAAATATCAGAAGTAGTTGTTGGTGGAACAATGTGACTCTGACTGTAAGTTATGACATGACATGGTTGTGTGCATTTTACTATAATAATCGGTAATATTTCTCATTAATGTGGCGCTTTTCCGTTGGGAAAGCTATAAAGGTTATCTAACTTAACCTGCATTCTCGCGTGGCGATTATGCGTCCCCCGTTGGGTGGATAAAGTATATATATTCAGTGATAATGTGATGATTGCATGGCGATCATATACTTACGTACCTAACTTTTCGTTGGAAAGTTTCATTTGGATGTTTACCTACTGCATTTTCGTGTTACGATCATGCATCTTTCCGTTGGAAAGAGTTTAGCCACTAACTTATATGTTTAATGACGAATCATTATGGTGGCCAAGGTTCTTGTCACGACTTGTTTTTTCTACCGAATAACTACCACATGGAGAATCATTTTATAAGTCCTTTTTTATAGGTATAGACATAGATAATCAATAGACAGTTTCCTTGTGAAGTCCTTATGGGACATGTACTTAGTGACTCTTAAAGTGTGGGACGATGTTGTGAGGAAGTCAGTCCTGACTATTATCATTCTGTCACACTGTCTTTTCCCTTTTACTTTTTAATGGTAAATTATGACTTTCCAGCTTCAGAATCAATTATTGAACCTGAAGTTTGTTTGATTCCGGAAGAAGATACTGGTATAGTTCATGAAATGGGACAAGTGACTGGAGAAGAGGTTATTGAGAATGAGCCTGCGGAGGATAATACTTTACCAGAGGATGTTTTGGAAGCCTTGGGCTCAACAAATGATGATAAGTGTTATGGTGAATCATTGCATTCAAATATATTGAAGTCTTTTGAAAAGATTTTATATGATGGTATAAACAAGGAAGAAAAAGAGAATATTTTAAAGCTAATAAAGATTCCAGAGAATGCAACAATGTTGGAGGCCCCAAAGCTAAACTTGGAAGTGGCTGGGCTCATGAACAATGGAACTAGGCTTAGGGACAGCCTAATGGAACAACGGCAGACCGAGATCGGATTAGCCATTGGCAATATATGCCAAACAATTGATTATCTCTCAAAGAAAGAGTATGACAAGATTCTGATTATAAAAAAATTGAGTGAGTCAATTAAACTATTAAGTAATTTGCATTTCACATATACAATTATAAGAAAGAAACTTATAAGTCCTTTATTGGACAAGAGCTTAAATCTAAATCTTAAGGATAATAAGCGTTCAGAATGGTTATATTCCAAGTTGGATGAGACTGTTAAATCTGTAACCATTATGAAGAAAGCTAGCTCAGCATTAGCACCCAAGAAGGCAAAAAACTGGCAGCCTCCCCGGCCACAAGTTCAAGCTCAACGTGGGAGAGGCCTGGTTCGGGGAACATATCACCCGCAGCGCAATCAAGTGCGGCCACCGCTGAGGCAGCCTCAACCTCAACAGCAATTTCGTCGGCCAACCATGGCGGCGCCGGTGGCGACCCGAGGACGGGCCAGGTACCCGTAGAGGTAAAGTTTGCAGGTAGATTAAAATTTTACCATAATTATTGGAAGCAATTAACACAAGATCCTATAATTCTAGATTGGATATTAGGTTACCGCATTCCTTTTATATCTTTACCATCTCAAAATTTTTCTCCACCGAGAAATAATAATTTTTCTAAGAGTGAGAGACTGATACTTTCTATGGAGATTAAAAAACTTCTTGAACTAGGTGCTATTTCAAGATGTAATCCAGTTCCAGACCAATTTTTGTCTAGTATTTTCACTGTGCCCAAGAGTGATGGTACCCATAGGTTCATTCTAAATGTTAAATGTTTTAATAAGTTTGTTGAATCACCTCATTTTAAACTTGAGGATATTCGCACCTTGTGTAAATTACTTTCCAAGAATGATTATATGTGTACAATAGATTTAAAGAACGCATATTTCTTAGTATCTACTCATGTTAACTATAGGAAGTATTTGAGGTTTATGTTTAATGGGTCCTTATATCAGTTTAACTGCTTACCGTTTGGATTAGCATCAGCTCCATTTGTATTCACAAAATTATTGAAACCTGTTGTAGAATATCTAAGAAATAAGGGAATACGTATTGTACTATATTTAGATGATGCAATATGTTTGGGAACCTGTTATGAGGAGTGTTCTAAGAATACTAAGTTTGTAGTAAGCCTTTTTGAGCGTTTAGGATTTATCATCAACAGTGAAAAGAGTTGTCTAGTTCCTTCAAGAATAAGGGACTATTTAGGTTTTACAATCGACACCAGAACTATGACAATAAGTCCAACAGTTAAGAAAAGAGAGAAGTTACTTGTTTTAATAAATCAGTTCCTAAGAAAAGATAGTTGTACTATAAGAGAATTTGCAAAGTTATTAGGTAATTTAGTATCTGTTTGTATGGCTATAGCTTATGGTTTTGTATACACTAAGATTCTAGAAAGAGACAAGTTTTTGTCCCTAGACATATCGAAAGGTAATTATGAAAATAATATAAAGATTAGTAAGACTGTAAAATCAGAATTAATGTGGTGGAAAGATAATATTGTTAGCAGTTGTTGTAGAATAAAACAATATGATTTTAAACGGGAAATATTTTCCGACGCCTCTAGGACTGGTTGGGGTGGTTATTGTGATGGTAAAAGAGCTAGGGGTTTATGGTCAGATGAAGAAAGAGGGTTTCATATTAATTATTTAGAGTTGTTAGCGGCATTCTTTACATTAAAATGTTTTGCAAAGGACTTACAAAACTGTGAGGTTCTCCTTAGGGTTGACAATACCACTGCAATCGCTTATATTAATCGCATGGGGGGAGTTCAATATCCCTTGCTGAATAGCTTGGCAAGGTTGATCTGGCAGTGGTGTGAAGCTCGAGGATTATGGGTGTATGCTTCTTATATAAAATCTAAAGATAATAAGGATGCGGATTTTGAATCTCGCGTTGTAAACAAAGATACGGAATGGGAACTCATTCCTGGGGCATTTAATAAGATAGTTTCAGGGTTAGGTATCCCAGATATAGATCTGTTTGCTTCACGTTTAAATGCAAAATGTTACAAGTATGTCTCATGGCATAATGAACCTGATGCATTTACAGTTAGATGGTCTGAGTTTTTCTTTTATGCCTTCCCTCCATTCTGCTTATTACTAAAAGTGCTTCAGAAAATTAATACAGACAAAGCAACCGGTATTGTCGTATTTCCAATATGGCCTGGCCAGCCATGGTATCCGTTACTTAAGTCTATGGTAATATCGCAAATCATATTGTTTGAACCTTCAGATGATCTTTTGACCTTTTTCAGGGAGCCACATCCACTGAGGGCACAACTTACCCTGGGGGCGTGTGTATTATCCGGGAGGCGCTAAAGCGAAGAATGATTTCTGATAAAGCAATAGAAATTATGTTAGCCTCATTGTCACAGAACACCTTAAAACAATATAATAGTTGCCTTTCGCAGTGGTGGATGTATACAAAGACTGAGAATGTTGATACATTTAGTGCTTCTGTTCCTAAGATAATAACTTATTTGACTTTTATTTTTCATAAGGGTGTGTCATATCAAACATTAAATTGCCATCGCTCAGCTCTTTCTCTTATTATCGGTAGTCATTTAGGTACAGATGATAGAATAAAACGCTGGTTTAAAGGAGTTTACAAGTTGCGTCCTACGACACCAAAGTATAGTAGTGTCTGGGACCCGGCTATAGTATTATCTTATATAGAACATTGGTATCCAATCAGTGATTTAAATTTGGAAAGACTTACCAAGAAGACAGTTATTCTTTTAGTGCTAGCTACTGGTCAAAGGGTTCAGACCATAAACTCAATCAGAATCAGTAATATAAAGATTACACAATCCGGTGTTGAAATAGTTTTTACTGATATTCTTAAGACATCAGCGCCCAATAGACCCCAGCCAAAAATAATATTAACATTTTTCAGTAATCCTAAGGTATGCCCTGTGAAAACACTTTTGGTGTATATGGAAAGAACAAAACAAATGAGAATAGATAAATCTTGCTCTTCGGACTATTTGTTTGTAACTTTTAAGAGACCATATAATAGGGCCACATGCCAGTCAGTAAGCAGATGGATTAAACAAGTAATGGCTGAAAGTGGCATTGATGTTGGTAGGTTTTCTGCACATTCAACTCGTCATGCCGCTTCCTCATGTGCGCACAGGGGAGGCCTGTCGTTAGACAGCGTTGTGGGTGCTATAGGCTGGTCTGCTAGATCTAGGACATTTGCAGAATACTATAACAGACCATTACATAATGAGTCTAATCAAGTTTTGTTCGCCAGGGCAGTTTTGAATAGTCAAAATTAGTATATGTTTAATCTGTGATTTATTAAGATAGTTTTACCTAAATAGTTTTTATTTCATATGTTAAGTAAGTTCACAAAGAAGGTGATTTATGTTTTGTTAAAGTTGATTGGCAGAAGTTGCTATACTTTTGGTTTTTGTTTTTGTTAAATTGCTAATTTATGTCGAATTAAAGTTGATTGGTATGATTAATTAGTGTTCTTCTCTGAACATCTACATAGTTATCTCGGACTAAGTACGAATATAATGATAGGATTAAACGAACTTACCTTAAGTGAAGTTCTATCCTTATTATATGAAGTACTTAGTCCGAGATAAGAACATCCCACCCACCCGTATAAGCCAGTTATTGATTTAGGCTTATTTACCCATATTATTAATGATATTGCTCTAAAATAATGACAATTGGTTTAGGGTTGCCAGGAACTGTTTTTATTTTCTCTAAAAAATCGCGTGAATGAGTGTGGAGAGCCGAATACTACATAGTTATCTCGGACTAAGTACTTCATATAATAAGGATAGAACTTCACTTAAGGTAAGTTCGTTTAATCCTATCATTGTCCCCGCGGAAACAAAGCGTATGTCGTGCTAGAACGTTACATTGCGTGTGTGGGTCAAAGGCGTAGGTACATTCCATACATCTGTCCCGGTGCGCGGTGCCAACAACTTGCACATCACCGCGCTGTTATGCCCGCCGAGTAATTAAACATAAAACATATGTTATAATACAACCAAACATCGGGAAAACTACGAAGAGGGATTTAATTATCGCCGCGACGCCTTTAAACGTAGATTTCTTCATGTTGAGTGTTGTTCTGTTATACCGGTACGTCTGCGCCTGTGTCGCGTCACTCTGTGTTCTGTTCGCAAATTTTGTAAAAGTCATTAGTATAGGTTTACCTAATTATACCCAATTACTTTTACTCATGCGCCAACAAAATTTTCGAACAGAACACACAGTGACGCGACAATGGTAGGTATGGTAGGTACCTACCTATAATCGTACTATGTAAGATTGCTTATATACCTACTTACTACTGCTTTCAAAGTTTCAACTGAGAATCGAGAGCTGAGGCTGTGAAACATTCTAGCTGCAACATTAAGAATCATAGATACTCGTATGCAAAGTGATTGTTATAAGCGTATATTATGTATATTCACAGGTAAACCAATATTCAGGCCCTATATTTATTGCGATTGCTATCGATATCAGCGAGATATTATAATGAGGCGAAGCTGACGACGGTCGACTTCCCTCCAGTAGGTACCTACGTGACTTTTATAATCTACTTATCTGCAATAACTTTAATAAATATACATAATAATACATGCTAATATCAAAATATTCACACTGCTCATCAGATTTGTGCAATAAATATTACATCTTGTGCAATAAAAATAACAATAAAAAAAAAATATCTATACAAATAAATAAAATTGGAGTGTCTGTTTGTAATATCAAAATAACACCTCTTTACTAAATGCATATGAAAGTACATACGGCACCTATAGCGAAAACGCGATTTAAAAATGTTTTGTCTGTCTGTTTGTCTGTCTTTCTGTCTGTCTGTCTGTCTGTCTGTCTGTCTGTCAGTCTGTCAGTCTGTCAGTCTGTCAGTCTGTCAGTCTGTCTGTCTGTCTGTGTGTTTGTTCTGGGTAATCTCCGAAACGGCCGGACCGATTTTGACGGGACTTTCACTGGTAGATAGCTGATGTTATAAGCAGTAACTTAGGCTACTTTTATTTTAGAAACAATAAAAAATGGGTCCTGTCGCGCGGGCTCAGAACGCGGGAGTGGGCTTTTTGTTACGAGTAAGTTAAATTCCACGCGGACGAAGTCGCGGGCTCAGCTAGTGTGCAAATATAATTGACTTCCATCAATTGGATATTTATAATTTCCATTAACATACAAGTTTGTCGCTAGGTTACCTTTATATGGAAGTCTAAATTAGCATTAAGTACTCGGCGGCACTCGAGTGGTTATATTGGTTGTGGACAAGTAGCCCTGCCGCCCGCCGCCCGCCCCTTGGCCGCTGCGCTCATGGTCCGGGGCTCGCGCGAGGCTACTATTTAAGAACTTAAAAACAGCTGTAGAGAAACAAACATTCCACTAGTTGCGTTATTCCTACTCATTTCTGTTTAAACAGTTATAATTAAAGGCTTTTAGGGTTCCGTACCTCATAAGGAAAAAACTTCAACCCTTATACAATCTTAATTATTATCAAGTGCTATGGTCCTTTGGAGGTGTAAACAATTGAGCTTCTAATTCGCAATCAAAACATAGGTACGGCCATTTATGTCTCATATTTTGATACGTTTCGCAAATTCACTTTATCAAAACGAAGGAATAAACGCACAGCCCAAACCACTGGTGCTAGAATCAAGAAATTTTGACAGTAGGTACTTTTTATACTGTAATTACGAGTAAGTAACCACTAAGGAAGGATTTTGAAAAATTTCACTCCTATGTGTATAAAATAGAGAGTGAAAGTCTGTATGGGTAAAAAAATATCTCATTTATAGAAGTGAAAATAAGCATTAAAGTTACTCTTTACAAATAAAAAATATAATTTCAACGTTTATTAAAATTCCACCTCCAAGTGTGTGAAATGAGGAATGAATTGTTTGATTAAGCTGAAACGGTGGCTTTAGGTATCTACCTAGAGGTTAAAACTTGAAAGACTGCAGAAAATCTAGAAAAAATCAGGATACTAGCACATGATACGAAATAGCAAATAAAATTATAACAGGCGTAATGGGTCAATTAAGTAAATCACGAGCTACAGCCGAGCAAGTTAAAGCTACTAATATTCCCCGTCGTTCTGAATAAACTCAATACTGAGAGTTACGAGTAAAAATCAACCGTAAATACAACTTTGTTTCTTGTATTTCACTACTTTGGTTATAGATACGATACATTGTTTGGTATTGAACGTGAACTTAACCGGTATTTTTTTACGAGATAAACGCGTAGGCCGATTTTAATGATTCTTGCATCAATCAATTCGTCTTAATCTTGCGAGTGTCACTAAAGACATGACAGCAATCAAAATTCAATGTGGCGATAGCCAGACGCCATATTAATGTGAAAGATCAATAATTAAAGTCGACGAACTATGTTATGTAGGGTATCATAGAATAGGTATTTGACAATTATCTTTGGGTCTCTCATGTAATGTTTCTTTTCGAATGACCATTTAGGAACTATAATGATTCAAAGTTGGTTCATAATCATTCTCACTTAAGTTATAATACTAGGTTTCTAGATAGATTAATAAAATTTGTAGTTTAGATCTCTGCAAGTTACTTAATAACCAACACGACATCCCTTAAATGAAATTTGAAGATTGCGAAATTTACCATCTTATATAGGTAGGTAATAGGTATAGATTAAATCTAGACTGGCTCAAAACTTTCCAATAATGGGTTAAAGATATATTACTTAACATACTTCTTGACTACTGAACTTGTTTTATTCTTTTCAGTTTTTATTTAAAGTTCAGTTTGTGTTTTAGCATACAGTATACACAATCTTTATTGCACTGTTTTATCGTTGATATAGATCAGTATCTATAAATAAATCCTTCAAACTGCTCATGGAAACACAAAAACACGTCAGCTGGATTAGATCTTGGGCTCGGCCGCGTATCACACAATATGTGAAGGTCAGATTAGATAGCGGATAAAAAGTTATAATTAGGAATGACTTTGTAAGTAGCAGGTAATTTCAGTCGAAGATAAAGTTATATTTAGCAATGTGATTGTAGCACGTACTTTCAGTTGAAGATAAAGTTATATTTAGCTATTTAATTTTAGTAGGTACTTTCAGTTGAAGATAAAGTTATATTTAGCAATTTAATTGTAGTAGGTACTTTCAGTCGAAGATAAAGACGCAAGTGTTTCATTATTTAACCAAATTTGTTTTTATCCATGCAATAATGCCCAGTATAGTAAAATAAAATGTTTACAAGGTTTATTCCCTTAAGACCAATCTAATTACCTAGTTTGAAATCCAATATGTCAATGAATGTAATAGGTACTAGTGACGTAAAGAATATGCGCATTCGCATTCGCGCATATTCGCATATTTTTTGACATTCGCATTCGCTTTCGCAAGAATCTATGCGAATGTTTGGCGAATATTTTAAAAATAATAAGGAAATTATGTATACTTAGATGGATATGGAATGTTAATACAACTAGTTGGAATTATTATATTTGTTAAACAAACTTGCTCATAGGGTGGCCCTTATTGCACCGCTTTTAGGTTCATAAAGCAGCTTATTACGCACTAGTGTATCGACTTTACATTTTTTGAATCTTAGTAAAGAGTTGTCCTAAAAATAGAAAACAATAAAAAAATAAATAAACAATATTTATTAAAATATTATAAATCAATACAATTTTTTTTTAATTAATTTATTTCTCATTAAATTTCATTGTAAATAAAACATATTATAAACATTCGATCTATTATATCTCAAATTATATAATACTTAATTGTTAGCGGATTTGCCAGACCCATAGATAAATATAACGGTCCAAATGCATGTCGGACTACACATACTATAGGGTTCTGTAGAAATCCCGCCACTTTTCGATAATACGGAACTCTAAAAATAAAAGTGATGTTTTTATTGACTTGAAACATCGAATACTGCGGCTCTCGTAACCTATTAACTTTAAATTTATTACGGCATTCATAGACCAAAAGAAAAGAGGACTTAAGCAAAATGACATAAACCTTTATTTTCATTTTGGACTGATTAAAAGTTCGTATAAGGAGTTTTAATTCAAATAATTAAGTTGTGATTAGGGCTGGGTGCACAATCAGTGGTGCATGGTTTTAAGAATGAGTCCAAACTTTTATATATATATATATATTTATTTTGAATAGTAAATAACTTTATGTTCCCGACGTTTCGGTTGCCTTACAGCAGCCATGGTCACGGGGGGACTGAGGTGTAAGACGTCCTGATGTCATAGTTAGTAACTGGGTACCCTCATATTTAGTTGTTGTTTGCGGTCCGATCCACGCAGAAAGTGCTCACAGTGTCTCGAGGTCTTGCAATGGTACACTTGGTTTTGGATTTAATTATATTAATTACTGGATCCCAAGTTGGTGGTAGCACCCAGCCATCTTCCCTATTGAAATTAGGATGTTTTTTAATTTCAATGGCCCCACGTATCATCCTTGGTCGGAATCGGTGTTATTTTGCGAGGATCTGTGGTTTATCAAATCTGATATAATGGCGGGTGCGGTCCTGTACATGTTCACAGATTGCAGACTTCGTGGAGCGCCGGTGTTTCACGTCAGCTATAATGTTCTTTCCTTTAAATCCGAAAAATAGTTTTATTTCAATGTGTAGTATTCGCGTAAATATAAGAAAACAATAGTAAATAACTATTTCATTACTCATACTCTGAAAGTAGGTCTGAAGTTGCCTGAGGAGCGGGTTGAAATTAATACTTTTCCGACCAGGGAGAATCGCTTTCAACTGACAGCTGTCAAATTATATAAAAAAACTAGTTCCATTTTCACATTTCTATGGAACCATGTTCAAACTTTTTCTACAGTCACTCAATTACAGCACGATGTAAAATTGAAATAACATAAAGTTAAAGTATTAATTAAAGAATATACATTTTTAAATGACTTAATTATAATTTAGATTAATATTTAATAATTAATATTTTTTAAATAATTTTTAATAACTTTTAATTATTAATTTAATTAATAACTAATATTATAATTTAGTGAAAGACTTATTTAGTCCCGAGACGGGGTTTGGCGCCCGAGCGTAGCTAGGGCGCTAATAGTTCGAGGGTCACTTTCACCACTCGTGTAACAATGTACTATTTATTTCCTGTAACAAACCATTTATAATGTAGTTCTAATTTAAAGGATGAATCTTGCTATTTACGTAAAAAAGGCCACAATGAAGCTCAATATTGCGTAAACGGGAATTAATATTGAAAAACTGTCAAAGAAACCTTCAATTTATTTTATAACTCTAAATTTAAAATTTAAAAACCCCTGATGCGACGACCCTTTCATCAAATGTATACTTTAACTAGTTCTTCCAAATAATTAAGTTAGCGCGATTTACGTAGCTCCCGTAGCTCAGTATTCATAGCTCATCTCGCAAATTCTACAACTAGTTTCGATACCAGATTATGAAAGCGCCATTTACCTTATTAGTTTTGGCTTCCTCATTTATAAAATTCAGAATTGTTTTTATTCATGTAAGCCAACAAAGCATTTATGAATAGTCAGAATCTACCACCGGTTCGGAATGCTGCTTCCACTGAGAAGAGCCGGCAAGAAACTCAATGGTTACTCTTTTCAATGAATGAAAGATGGTGTACATTCTCAGGAACAGCATAAAAAAATAATATGAGCAGGCAACACCATTGCCACTAAATAGCTAATAGTAAATAATAATCATATATGTAATAATGTAAATAAAATGAGAATGCTAGTTTAGTGTGATGTGCATACCTACTCATACTGACATCAAATGAAACGTTTACGAACCAAATAATAATTGATAAAACAGGGGAGGATATTATGATAATTGCTTTGGTGTGATGCCTTCCATGCTAAGTAAATAAATAGTATTTAACGACAATGTTGTTAAGAGGAAAGTGAGTGGACCAATCCCCGCAAGCAGCGCCCGCGCACGAGCATGACTTGAAAAGCGGCATCACTCTCCTCAACCATAATAGAGGGAAGAGGGTGACCCGCTCCACAAAGCCACCGCAAACAAGGACATTGAAGTGAACATGACCAACACCTCACCTCAGAGACAACAGTTCAGAAAGGATAATAAGCATGAGGCAAGACCCGCTACAACTAGACATAAATATTACTTTGTTAAAATTATATTTAAAGTGGCTACATGATGCCCATATTTTAAAAGGAAACATTTGTGTCAAATATGTCAATAGTGCTAGATTAAGAGACGGAAGAGGGAAAATATAGGAATGAACCATAACAAAAGATTCTAGTTATTCCCGTTCCGGTGGAGCTAGACCAGCACCTAGCCAAGCATCTTTATCTTTCAAATAATCGTCTAGTGTGTAGTAAGCCTTCCTGCATAGCGTACGTTTTACACACGTTTTGAATTTGGATTCACTAAGACTGATAATGCTTAACGGTATTTTATTATAGAACTTAACACAGTATCCCATGAAAGATGTGTGAATTTTTGCTAGCCGAAAGTGTGGTTGATCCAATTTGTCCTTATTTCTAGTATTATAACGATGACTATTGCCCAGCTTTTTAAATAGATGTAAGTTTTTTCTGGTATACATTATGTTCTCATAGATATATTGACATGGAACAGTCATAACATTTATTTCCTTAAACAGTTCCCTCAGCGAATCGCGACTTCCTAAATTATAGATGGCCCTAACGGCCCTCTTTTGTAAAATAAAAACCGATTCGATGTCAGCTGCTCTGCCCCACAATAGTATACCATACGACATGACACTATGAAAATAACTGAAATAAACTATTCTTGCAGTTTCGACATCGGATAGCTGTCTGATTTTTCTGACAGCGTAAGCGGCGGAGCTGAGCCGCTTAACTAAAGCTGTTATATGTGGGCCCCACTGTAATTTAGAGTCAAGCGTTATACCTAAGAAAACAGTGTCATTAATAAATTCAAGTTTTTCTGTATTTAATACTACATCGCATTCACTACTTCTTACATTAGGTAATGGGAATTTTACACATTTAGTTTTTTTACTGTTTAATACCAAATTATTAGTAGTGAACCAGTTATGGACTTGAACAATAGCATTATTCACGTCGTCCAAGTTATTTACATGTCTACCTACTTTAAAAATCAAAGAGGTATTATCTAAGTTAACCAATGCAATGTACAATAATCAACAGAAAATCTGTATAAAAGTATCTTGGTATGACATTATAATACCTAAGTGATATTAGAATAGACAACGAATCTAAATATTGATGCCACGGAGGTTTAATTCCTAGTAAAAGATTATCAATTATGATTCAATTTGATGTAATAACTCTGGTTTAGGTGGACGGGAGCAGCCCAGGGGAAGAATTTTTAATAACGCAAATTTTTTATTCAATTCGTTTTATTTCTGTATTTTTTCTCAATGGCGGAGCAGCGCCCTCTATAATTATTATTGCGTAATATTCCATGACCATTAACAAAACCAACAAAATTTAACGCATGCGCGTATACATAATTTGAAACATGACTTATGGAACGTCTTTAGTTCGTATTGTATTCTCTTTGTTTAGTTCATACATAAATCCCATATAAAAATTGATATCCATTTTTTCCAGAATCCAGGAAACTTTTCCAATTTATAATATCGTAAAAAGCCAGTTCAGACTATTACGATCATTTAAAAATAGATAGAAAGATATTCCTATGATCCCAAATTTCGAATAGATTCGAGCCTTGGAAGTTGGTTTTGGCCGTGAATATAGCTTTTAAACCTACATAGGAGCTGATAATCTTCAAACGGCTGAACCGATTTTCATGAAACATAGCTAAGAACACTCTCGATCAGAATACCTATCTAACAAAAGAAACAACATTAAAATCGGTTCATCTGCTTGGGCGCTACGTTGCCACAGACAGACACACAGATACACAGATACACATGTTAAACTTATAACACCCCTCTTTTTTCGTCGGGGGTTAAAAATACCTACTGAACAATACCTCAATCGAATGGTGAGTAAACATTATTTTTTCCCTCCCCGTTCTTAAGTACGGGAGGTACAATGGAATAACTTTGCTTTCAAAATTTGATAAATAAAATAAATAAATCCATTTATTTCAGGCAAATACCCATATTAAATTAACATTACAAAACACAATAACAAATAAATAAAAACAGTTTTATAGCGGTACAATTTTTTTTATTTTTTGCCAATTTGCAGTATTTTAACCTAATAAAATTGCTGAATAAGTCTCTGAATAAAATTACTGTGATGTCAGAGGTACGGGCAGACGGACGAAATTTAAGTGCTATTGAAGCTGTGGGCTTTCTGACATCATATATTTACTAATTACTAAGAAAACATAACCCTTCCTTTTGGCTGTGCCGTAGACGGTTAAAATAAAGAACTCACGATAGTCATACTGAGTGACATCTTCGCGGACTCCATGCTCGACATGTGGCCGGAACCCGGGCACTTAGACTAAAGGGATTTCTGTATTTGACCTATCCGTATTTTTCTCTTATCAGATAATTTTAAGTAATTAAAATGTTGGCAAAATAATTCTGATTTCTGATAAAGCGATAAGCCTAATTATTATAAGTTAATTAATGAGATAATAACCAATAATCGATTAGACAGGTGTTCTGGAGGGGTATAAAAAGAAGTCCATAATTTCGACGGCGATACTTAAGCTTTCTACGATGGCGCTTTCGCAACTCGCATTGATCGCGGCGGTCCTCAGCCTGAGCGCTGCCGCCGTCGACCGTTACCACCCGGCGCCGCCGCAACGGGCGAGCCCGCCCGCGCAGCGCAACAACGCCGAAGCCGAGTCCAGCTTCTGGACTGACGAAGCACAGGCCGCCATCGGCGCGCGAGTGGCGCGCGGCGCCGGCGCCGGTGGCCAGCGGGCGCGCAACGTGGTCATGTTCCTGGGCGAGGCATGTCCGTGCCCACGCTGGCCGCCGCGCGCACGCAGCTCGGCCAGCGCCGCGGTGACACCGGCGAGGAGGCGCAGCTGGCCTTCGACGCTTTCCCTACCCTCGGGCTGGTCAAGGTGGGTCGGTCCTTGTGTATACAACTGATCTCGTGAGTATATACTAGCAAGACAATTTAACTTTTCCCCTGGACTCGTCGAGGGTCAAACCTTGGCGTCATTATTGGCCACCATTGTCGATCCTGGTTTACATGAGTTACAGTGGTGGGAGTGTGTGGCGGTACCAGTTCCAAAAAAAAAAATCTATGAAATTATAAAAATCACTAGCGTTGTATATCGTTTAGAAATAATAAATATACTATGTACTTATAGCTGAAAATCGTAAGGTAATTATTGCAATTAGAATCGTCATGAAGTTGGCAACCCGTACAACTTGGGGTCATCTGCATTTACGTATTGCATGTGATAATTATTCTGATTTACAGATGACTTTAACATGATTGCCGAATCATGTCAAATTTGTCCTTATTGGAATTTATTTTAGTTTATTTTTTATTCTATTTAATTTAGTAGTAATAGATAACATGATACATTTTATACACGTGGTTTTATAGAAGTCGGTTCATTTTTTTTATTAATATGTTTTCCCGATTTTTTAGGTTCAACTACGTACTGAATTTCTGGTAAACATAAACAATCCAAATATCTTTGAAACTACTGAACTATTTTTATGAAATTTCTATGGGGCCATCAGCGTTACCCTTTCAAACAACTACAAAAATCAAACTTAACAAATACATAATTATATATAAATATGTTCTCTGACAATCATGGCCACACATAATATACCTAAGTAGATACGACTTATACCAATATATGGCACTAATAGCTAGAATGCATCTCATAACAATTCCACTAAGTCGAAACACGACTAGGTTACATTGTTTTCCTACGGAGTTCCGGCGCCTACCTTTCGGTTTCATCACCATCATGATGATGAAGTTGGAAGGTAGGCAGTTTATTGAGACTATTATAGTGACCGTAAATTACGCAATTTCATTTACTTGAATGATGTATTTTTTCAAGTTATTTTGATTTCAATGCCAAAGTACTGGACTGTTTGTGATGAAATTTTAATGGGACCAATCTAACTGCATGCGTTCGAAGGCAAAAATAATTTTTGAAATCGGTTGAAAATAATATAATATTGGACATTAAATACACTGTTTGCCGTTGAAGATTTGTTCTAAAGAGTTGTGTGTATTTTCCAGACGTACTGCGTGGACGCCCAGGTAGCAGATTCTGCGTGCACTGCGACCGCATACCTGTGCGGCGTGAAGGCCAACGAGGGGACGGTGGGCTTAACGGCGGCCGTGCCGCGCCGGGACTGCGAAGCCTCCACCGACACCACCCGCCACGTCGAGTCCATCGCCGAGTGGGCGCTCGCCGACGGACGCGACGCCGGTCAGTCTACACGATTACTAAAATGCAAAATAACCTGAACTTCCAGTATGGTCCGTGAATTTGAGTCTTTCTAAAAACACCCAAAGAACGAATTTGACAAATAGGAAATGTATTGTTGACACTGTAATATAGAGGTATTTATCACAAAAATCACGAAAAAATCTGTGCTAAAAATCACCTTAAAAATACCAGTTTGAGGTTATGGCTAAATTTAGATTTTTTTGTCAAGAATTGGATCACAACAGTGTAATATAGGTATCTAGACGAATCCCTACTGAATTAGGTATAAAAAACTGGTGGAGTACAGTTGTTGCATTTTAGCTCCTCTATCACGCCCTCGAGGAACTCGTCGAGTTACCGGCAGCCCTGTATACCTGACACGCCGGCATCTATCTTCCTATAAGTCGGAAAACGTCCACCGCTCCCTAATCACATCCGTACACCGCGTTCCTTCACCGCATGCATCCATCCACCTTCCCCGTGATTAATATCGGTACCTATATATCTACACCTTATGGCTGTCGATATTAAATCAACAAAAAACAATGACCGTTTGTTTGTTGAGCAGGCGTAGTGACCACGACGCGCATCACCCACGCCTCGCCCGCGAGCGTCTACGCCAAGGCGGCCAACCGGTACTGGGAGAACGACGCCGAGGTGACCTTCGTCGGCCAGGACCCCAGCCGCTGCCCCGACATCGCGCACCAGCTCGTGCACCGCGCCCCCGGCAACCAGCTTAAAGTACGCACCATATTGCAATAATATCAGTAGCCATCTAACTAGGTATATATTTAATATATAAAATTCCGGTGTGCGTGTTTTCGAAATGTGTCTCTTCTTAAACGGCTTGACCAATATTCATATAATTTTTGCACTTATGTATGGGGTCACCTGGATGATTCTTAGTTGAATAGCATTGATAACCGATTGGTTAAGCACGTGTCTTGCGGGCACAAGGCCCTTGGTTCAAGGTTTCAAACCCCGGCTCGCACCTCTGAGTTTATCCTAATCTATGTGCGAAAAATAATTTCAATATCAAAGTCAAAGCGTTTATTTTGTTTAAGCCTAAGGGGCCCACTTACAAATTGTCATTTTTATATAATTATTTTTCTTAAATCTACAACCGGATTGAAACGCCACCTCGAGTGAAAAGATACGGCAAGAAACTCAGTGGGCTTGCCTTTTACATTTTGTATTGTTTTAATCACCAGTTGCTTATGCATAATAATAATATGTAATTAAAATAGTAGGCTTAATGTAAATAGGTATAATAGCTCCAGCGTATTGCCTTTTGAGAATACCAATAATTAGATAAAGTAATTCGGACTAGTGGGGCAAGTCACTACGCTATGATATTATTATTAAATTTAAGTTTAGTTTTAAATTTAAATATGATAATCACTTGCTTACGATGAAAGAAAACCTGCACGTCTTGGAAAATCTATCCAATTTTCGAAAATCCTGTGAAATTCGCCAACCCTCACTAGGCCAGCGTGGTGGATTATGGCTGAAATCCCCCTGGTATTGAGGGGCCCGTTCCCAGGGCTGGGACTTTAAAAGGGCTAAATCATTATGGTTTTATTATTTACAGCGGCCCGTGCCGGTTTTGCACGGGTGGACATTCAGAGTCAATTTCTAAGTAGTTCTGAAAAGAACTGCCTAACTTAACCTATTTCATAGATGTGCCCACCCCTCTCCCGTAATTCGGTGGCCGGCCACACGGCTTGGTTTATTTTTCTATTAGTATTTGTTTAAATTGACATTTTAAAATTCATAATATCTTCTGATTGGAATGTCCGATTTAAATAATTCAAAAAGTAATCTACAGGTATGAAAATTGTCTCAAATACGAAATGATTTATTTGGATAAGGATTAATACTAATGTATAGATAACATGGTCTGATTTTGGTCGGCATTTCTATCAACTTTTAAAATGTAAATAAGTAGTCATAGTAACGTAACTATAATAGTTGGACATATGGTATCGCGAAGTTTTTGTAGTTATTGTATGTTAGAAAAATGTTTTGTTCTATGATAAATAGTTTCCGTACCGCATGCGATGAAAGGCATTTTATGGCTAATTTTTTTACACCTTGGGATACATTATTGAAGTTTTAGTAGAGATCCCTAATATTTTCTAGTAATAAATATAGCTTATGTTATACTCAGGGATAATGTAGCATTCTAATGATGAAAGATTTTTTGAAATCGGTCCAGTGGTTTTTTTTTTTAGTTTAATCGTTACAAACATACAAAAATACAAATCTTTTATCTTTACGAGTGTAATATTGGTGTAGATGTAGATTATAATGATTTTGAAACTGAAACTAATGTACTGACTGGATCCTGTGATACTCTTGACAGGTTATTCTGGGTGGTGGAAGGCGTGAATTCATTACGACTAATGCCGTCGACGAGGAGGGCCTTCCCGGCACTAGAACCGACGGCCGCAACCTCATTCAAGAATGGCAGAATGAAAAAGCGGCCCTCGGCGCCGACTACCGCTACATATGGAACCGCGATCAGCTGATGGAAGCGTTCTCCTCGCCTCCGGAATACTTGATGGGGTTGTTCGAAAACAGCCACCTGCAGTACCATATGCAGGCAAACCTCACTACCGAACCGACTCTGGCCGAGCTCACAGAAGTGGCGATCCGTTCTCTGAGCCGTAACGAGAAAGGCTTTTTCCTGTTCGTGGAGGGCGGGCGCATTGACCACGCTCACCACGACAACTTCGCGGAGATGGCGCTCGACGAGACGCTGGAGCTGGCGGCGGCCGTGCAGCGCGCCACCGAGCTGCTCTCCGAGGACGACTCGCTTATCGTGGTGACCGCGGACCACGCGCACGTTATGGCCTTCAATGGGTATTCCAGCCGCGGACGCGATATCCTCGGACCTTCCGAAGATTACCTCGATAGTGATGGCGTGCCTTATATGACACTATCCTATACCAATGGTCCTGGCGGACGCCCGCACGTTAACGGTATACGCCCCGATGTCACAGCAGAAGCGGACTACCGTAAATATCATCACTTTTATGTATTTAATGGAGGGTGACGTAGATAGGATATATTTATTTGTTTTGTGACAGGTACGCTGGAGTGGATGTCTCACGTGGACGTCCCGATAGCTTACGAAACGCACGGCGGCGACGACGTGGCGGTGTTCGCGTGGGGCCCGCACCACGACATGTTCACGGGGCTGTACGAGCAGAGCCAGCTGCCGCACCTGATGGGCTACGCGGCGTGCATGGGGCCGGGCCGGCACGCGTGCAGCGCCGCGTAGCGGCACGCGCTCGCTGGCGTGTTCTTTGCGTTCATACCGCTTTTTGCTGCTATTAAAATGCTATAAAATAAGTATTACTGTACATTACAAAATGGTAAAAAAAATTACAAACTGTGCTTGGAGGGGCTTCGTTTTGAAAGCGTGACTATTTGTACTGATGGGTTATGGGCTAAAATAATAAAAGCTTATTTAACTAAGCAGATATGTGTATTTATTATAATTCTTGTTATTTATATCCCATCAAAAATAAATGTAAAATGAGAGCCAAGTTCGATATTATAATATAGGCCAAATGTCACCTTTAAACATATGGGCATCATGTAGCCACAAATTTTAACAAAGTAATATTTATGTCTAATTATAGCGGGCCTTGCCTCATGTTTATTATCCTTGCTGAACTGTTGTCTCTGAGGCGAGGTGTTGGTCATGCTCACTTCAATGTCCTTGTTTGCGGTGGCTTTGTGGAGCGGGTCACCCTCTTCCCTCTATTATGGTTGAGGAGAGTGATGCCGCTTTTCAAGTCATGCTCGTGCGCGGGCGCTGCTTGCGGGGTTGGTCCACTCACTTTCCTCTTAACAACATTGTCGTTAAATACTATTTATTTACTTAGCATGGAAGGCATCACACAAAAGAAATTATCATATTATCCACCCCTGTTTTATCAATTATTATTTTGGTTCGTAAAAATTTAATTTGATGTAAGTATGAGTAGGTATGCACATCACACTAAACTAGCTTTCTCATTTTATTAACATACCTAAATTTGAGTGAGATTTGATCATTATTTACTATTAGCTATTTAGTGGCAATGGTGTTGCCTGGTCATATAATTTTTTTATGCTGTTCCTGAGAATGTACACCATCTTTCATTCATAGAAAAGAGTAAACATTGAGTTTCTTGCCGGCTCTTCTCTGTGGAAGCAGCATTCCGAACCGGTGGTAGATTCTGACTATTCATAAATGCTTTGTTGGCTTAATGAATAACAACAATTTTGAATTTTTGAATTTGAATTTGAATTTTGGCCTTGGTTGTTGACTTCAACGACAAAAGAAGTGAGATCTAAATGGGTTCCAAGTTCAATGGTCGGTCCTGAAATTTATTTATAACAACATAAAATATTATTTCTTCATATAACTTAAGATAATATATTGAAGCCTAAGATCTGACTTGACCAGTTCTAATATACTAATTAGAACTAGTATAAATATACTATATTATTATATAAACATTGTTTAAACTCCCGAGGGCGACAAGAGAGATGCATTCTAGTATCTCTGGCATATCACAAACGTGTGCAGATTATAGGAAGGAAGAGAGACCGGGCACGTTAAGATTATTTAGTCAAAATATGCAAGGATTTTGTTCAAAAATTTTAGAAATTGAATTATATTTAGAAAAATCTCAATATGATATTGTTTGTATTTCCGAGCATTGGCTTAAAGAGCATGAAATGTTAATAAATTATGAGAATTACACAGTTGTAAGTTGTTATAACCGCAAATCCAGGCTTCATGGTGGTACATTAATATTACTTAGGAAAATTATTAAGTCTAAAGAAAGAAAAGATATAGTTGGACTTTCGGTGGAACAGATTATTGAGATTTCCTGTGTTGAGCTGGATAAGCACATTGTTGTATGTGTATACAGACCCCCAAATATTCAGCATTTTGGTATGTTTGAATCAGTAATGGAAGATGTGTTAAAAAAAATATTTGTAAGCAACAAGTCAATTATAGTTTGTGGTGATTTTAATATCAATATTTTGGAAGAAACCAGCTATACTGCTAGACTATTGGGCCTATTCAAAGCGTTTAACTTAACGCACGTCTTTTGTGAACCAACGCGAGTAACTTCTACTTCTGCGACTTGTATAGATAATGTCTTCTGTAGTTGTGAATATTTAGATAAAGCAGTAGTAAATCACTTGCCGTCAGATCATAGTGGTCAAAACGTCACCTTTAATTCTGCCATAAATTTAACAAATATAAAAATAAAAAGTAGAAATGTAACATCTCGGAACTTACAGATATATAATGACAGTCTATGCAACAAATTAAGTGTTCCCAAGTTTAACTTAGATGATCCTGATAGACTTTACGCCGACTTTTTTTCAGTAGTACATACAGAATTTAATACTTTTTTTCCGATTAAATCTAAAACCTTAAAACCAAAGTTCACTTTTAGTGACTGGGCCACCATAGGTATACGTAGGAGTAGAGTAAGGCTATTTGAGCCTTATGAATTAAAAGCCCAGTTTAACAATGCAGTTTTTACTCAGTATGTTACTAAATATTCAAAATTGTTTAGGAAAATATGTCAGGTGGCTAAATCGATGTACATTAGGCAAAAAATTAAGGCCTCTGATAATAAAATAAAGACCGCTTGGAATATAGTTAATAGTGAAACTGGTAAAACCAAAAAACTAAATACAGATTTCACGCTAGAGACTTCGCGTGGTCTTGTTAATTCAGACTCTGGTGTAGCACAGGAATTTGAAACGTTCTTTACAAACGTCCCTGTGAAAACAACAGAGTCTTTAAACTGCTCACCTTCACTTTCAATTACACTTCTTAAAAGCAACATAGCGGCGTGTCCTATGGAATTTAAATTCGACTACATTACCGTTCGGTCTATCATGAAATCCTTTAGTGAAATAAAAATTAAACCCACCGAAGATCTTTGGGGAATGTCTGTAAAATCATGTAGAATTATTATTAATACCGTGGCGCCCTATTTGGCCATGATATTTAATAAGTGTGTTGATCAGGGAGTCTTCCCGGATTTAATGAAATACAGTAAAGTAATCCCCCTTTTTAAATCCGGTAATATTAGAGACCCTAATAACTATAGACCAGTATCCGTCTTGCCAGTTTTTAGTAAAATTTTTGAATAGATAATGCTTACTCAAATGTTACATCATTTTAACGCAAACAACATCCTGCATGATCAACAATATGGTTTCACCAAAGGCCGTTGTACTACCGATGCCGGTGTAACCTTGATTAAGCATATCTTTGACGCATGGGAAAACTCACAGGATGCAATTGATATCTTTTGTGACCTCTCAAAGGAATTCGATTGCGTCAATTATGAAATACTTTTGCTGAAATTGGAACATTACGGTGTTAGAAATGGAGCACTCCAACTTGTAAAATCATATTTAGAGGACAGAAGGCAAAATGTTCAAATAAATGGTGTTAAATCTTTAGGCTCTATAGTAAAAATGGGTGTTCCTCAAGGATCGATTCTAGGCCCTTTCTTATTTTTAGTATATATTAATGACCTACCGCAGATAATACAGAGAAGGGCAGAAATAGTGTTATTTGCTGATGATACCTCTTTGATTTTTAAAGTAGGTAGACATGTAAATAACTTGGACGACGTGAATAATGCTATTGTTCAAGTCCATAACTGGTTCACTACTAATAATTTGGTATTAAACAGTAAAAAAACTAAATGTGTAAGATTCTCATTACCTAATGTAAGAAGTAGTGAATGCGATGTAGTATTAAATACAGAAAAACTTGAATTTATTAATGACACTGTTTTCTTAGGTATAACGCTTGACTCTAAATTACAGTGGGGCCCACATATAACAGCTTTAGTTAAGGTGAAGGCGCCTGTCTAGCCCGCGAAATTCAAAATTTTCGAGTATTTTTATAGTTTATCCAAAATCTGAAAACATTTAAGACAACATTTTGTGATTTGCGAAAAACACAGTATGCAGTGCGTTTATTAATACATTTATTTTACTCTAAATATTATCACGGTGGATATGATACTAGTAAATCACTAAATATACAAAAATTGCCAGATTATCTGGATAGCTGTCGTTCTTGAAATGTTTTAGAGTAAGTTGGATATATTAATAAATGCACTGCACACGGTCTTTTTCGCGAATTACAAAATTTTTCTTTTATTATTGTCAGATTTTGAAAAAAAACTAAAAGAACTCAAAAAATTTGAAATTCGCGGGCTAGACGGGCGCTTTAGCCTTAAGCGGCTCAGCTCCGCCGCCTACGCTGTCAGAAAAATCAGACAGCTATCCGATGTCGAAACTGCAAGAATAGTTTATTTCAGTTATTTTCATAGTGTCATGTCGTATGGTATACTATTGTGGGGCAGAGCAGCTGACATCGAATCGGTTTTTATTTACAAAAGAGGGCCGTTAGGGCCATCTATAATTTAGGAAGTCGCGATTCGCTGAGGGAACTGTTTAAGGAAATAAATGTTATGACTGTTCCATGTCAATATATCTATGAGAACATAATGTATACCAGAAAAAACTTACATCTATTTAAAAAGCTGGGTAATAGTCATCGTTATAATACTAGAAATAAGGACAAATTGGATCAACCACACTTTCGGCTAGCAAAAATTCACACATCTTTCATGGGATACTGTGTTAAGTTCTATAATAAAATACCATTAAGCATTATCAGTCTTAGTGAATCCAAATTCAAAAAGTGTGTAAAACGTACGCTATGCAGGAAGGCTTACTACACACTAGACGATTATTTGAAAGATAAAGATGCCTGGCTAGGTGCTGGTCCAGCTCCACCGGAACGGGAATAACTAGAATCTTTTGTTATGGTTCATTCCTATATTTTCCCTCTTCCTTCTCTTAATCTAGCACTATTGACATATTAGACACAAATGTTTCCTTTTAAAATATGGGCATCATGTAGCCACTTTAAATATAATTTTAACAAAGTAATATTTATGTCTAATTGTAGCGGGTCTTGCCTCAAGCTTATTATCCTTTCTGAACTGTTGTCTCTGAGGTGAGGTGTTGGTCATTTGCGGTGGCTTTGTGGAGCGGGTCACCCTCTTCCCTCTATTATGGTTGAGGAGAGTGATGCCGCTTTTCAAGTCATGCTCGTGCGCGGGCGCTGCTTGCGGGGATTGGTCCACTCACTTTCCTCTTAACAACATTGTCGTTAAATACTATTTATTTACTTAGCATGGAAGGCATCACACCAAAGCAATTATCATATTATCCACCCCTGTTTTACCAATTATTATTTTGGTTCGTAAACGTTTCATTTGATGTAAGTATGAGTAGGTATGCACATCACACTAAACTAGCATTCTCATTTTATTTACATTATTACATATATGATTATTATTTACTATTAGCTATTTAGTGGCAATGGTGTTGCCTGCTCATATTATTTTTTTATGCTGTTCCTGAGAATGTACACCATCTTTCATTCATTGAAAAGAGTAACCATTGAGTTTCTTGCCGGCTCTTCTCAGTGGAAGCAGCATTCCGAACCGGTGGTAGATTCTGACTATTCATAAATGCTTTGTTGGCTTACATGAATAAAAACAATTTTGAATTTTGAATTTTTTGAATTTTATACCATTATACTATACTATACATATATAAGTATATTGTATTCAGTATTAATATTATTATATTTTGCTATTTCATATTATTATTAAGTACCTACTAAAACAGTCATTGAAGAGCCCTATCTTCGATGGCTAGTTTATAACAGCAAGCCAAATTTTCGGAAGAATAAAATAAGGACTTACAGCTTTAGAACTTGCGAAGTCTATAATATAATTATTTCGTATATTACAACTAGCCACTATGGAAGTGTCGCGACGCCACTATGGTAACATGTCGACGCTACTATGAAAACGTCGCAACGCCACTATGGAAGCGTCGCGACACCACTATGGAAGAGACGCGAAGTCACTATTGAACCGTCGTGTTTGAGACACAAACATGTAACTAACTAAACGCACTTTAAAAAAATAATATAAATATTATCTATGCTAGCAACTCTCTCTCTGCTTCCGCTCACCGAGCAACATTAACGTGTATCTTTTGTAAAACTGTAATTAATTATTAAAAAAACTGTGAACCATACAAAAACCGTTTTAATTACAAACACGTCGCGATGCCACTATAGAAGCGTTGCGACGCCACTATGGTAACATGGAGACGCTTCTATGAAAGCGTCGCGATACCACTATGGTAACATAGCGTCGCGTCGCCACACAAGATATGTGAAGAGGTGTCCCTTAAATAATTTTTCTGTCAGCAAAATTCAATAAAGCAAGTCGGTTAAACCTTTTTGCCTGCAACTCTTTTCCACTCAGCAGGGCACTACAACCAAATTGTCCTGTTCGTTAAATCATTCTGGGTTATTGTTTGAACGTTTTTTTTTCCTACTAATATTTTATAATTATGTCGCATAAGATAAACCATATTGAGAAGTATTTGGCCTTCAACAATGATTACTTTATTATACGAAAAAGATATGTCATTTCAATCATTGAAATTTAGTATGGTGCTTTTTAAACTTGGTATTTAATACAAAAATATTTTCGCCAGTTTTATGTTCACCGCCGCAATCCAAGTACTGAGCTACTCCACACAGGCGCTTCAGACTATCATGAATGTAAGACGCGCCAAATGTCGGCACAGTTTACAGATTATAACAAGTGCATTCTATAAATGTTATGTTAATAAATATGAAATTATTTTCAAATATTAATAATTTTTGAAGAATTTATGATATCATAGAATATTTTATATCTGGGGGCACGGCAGTGCCCCCCCAAGTCGAGCACGGCACGTCGAGCGCGGCACGGCCGTACCATCTTTTCTCGAAGCAGTTCAGACCATTTTCGACCCCCTATAACTTCGTTGTGGATAAAATTAGAACCCTGAATTTTCAGATACCAAGCAGGCATTGTATAAACACAGTATATTTCAAATTTCATTCAATTTGAGCCAGTAGTTTAAGAATTATAACTAGTCAAAATTCTTAATTTTGTCACTCACTGACTGACCGATCATCAAAACTCTAAGGCACTTCTAGCAGACATAGAAGCTTCAAATTTAGAATACAATTAGTGTTTAGTGTATAAATCAAGGAAAAACTAAAATATTTTGACATTTCGGTCCAGTTTCCTAGATACACCAACTGCATAAATAACTTTGTAATCCCATATAAATGTATAGGATAACAAATTTACTTTTGCAGTTAATGAAACAGTGTACATATTATGAATATTATAATGGAATATTAATGGAATATTAGGTGTACATTGGTACCTAGATATAATTATGTTCAAAGGTAACTTGTAAAATGTTCAACGGAATGAAAAAGCAAGAATGGGACATGTCTTACTTATGATATGAATTGTACCAAAATCCCGCAAAAAATATTAAGGTGAGAAGGCGCCTGTCTAGCCCGCGAAGTTCAAATATTTTGAGTTCTTTTAGAAATTTTTCAAAATCTGACCATAATAAAAGACAAATTTTGTAATTCGCGAAAAAGACCGTGTGCAGTGCATATATTAATACATTTATTTTACTCTAAATATTATCACGGTGGATATGATACTAGTAAATCACTAAATATACAAAAATTGCCAGATTATCTGGATAGCTGTCGTTCTTGAAATGTTTTAGAGTAAGTTGGATATATTAATAAATGCACTGCACACGGTCTTTTTCGCGAATTACAAAATTTGTCTTTTATTATTGTCAGATTTTGAAAAAATTCTAAAAGAACTCAAAAAAATTGAACTTCGCGGGCTAGATGGGCGCTTTAGCCTTAAGTAGACTAAATTGCCCGAAATTGCCATGGAAGAAAGAACAATGTCTACAAAAAGAAATGAGATCCCATCAAAAACAAAACTTGTAAAAAACCCCAAGTCTCGCAACTCAGTTCTCTACCGTAAAAAGAGGTGAGATATATGTAATACCAAGTCGGTTACTTAATTAAGTCCCTACTTAAGGGACCTTCTGTCTTCATTCAGTATTACGTATTACATAACTTGCTAACCTAACAACATCTTATTGTGACCATATCAATATCAAAAATCTTTTATGTTTTAAATTAAATAGATTGACTTAGTAATCGCACTAAACTAAATTCATTATGTTCTCATGCGATGTCCAAGTCAACCTAACCCTAAACCTAAACCTAAACCTAAACCTAAACCTAAACCTAAACCTAAACCTAAACCTAAACCTAAACCTAAACCTAAACCTAAACCTAAACCTAAACCTAAACCTAAACCTAAACCTAAACCTAAACCTAAACCTAAACCTAAACCTAAACCTAAACCTAAACCTAAACCTAAACCTAAACCTAAACCTAAACCTAAACCTAAACCTAAACCTAAACCTAAACCTAAACCTAAACCTAAACCTAAACCTAAACCTAAACCTAAACCTAAACCTAAACCTAAACCTAAACCTAAACCTAAACCTAAACCTAAACCTAAACCTAAACCTAAACCTAAACCTAAACCTAAACCTAAACCTAAACCTAAACCTAAACCTAAACCTAAACCTAAACCTAAACCTAAACCTAAACCTAAACCTAAACCTAAACCTAAACCTAAACCTAAACCTAAACCTAAACCTAAACCTAAACCTAAACCTAAACCTAAACCTAAACCTAAACCTAAACCTAAACCTAAACCTAAACCTAAACCTAAACCTAAACCTAAACCTAAACCTAAACCTAAACCTAAACCTAAACCTAAACCTAAACCTAAACCTAAACCTAAACCTAAACCTAAACCTAAACCTAAACCTAAACCTAAACCTAAACCTAAACCTAAGTCAGTCAGTCAGTCAGTCAGTCAGTCAGTCAGTCAGTCAGTCAGTCAGTCAGTCAGTCAGTCAGTCAGTCAGTCAGTCAGTCAGTCAGTCAGTCAGTCAGTCAGTCAGTCAGTCAGTCAGTCAGTCAGTCAGTCAGTCAGTCAGTCAGTCAGTCAGTCAGTCAGTCAGTCAGTCAGTCAGTCAGTCAGTCAGTCAGTCAGTCAGTCAGTCAGTCAGTCAGTCAGTCAGTCAGTCAGTCAGTCAGTCAGTCAGTCAGTCAGTCAGTCAGTCAGTCAGTCAGTCAGTCAGTCAGTCAGTCAGTCAGTCAGTCAGTCAGTCAGTCAGTCAGTCAGTCAGTCAGTCAGTCAGTCAGTCAGTCAGTCAGTCAGTCAGTCAGTCAGTCAGTCAGTCAGTCAGTCAGTCAGTCAGTCAGTCAGTCAGTCAGTCAGTCAGTCAGTCAGTCAGTCAGTCAGTCAGTCAGTCAGTCAGTCAGTCAGTCAGTCAGTCAGTCAGTCAGTCAGTCAGTCAGTCAGTCAGTCAGTCAGTCAGTCAGTCAGTCAGTCAGTCAGTCAGTCAGTCAGTCAGTCAGTCAGTCAGTCAGTCAGTCAGTCAGTCAGTCAGTCAGTCAGTCAGTCAGTCAGTCAGTCAGTCAGTCAGTCAGTCAGTCAGTCAGTCAGTCAGTCAGTCAGTCAGTCAGTCAGTCAGTCAGTCAGTCAGTCAGTCAGTCAGTCAGTCAGTCAGTCAGTCAGTCAGTCAGTCAGTCAGTCAGTCAGTCAGTCAGTCAGTCAGTCAGTCAGTCAGTCAGTCAGTCAGTCAGTCAGTCAGTCAGTCAGTCAGTCAGTCAGTCAGTCAGTCAGTCAGTCAGTCAGTCAGTCAGTCAGTCAGTCAGTCAGTCAGTCAGTCAGTCAGTCAGTCAGTCAGTCAGTCAGTCAGTCAGTCAGTCAGTCAGTCAGTCAGTCAGTCAGTCAGTCAGTCAGTCAGTCAGTCAGTCAGTCAGTCAGTCAGTCAGTCAGTCAGTCAGTCAGTCAGTCAGTCAGTCAGTCAGTCAGTCAGTCAGTCAGTCAGTCAGTCAGGTTTAGGTTAGGTTAGGTTAGGTTAGGTTAGGTTAGGTTAGGTTAGGTTAGGTTGGGGAACCCCCCACAGTGCTTGCGTCCTCGTCGCGTTCCCTGGGCAACGACCCGGTTCTGACCACCGTAACGGAGTGGCAGACCGGTGATCGGCTAAAGTGCACTGTGCAACAACAAGTAGTAGGACGGTTGTTGTTGTTGGATGTCTTTGCTTTGTTGGCGGATTTATCCTTGATTGCTTGTTGTGTTGTTGCGGGCTAATCTCTGTTAGCCCACAAAATTAAAAGGGCCCTTTTTAGGGCCAACAATGCAGCCGTCTGGGCTGCAGTCGGAGGCGGCTGGGAGTGCTGCCCCGCGTTGGACATTTGGTCCGGATGGAGCGTTAGCTCGGAGTGGCGGAGCTGCTTCTGTTGAGGAAAATTGTGACGCCGTGTCTGCCTCGTCGGAATCGGACGTGTTCGTCCCGCGGCGAAAGCGAAACGTGCTGCCTGACTCGGGGTCGGAGACCGAAGTGGCAGAAGCCGCCAAGGTCAGTACTTCCAAGAGAGGGAAGGCCCGTGCTCCGGGACACAGCTCCGGTCTGGGCAGAGCGCAGCTGGAGCTTAATCGCCTCAGGGAAGTCGGCACTGAGAGTGACTTCAACCGCAAGTTGAGGAGTCAGGCCTTTCGGAAAGAAAGTGTACCGGAGGATCTGTCTGCGGAGTCTGGCGGTAGGACGGATGTTATGTTCCTCGATGCGGAAATGATAAGGGCGAGGGCAGGCGAAAAGGTCGCTAAGGTGCTGGAGGTGGCCCTTAAGTCCAAGCACCTTCAAGGAGGTTGCGTGAGGGACTTGAAAGAGGCGGCCAAGTCTCTGCAAGAAATTGTGGACACCTTGGCCGACCGCACGGTGGCAGAGGAGACGAGTCGACTTAGGCGGGACAACATCAACCTGCGGAGGGAGATGGAGAACCTGAAGGCGGAAGTCCGAGCTGTCCGACGGGATTACTCGGAGCGCAAGGCCCCAGCCCAACCCCAGGAAGAAGCCCTACCCGCACCCCAGGTTTCTGAACTCGGGGAAGCTATGGAGGAGCTAAAGCGGTCACTCCTCATCTCCTTGGGGGAGATGATTAATGCCCGCCTCGAGGGAATTGAGGGGAGGCTTCTCCCTGAGCCGATTATCCGCCCCTCGCTTGCGGCTGATAAAAAGAGGGCGCCTGCCGCCACACCCAGGCCTTCGCAGCCTAGGCAGCCGCAACCTAGACCAGCGGTGGGGGAGCTGGCGCCCCGAAAGGGAGCCAAAGCGGGTGGTCCCCCCACCCCGCAGACGTCTCAGGGGAGCCAATCTCTGCCCCCGTCCGTACCGCGGCATGCTGCGGAAGAGGGAGAATGGGCGACAGTTGCCCGCAAGGGCAAGGGCAAGAAGAAGAAGGCCCCCGCCCCGCAGTCGGCGACAGCCCCCACTTCTACCCCGGTGCGGGTATCAACGTTGGCTTCTCCAGCGATGGCGGGACCGACCGGGCGAAAGCCCAAACTTAAGCCCCCGCGATCCGCTGCGGTAGTTATCACACTGCAGCAGGGGACCGAGAGCGGAGGGGCGAACTACGCGGCTGCCCTCAAGACGGCGAGGGATAACATCGATCTCCCGGGACTTGGCATAGGACAAGTGTCGGTGAGAAAGACGGCAACTGGAGCCAGGATTATTGAAATCCCAGGCTCCCAAAGTGGGGACAAAGCCGACAAGTTGGCCGAAAAGCTAAGGGGCGCGCTGGCCGGAGTGGCAGACGTCGTCAGGCCCACTAAAACCGCGGACATTCGCGTGGTGGGTCTCGACGACTCCATCACAAAGGAGGAGGTGGTCGCAGCGGCCGCCTTGAAGGGGGGCTGCCTGCCGGCACAAATCCGGGCAGGGGAGATTCGCACCGGCAGCGGGGGAGATGGCAGCATCTTCATGTCCTGCCCGGTTGCCGCAGCGAAGGCCCTGGTTGGAGTAGGCCGCTTTTTGGTAGGATGGAGCTCTGCGAGGGTCTTAGCGCTGGACGTTTTGCCCATGCGCTGTTATAAGTGCATGGGCATTGGGCACACGCGCCCATTATGCCCCTCGACGGTAGCGAGAGACAGCCTGTGCTTCCGGTGTGGAAAGACTGGCCACAGACTGGCGGCGTGCAGCGCCGAACTGCATTGCGCGGTGTGCTCGGACGCAAAGAAGCCCTCAAATCACCTGATGGGGGGGAAGAGCTGCCATCCTCCCTCCACCAAGGGTAGGGCTTCCCCTCGGACAAGGGAAGCGGCTTCAGACGGCGGCCAGAGGCCCGAGGACACTGGAATGGAACACTAATGTGTGACAAATCCAGTGTCCTCCAGACGAACCTGAACCACTCCGCCGGGGCTCAAGATTTACTCATGCAGTCCATGGCGGAGTGGAACATTGACATCGCCGTCGCAGCAGAGCCGTACTCTGTCCCAGCTCGATCCAATTGGGTCGGGGATCTGAGCGGCTCCGTGGCCATAGTTAGCAGGCCGGAGGGGGTCCCTCTTATCGCTAGTGAGAGGGGGGATGGGTATGTGGCGGCCAAATGGGGGCAGTATGCAATTGTGGGCACATACTTTTCCCCCAATAGGCCGCTGCGGGAACTGGAGGTGTTTTTGGACACCCTGGGCCCAGTCGTGAGGAGGATGGCGCCTCTCCCGGTTATCTTAATGGGTGACCTAAACGCAAAATCCAGGGCGTGGGGAGAGGCGCGGACGGACCCTCGCGGAGCGGCCGTGGAGGAGTGGGCAGTTGAGTCCGGACTGTCCCTCCTTAACACGGGGACGGCACATACGTGTGTGCGGCAGTCGGGGGGGTCGGTGGTGGACATATCGTTCGCCACACCCGCTGTTGCACGCCGTGTCTGCGGCTGGCGCGTGATGGAGGGGGTGGAGACCCTATCAGACCATGTCTACATTAGGTTTGAGATCTCCACCCCTAGGAATGCCTCACCGCCCCAACCCCGGGGAAATGCGGGATTTCCGCGCTGGGTGCTGTCCCGCCTCGACCGGGAGATGGCGGAGGAGGCGGCCATTGTCCAGAGCTGGTGTCGCCCTGGGGTCGCCGCTGGGTCGGAGGAAGTGGAAGGGCTCGCCGGCCGCTTCCGCAACGCCCTCACGGCGATATGTAACGCGGCCATGCCGCGTGCCAGGCGTCGCCCCCCGAGGAAAGCGGTGTTCTGGTGGACGGCCCAAATTTCCGACCTTCGCATATCCTGCTCGGCGGCGAGGAGAGCGTATGGGCACTGTCGCCGGCGGAGGATTCGGGATCTGCAGGAGGAGGGCCGGCTGTATGGGCGATACAAAGAGTGTAAGGGGGCTCTACAGCTGGCCATAATCCAGGCAAAGGAGGGGGGATGGAAGGAGACGCTAGCCGGGCTGGATGCGGATCCGTGGGGGCGGCCATACCGCGTGGCGCGGAACAAATTCTACGGTCAGGCTCCCCCCGTGACGGAAACGCTCCAGCCGGAATTTCTGGTGGGCGTCATCGAGGCGCTCTTCCCCGATTGTCCGGATTTCTCCCCACCACCCATGCCCGCTCCTGTCGAGATGGGCGTCGTGGAGGCCGCCCCCATTCCACCAGTCTCTGAGGCGGAAATGGAGGCGGTAGAGGATCGCCTGCGCCGCAAGCGGAGCGCGCCGGGCCCAGACGGTGTGCCGAGCAAAGTGCTCGGTTTAGCCCTTAAGTACATGGGTGGAGAGCTTCGGGAGTTATTCGACCGATGTCTAACATCGGGGCAATTCCCGAAGCTCTGGAAGGAGGGCCGCCTCTGCCTATGGCAGAAACCAGGCCGTCAGCCGGACTGCCCCTCGGCCTTCAGGCCAATTGTGCTGCTGGACGACACGGGGAAGGCATTCGAGAGAATCGTGGCTTCCCGTGTCGTACAGCATATCACGGAGGTGGGACCGGACTTATCCGAAGACCAGTTCGGATTCAGGGCTGGGCGTTCCACAACGGACGCCCTAATGGCCCTGAAAGAGTGGACTATGGAGGCAATCTCACAGGGGGAAAGGGTGTTGGCGGTGTCCTTAGACATCGCTAACGCCTTCAACAGCCTGCCCTTCGAGGTAATTCGGGCGGCGCTCCGCTTTCATGGAGTGCCCCCATACCTGCGGCGGCTGTTGGAGGGATACCTCCGAGAGAGGGAGATTGCCTTCATCGACAGGCGGGGGGCGGTGGTCCGGCGGCGGGTTCAATGCGGGGTTCCACAGGGGTCGGTGTTGGGGCCGTTACTGTGGAACCTGGGCTATGACTGGGTGCTCCGTGGCGCGCTCCTTCCGGGGATGCGCGTCATTTGCTACGCGGACGACACCCTAGTCATGGCCCGAGGAGGGTCCTGGAGGGAGGTGGAGCAGCTGGCCACGGTGGGAACGGTCCTGGTGGTCGACCGCATCAGGGCCCTGGGGCTCCGGGTGGCGCTGGAGAAAACCGAGGCCATGCTATTTCATGGGCCTCGGTGCGGGCCACCCCCTGGGGCGGCCATCGAAGTGGCGGGGGTGAGGGTCGCAGTAAGGGCCCAGATGAAATATCTGGGCCTCCAGCTGGACGGGAGGTGGCGGTTCGAGGACCACTTCCGCAGCTTGGCACCCAAGCTGGTCGGAGCAGCGGCGGCACTTGGCCGTCTCCTGCCGAATTCAGGGGGGCCAGGGGCCACCTGTCGCCGCCTATATGCGGGGGTGGTCCGGAGTATGGCGCTCTACGGGGCGCCAGTATGGGTGGATGCCCTCAGTGCCCATAACAGAACCCAGCTGCGCAGGGCGCAGCGGACGGTGGCACTGAGGGCGATCAGAGGATACCGGACGGTATCCGCGGGGGCAGCCTGTGTATTGGCAGGCTCCCCCCCGTGGGAATTGGAGGCGGAGGTGCTCGCCGCCGTTTATACAATGACGGCGGCGAGGAAAGCAGTGGGAGAGCGCCCGACGTTTGAGGAGATTGTCGGAACCAGACGTCGGGCGCAGGCGGAATCGCTGCGGCGATGGACGGAGGACCTGGCGAACCATAACTATGGGATCCGCACCATAGAAGCGGTTCGCCCGGTCCTGAAAGGGTGGTGTGAGAGGAGGAAGGGCTCCCTCACGTTTCGGCTTGTGCAGGTACTGTCTGGACATGGCTGTTTCGGATGGTATCTGCACAGAATAGCCAGAAGGGAGCCCACCGCCGCCTGCCATGAGTGCGGTGCGGAGGTGGACTCAGCGCAGCACACTCTGGAGGAGTGTACGGCCTGGGAGCAGGAGCGCCGCACTCTGATGGCGGCGGTTGGAGGGGACCTGTCACTGCCGAGCGTAGTCCAAGCTATGCTCGAAAGTGACAGGTCTTGGGAGGCGATGGTCTCCTTCTGCGAAGTGGTGATGGCGCAGAAGGAGACCGCGGAGCGGGCCAGGGAGGAGGATCCCCTGGCAGATCCGCTCCGGCGCAGACGCGTGGGGAGGAGAAGGAGGCGTTTCGATCGCCTCCTTCCACCCCACTAGCCGAAACCAGGGTGATGGTCCGGGGGGACCATCACCTATTGCACGGTTTCGGCGGTCTGGGAGACGGCTGGGGTTGTACCAGGCCGTCTCCCTTTAGCGCCGGAGGCCCGGCGTAATGCTGGGCCGTCCGCCGGGGCGTCTCGGATAGATTTGCTATCGCGATCACGGGCGCCCCACAAAAAGGCGGAGGATGGTACACCGTGGGTTTTTAGTGGGTATACGGCCAACTGCCGGACTCCCACATACCCCTTCCGCCTCCCCCGAGGTGGAAGGGGACCCATAAAGGGTTTTCCCACGAAAAAAAAAAAAAAAAAAAAAAAAAAAAGGTTAGGTTAGGTTAGGTTAGGTTAGGTTAGGTTAGGTTAGGTGGGGTGCGTGCGGGGTGCGTGCTGGACAACCTCCTCGTGGTGCACCCTGGGCACCGCCGACCACCTTTTCAGCATCCCTGTCGAGGTGGTCGACGGTGGCGGATAGTCCGGCTAGGGAGTCGCGTTTTGTCTGCTTCTGGCACTCTTTTCGGAGAGGGTCGGGGGCAGACCGGCGACGGGGGGGTAAGGGGTTTCGGGGGGGTAAAGGTGATGGATGCTTGTGTGATGAATGTGTTTTGGGGATTGGGGGGTAAGGTGAGGGATGAGTGTGTGTGTATGAAAGGAAGTCCCCGAAAGGCGACGGTATGACTCGCGCGGTGCGTTTGCCAAGCGCACTCGGCTTTTGCCGACGCCGGGCGATCCCGTAATCCCACCTGAGGTGTCGTGGACATGTCTCGCGGCCGATGGTGGGACCGGGGGCCTGGCCTTAACCGGCTGGGCTGCGAGGAGTAAACCTCTATAAAAAATCCGGAGATCCTGGCGTTGCGGTCCGTGACGCCGGGTGCTCGAAAGAGCGGCTGTGACGAAGAACAGCCTTTAGCGGTCCCCCCCTGGGTACTTCCCGCCCCCCAGGTGTATTTAGGGTTACCGGGCTACAGGGGTCTCTGGCTCGGTGGACCTCCCCTTCCCCCATTCTCGTGGGAATACTATGGCAAATGTTAAAACAAAAACTTTAAAAACGACGGACACAGAAATACAAACTGACCTAGGCGATAACAATGGACCGAAACTGCATAATGAATTGGACTTGATGATTGGTGAAGAGCGTGCGGACTACGAAAAGTCTGCGTCTGCTGGGGAAGGTTTGGAGCGGCTTGCCGCTAGTAACAAAACCGAGGAGAGAAGAGATGAGGCGGACTCCGACGCCGAGTCTTTGATGAGCGCATACAGTGTTCAAAGCGAAGACGGATCTAACCGTCCACCCCGCAAACGTGGCAGGCCCCCTACCACTGGTGAGCATGTGGGCAAGTGGAAGATTAAAAAGGAGATGGAGGCTGCCAAGCGTGCGAACTCACTAGAAGTGAGGATTGCCGAGGCGGACCGAATAGCAGCCGAAATCGCCATGAGCGAGGCAGCTAGCGACCGTGGCTCCCGTGCGGCATCGCGCGCCTCATCTAGGCTTGACGCGGATGAACTGCCGGTGGAAGGCCTTAGGAAGAGATTGGAAGAATCCCTTGCAGGAATACGAGAGGTGTCGAGAGTGTCCAAGGGCCTCAAAGGGGTGTGCCAGAAGACGCTCAAACAGGCGGCGAACAGTATCGAAGACGTGGCAGAGGAGCTGCTGTCACGCACGACCACTGACGAGATACGCCGCCTGCAGATTGAGAACGCCCGCCTGAAGAGGCAAATGGGCGAGCTTCGTAAAGAGCTCGGCTGCGTCCGGGCTATGGTGATTGGGACCGGGGGGGAGAGGCCAGCAAACCCAACTCAGACGCCTAAAACAACGGAGTCAGACCTTGCGCAGGTTGTTAGGGAGGAGATCGGCAAGGTCCTCCAAAGAGTACAGTTCTTGGAGGGAAAAATCCTCCGCCCGCCCTTGGCGGCTGACAGAAACAAGCAGGCGCCGCCAGACCCTGAAGAAAGACAGGCCTTAAGGACAGCGCGCCCTGCTCAACAACCGGACAAGGCGCCTGCCTCTGCGGCGCATCCGTCCCCATCCACGTCGACCGCTCCCAAAACCACCGGCAAAGTCCCGCGTGGCAAGAAAGTGATAGAGAAGGAGAAGGGGAACAAGAAAAGGCAGGAGGCCACCATTGCCCAGCCTCAGGCCCCCGCTAAGCCTGATGGCGGAGAGTGGCAGGTGGTTGGTGCCAAAAAGGCTGCCAAAAAGGCAAAAAAGAAGAAGCAAAGGACAAGGAGAAGGCTCCGGGCACCGCGCTCAACGGCGGTGGTCCTCACCCTCGCACCCGATGCGGAAAAGCGTGGCATCACTTATGCGGCGCTGTTGCATAGCGCCAGGTCAGTGATCCAGCTCAATGACCTTGGGATTGACGGTGTGCGCTGCAGGGTAACAGCGACCGGTGGCCGCTTGCTAGAAGTGCCAGGGGCTGCTAGCAGCCAGAAAGCAGACGCTCTGGCGGCTGAATTGCGAGCTAAACTCTCTGATGAGGACTGTCGGATCTCTCGGCCGACAAGATGTGTCGACTTGCGGATATCGGCCCTTGATGACTCCGTCTCTCAGCAGGAGTTGGTGGCTGCCATCGCCGAAACCGGAGGTTGCCCTGCCGCCCAAATTAAGGCGAATGCCATCAAATTGGGCTCAAACGGACTTGGCACTGCGATAGTAAGCTGCCCCATTGCGGCGGCCCAAAAATTAGCGGATGGCCGACGTCTTCTCGTGGGCTGGGTCTCGGCCCAAGTCAAGTTATTGAAGCCGAGGCCCATGCGGTGCTACCGCTGCCTCATGGGGGGGCACGTAGGTGCTAAGTGCACTGCAGGAGTTGACTGCAGCAACACTTGTTTCAAGTGCGGCAAATCGGGGCATAAAGCCGCCGATTGTGGGGACTCTCCGCACTGCCTCATGTGCGCGAAGGCAGGCAAGTCCGCTGAACATCCTGCGGGCAGTAAGGGCTGCTCATCATTTCAGCCTAGAAGCAAGAAGGCGGCCCCCGCGCAAATTGGTAAGCCCAAATCGGCACCCTTACCGCGACCGGCAGAGAAGGAGAAAAGCATGGACACCTCTTAATGGATCAGGTGCTCCAAATACTCCAAACGAACGCAAACCATTCCGCCAGGGCCCAGGACCTCTTGTTCCAGACCCTGGCGGAGTGGTCCATCGGACTGGCTGTGGTTGCCGAGCCATACTGCGTCCCTGCCTCACCTATGTGGGCGGGAGACTTAGATGGCCTGGTGGCCATAATAACGGATCTTACGAACGGTGCCCCGCCACTTGAAAACATCGAAAGGGGCCATGGCTACGTCGCCGCCAGAGTCGGAAACATGTCTATCGTCGGGGTCTATTTCTCTCCCAACCGTCATCTGGCGGAATTCGAAACCTTCGTGGCACAGCTCAGTGCGCTCGTTGGCAGTTTTCGCCCCCGCCCCGTGCTAGTCCTCGGGGACTTTAATGCGAAGTCCCCTGCGTGGGGGTCGCCAACTGCTGACGCTAGGGGAGAAATTCTCGAGGAGTGGGCAGTGGAGAGAGGACTGGTCATCCTGAATAGGGGCACGGCCTACACGTGCATTCGGCAAGGGGGTGGGTCCATTGTGGACATCTCCTTCTCCAGCCCCAACATAGCGCGTCGGGTTCGTGACTGGCACGTTGTTGAGGAGGCGGAGACGCTGTCGGATCATCGTTACATCCGATTCAGCGTTTCCGCCCAAACCTCCGGCGTTGCCAATCAACCAGCCTTGATTGACCCTAACCCGCGATGGACCCTGGGCCGTCTGAATCGTGAGCTTCTGCTAGAAGCCATTGAAGTCCAAGCTTGGAGCTCGCCGCCGCGTATTTACAACATCCAGCAGGAGGCGGACTGGTTGCGGTCCGCTTTAGTCGCCATTTGCGACGCGGCGATGCCACGGGTGCGGCCTAACACTAGGTCACGGAGACGGCAAGTGTACTGGTGGTCGCAAGAGCTCGCGCAGTTGCGCAGGGCTTGCATAGCAGCGCGCCGCCAGTACACTCGCCATCGGAGAAGACGCCGCCGTAGCCAATACTCGGTGATAAGAGAGGCCGAACTATATGAGGCCTATAGAGCGGCGAAGCGGACTCTGCAGGAGGCCATTAAAAGGGCCAAGGTGCAAGCTCGGGAGGAGCTGCTGGCCATCCTGGACAGGGACCCCTGGGGACGCCCGTACAGGATGGTCAGGGGTAAACTTCGCCCCTGGGCCCCGCCCCTGACTCAGACCTTGCAGCCCCAAATATTGGACGCAACATTAAGTGCCCTGTTCCCGGATGGAACAGAGCGCACTCCCCCGGTAATGACCACACCTGGAAGTGACGCCCTGGACAGTGACGAAAACGCCCCCGAAATCACTGAGCTGGAGCTAGAGGTGGCAATACATAAAATGAGGACCAAGAACGTAGCCCCGGGACCCGACGGCGTTCCAGGACGTGTTCTGGCTGCGTCACTGGCAGCCCTGGGGCCCCGCTACATGGCGTATCTCAGTGTATGCCTACGGCAAGGGCACTTCCCCAATAACTGGAAGACCGGGAAGTTAATTCTGTTAAGGAAAGACGGACGTCCTGCCGACTCACCTTCCGCATATAGGCCAATAGTCCTTCTCGACGAGGCGGGAAAGCTCTTTGAGCGAATCATCGCCTACCGCCTCGTCGAGCACTTGACTGTAGCAGGGCCGGACTTGAGTCCCCACCAGTTCGGGTTCCGGCGTGGAAGGTCGACCATCGACGCAATCAGGAGAGTGAAGGGTATCATGGAGGAAGCGGCGTCCCGGGGAGAGGTGACATTGGCAGTGTCAATAGACATTGCCAATGCGTTTAACTCCCTCCCCTGGGGCGCGATCTTGGCGGCCCTGAACTACCACCGGGTCCCACTCTACCTGCGTCGATTGGTATCAAACTATCTCTCGGAGAGAAGCATCACGTTCCCGAGCAATGCGGAGTGGTGCCAGAAGGAAATAAGATGCGGTGTTCCACAGGGGTCGGTCCTAGGGCCACTCCTGTGGAATATCGCATACGATTGGGTGCTTCGCGGTTCGCTGCTTCCTGGTGTCGCCTTGACATGCTACGCGGATGACACCCTAGTGACCGCAAGGGGCAAAACATACCGGCAGGCTGCCCTACGGGCTACAGCAGGCGTAGCTCTGGTTGTAGGGCGCATAAGAAGACTGGGCCTTAATGTGGCATTAAATAAGATCGAGGCGGTCGCCTTCCATGGGCCCCGAAATGCACCGCCTGCAGATTTGCACATCGTGGTGGGGGGCGTGCGCATCAATGTGGGACGAACGCTTAAATACCTTGGGTTACTCCTTGACAGTCGCTGGTCATTTCGTTCCCACTTTGAGGCGCTCGCTCCCAAACTCACAAAGACGGCGACGGCATTATCGTCCATCCTCCCCAACCTGGGGGGACCTGACGCCTCATGCAGGCGGCTTTATACAGGGGTCGTGCGGTCCCAGGCCCTGTATGGTGCCCCGATCTGGGCTGAAGCCCTATCCGCCCAAAACACTGCGCTCCTGAGGAGACCTCAGAGAGCCATGGCGAATAGGGTGGCCCGCGGGTACCGCACGATTGCCTACGAGGCGGGGACGCTGTTGGCGGGAACACCTCCGTGGCAACTAGAGGCGAAGGCGCTAGACCGCCTCTATCAATGGCGCAGAGATGAGCTCGGGCAGGGACATGTCGTGGACCTGCTCGACCTAATAAGGAAGAGGAGAGAGCTGAAAGACGCCGTGATAGAGGAGTGGGGCGAACTATTAGCCCACCCAAGCTCGGGCGTTAACACCATCGCTGCCATAGTGCCAGTCTTCAGGGAGTGGCTGGAGCGCCGACACGGTGCCCTCACGTTCCGACTCACACAGGTGCTGTCCGGACATGGTTGTTTCGGGCGGTATCTGTGTCGTATCGGACGTGAGGAACAAGAAGGGTGCCACCATTGCGCTGCCCCTGAAGACACGGCCTTGCACACATTGCAGGCGTGTCCGGCTTGGGATGAGGCGAGAGGCGAATTGGTCGCCGCGATCGGAGTGCAAGCGCTCTCGCTGCCGGCCGTGGTCGCTAGCATGGTCGGGAGCGAGCGCGCTTGGGAGGCAGTAGCCTCATTTGCGGAGGCCGTAATGGCGGCCAAGGAGGCAGCAGAAAGGGAGAGGGAAGCTGCATCAGCGCTCCCCTCCCGCCGCAGACGCCCAGGGCGCCGACGTGCAGCCCACTTAAGGGAGGATCTGCGTCCGCCGTAGGGCGTGGCCTGCGGGCGTCGGGGAGGGCAACCCGGCGTCCGACCAGTAACAGGCCGAGAAGGTAGACGGGCTTGCCGTGTCCCGCGGGCCCGTCCCAGTGGAGGAAGGGAGCGGAGGCTTCTGCAAGAAGGGGACTGCAGTGGCGGTCCAGGCCCCGTCAGCGCCGTAGTAGTTATGCTACCCGCGGTACCTGCGGCGTTGACACTCAGGGCTGAGAAGGGACACCGAGGGTTGTTTTAGTGGGTGAGAGCCCCACATAACCACCGCGCCATGCCCTTGGCGCGGTGGTATGCGGCAGGACATTTTTTCCCTCGTTAAAAAAAAAAAAAAAAAAAGAAAAAAAAGGTGGGGGGGGTGCTGGACAACCTCCTCGTGGTGCACCCTGGGCACCGCCGACCACCTCTTCAGCATCCCTGTCGAGGTGGTCGACGGTGGCGGATAGTCCGGCTAGGGAGTCGCGTTTTGTCTGCTTCTGGCACTCTTTTCGGAGAGGGTCGGGGGCAGACCGGCGACGGGGGGTAAGGGGTTTCGGGGGGGTAAAGGTGATGGATGAATGTGTGTGTGTTTTTTGTCAAAGGTGATGGATGGTAGGCGTGACTGCGTGATGTATGATTGGAAGTCGCCGAAAGGAGACGGTATGATTCGCGCGGTGCGTTTGCCAAGCGCACTCGGCTTTTGCCGACGCCGGGCGATCTCGTAATCCCACCGGAGGTGTCGTGGTATCACGTCTCGCGGCCGATGATGGTGGGACCGGGGGCCCTGCCTTAACTGGCTGGGCCAAGTGGTCGGAATCCACTATAAAAATGACCAACCGTCCCTGAGAGGGCGATGAAGTGCTGGCGGGAGGCCAGCAAAAGGAGGTAGGATCCCAGGGAACCGGCCGACACCCTGGTGTACGTAGGCTTATCCGGGTGCAGGGGGCACTGCCCGGATGGACCCACATATCCCCCATACTCGTGGGAACTCTATGGAATTTCTTAAAACTAAAACTTTAAAAACGACGGACACGGATATACATACTGACTCAGGCGATAATAATGGACCGAAACTGCATAACGAATTGGACTTGATGATTGGTGAAGAGCGTGCGGACTGCGAAAAGTCTGCGCTTGCTGGGGAAGGTGACGAGCGGCTTGCCGCTAGTAAGGAAACCGAGGAGAGGAGAGATGAGGCGGACTCCGACGCCGAGTCTCTGATGAGCGCGTACAGTGCGCAAAGCGAAGACGGATCTAACCGTCCACCCCGCAAACGTGGCAGGCCCCCTACCACTGGTGAACATGTGGGGAAGTGGAAGATCAAGAAGGAGATGGAGGCTGCCAAGCGTGCGAACTCACTGGAAGTGAGGATTGCCGAGGCGGACCGAATAGCAGCCGAAATCGCCATGAGCGAGGCAGCTAGCGACCGAGGCTCCCGTGCGGCATCGCGCGCCTCATCTAGGCTTGACGCGGACGAATTGCCGGTGGAGGGCCTTAAGAAGAGGCTAGAAGAATCCCTCGCGGGAATTAGAGAAGTGTCGAGGGTGTCTAAGGGCCTTAAAGGGGTGTGCCAGAAGACGCTCAAACAGGCGGCGAACAGTATCGAAGACGTGGCAGAAGAGCTGCTATCACGCACGGCCACTGATGAGATACGCCGCCTGCAAATTGAGAACGCCCGCCTGAAGAGGCAAATGGGCGAGCTCCGTAAAGAGCTCGACTGCGTGCGGGCTATGGTGATTGGAACCGGGGGAGATAGGCCAGCAAACCCAATTGAGACCCCTAAATCTACGGAGTCGGACCTTGCGCAGGTTGTAAGGGAGGAGATCGGCAAGGTCCTCCAAAGGGTACAGTTCCTGGAGGGAAAAATCCTCCGCCCGCCCTTGGCGGCTGACAGGAACAAGCAGGCGCCGCCAGCCCCCGAAGAAAGACAGGCCTTAAGGGCAGCGCGCCCTGCTCAACAGCCGGAGAAGGCACCCTCCTCTGTGGCGCATCCATCCCGGTCCACATCGACCGCTCCCAAAACCACCGGCAAAGCCCCGCGTGGTAAGAAAGAATTAGGGAAGGAGAAGGGGAACAACAAAAAGCAGGAGGCCACCATTGCCCAGTCTCAGGCGCCCGCTAGGCCCGATAGCGGAGAGTGGCAGGTGGTAGGTGCCAAAAAGGCTGCCAAAAAGGCAAAGCGTAAGAGGCAAAGGTCAAGGAGAAGGCTCCGGGCACCGCGCTCAACGGCGGTGGTCCTCACCCTCGCACCCGATGCGGAAAAGCGCGGCATCACCTATGCGGCGCTGTTGCATAGCGCCAGGTCAGTGATCCAACTCAATGACCTTGGGATTGACGGCGTGCGCTGCAGGGTAACAGCGACCGGTGGCCGCCTGCTAGAAGTGCCGGGGGCTGCTAGCAGCCAGAAGGCAGATGCTTTGGCGGCCGAATTGCGAGCCAAGCTCTCTGAAGAGGACTGTCGGATCTCTCGGCCGACAAGATGTGCCGACTTGAGGATATCGGCCCTTGATGACTCCGTCTCTGAGCAGGAGTTAGTGGCTGCCGTCGCCGCAACTGGAGGTTGCCCTGTCACCCAAATTAAGGCGAATGCCATCAAATTGGGCTCAAACGGACTTGGCACTGCGATAGTAAGTTGCCCCATTGCGGCGGCCCAAAAGTTAGCGGATGGCCGACGGCTCCTCGTGGGTTGGGTCTCAGCCCAGGTCAAGTTACTGAAGCCGAGGCCCATGCGGTGCTACCGCTGCCTCATGGGGGGGCATGTAGGTGCTAAGTGCACTGCAGAAGTTGACTGCAGCAGCGCCTGCTTCAAGTGTGGCAAATCGGGGCATAAAGCCGCCGATTGTGGGGACTCTCCGCACTGCCTAATGTGCGCGAAGGCAGGCAAGGCCGCTGAACATCCTGCGGGCAGTAAGGGCTGCTCATCATTTCAGCCCAGAGGCAAAAAGGCGGCTCCAGCGCAAAACGGTAAGCCCAAATCGGCACCCGTACCGCGACCGGCAGAGAAGGAGAAAAGCATGGACATCTCGTAATGGACCAGATGCTCCAAGTTCTCCAAACCAACGCAAACCATTCCGCCAGGGCCCAGGACCTTTTGTTCCAGACCCTGGCGGAGTGGTCCATCGGATTGGCTGTGGTCGCCGAGCCATACTCTGTCCCTGTCTCACCTATGTGGGCGGGAGACTTGGATGGCCTGGTGGCCATTAAAACGGACCTGACGAACGGCGGCCCGACTCTCGAGAATATCGAAAAGGGACACGGCTATGTCGCTGCCAATGTCGGCCACATAACTGTCGTGGGGATTTATTTTTCCCCCAACCGACAGTTGTCGGAATTCGAGACCTTTGTGGCCCAACTCAGTGCCCTGATTAGAAGAATTCACCCCCGTCCTGCGCTAGTTCTTGGGGACTTTAATTCTAAATCCCCTGCATGGGGCTCACCAAACGCCGACGCTAGGGGTGAAATTCTTGAAGAGTGGGTGATAGAGAGGGGATTCGTCGTGCTAAATAGGGGCACAGCATACACGTGCGTTCGGCAGGGGGGTGGGTCCATAGTGGACATTTCCCTATCCAGCCCCAGCATAGCGCGTCGGGTTCGCGACTGGCACGTTGTCGAGGGGGCGGAGACGCTGTCGGACCACCGCTACATCCGATTCAGCGTCTCTGCCCAGACCTCCGGCGTCCCTGCACGGGCTTTGATCGACCCTAATCCGCGATGGACCCTGGGCCGCCTGAACCTTGAGCTTCTGCGGGAAGCTGCAGAAGTCCAGGCTTGGGCCTCGCCGCCGCGTAGCTATAACATCCAGCAGGAGGCGGACTGGTTGCGATCCGCTTTAGTCGCCATCTGCGACGCGGCGATGCCAAGGGTGCGGCCTAACACCAGGTCACGGAGACGGCAAGTGTACTGGTGGTCGCATGAGCTCGCGCAGTTGCGCAGGGCTTGCATAGCCGCGCGCCGCCAGTACACTCGCCATCGCAGAAGACGCCGCCGTACCCAATACTCGGCGATAAGAGAGGCCGAACTATATGAAGCCTATAGAGCGGCAAAGAGGACTCTGCAGGAGGCTATTAAAAGGGCTAAGGTGCAAGCTCGGGAGGAGCTTCTGGCCATCCTGGACAGGGACCCCTGGGGACGCCCGTACAGGATGGTCAGGGGCAAACTTCGCCCCTGGGCCCCGCCCCTGACTCAGACCTTGCAGCCCCAAATATTGGACGCGACATTAAGTGCCCTGTTCCCGGATGGAACAGAGCGCACTCCCCCGGACATGACCACACCTGGAAATGACGCCCTGGACAATGACGAAAACGCCCCTGAAGTCACCGAGCTGGAGCTAGAGGTGGCAATACAGAAAATGAGGACCAAGAACGTAGCCCCAGGACCTGACGGCGTACCTGGACGTGTTCTGGCTGCGTCACTGGCAGTCCTGGGACCCCGCTACATGGCGTACCTTAGTGAATGCCTACGGCAAGGACACTTCCCCAATAACTGGAAGACGGGGAAATTAATTCTGTTAAGGAAAGACGGGCGCCCTGCGGACTCACCTTCCGCATATAGGCCAATAGTCCTTCTCGACGAGGCGGGAAAGCTCTTTGAGCGAATCATCGCCTACCGCCTCGTCGAGCACTTGACTGTAGCAGGGCCGGACTTAAGTCCTCACCAGTTTGGGTTCCGGCGTGGAAGGTCAACCATCGACGCAATCAAGAGAGTGAAGGGTATCGTGGAGGAAGCGGCGTCCCGGGGAGAGGTGACATTGGCAGTGTCAATAGACATTGCCAATGCGTTCAACTCCCTCCCCTGGGGCGCGATCTTGGCGGCCCTGAACCACCACCGGGTCCCATTCTACCTGCGTCGGTTGGTGTCCAACTATCTGTCTGAGAGAAGCATCACCTTCCCAAACAACGCCCAGTGGTGCCAGAAGGAAATAAGATGCGGTGTTCCACAGGGGTCGGTCCTAGGGCCACTCCTGTGGAACATCGCATACGATTGGGTGCTTCGCGGTTCGCTGCTTCCTGGTGTCTCCCTGACATGCTACGCGGATGACACCCTAGTGACCGCAAGGGGCAAAACGTACCGGCAGGCTGCCCTACGGGCTACAGCAGGCGTAGCTTTAGTCGTTGGGCGCATTAGAAGACTGGGCCTTAATGTGGCGCTTAATAAGATCGAGGCGGTCGCCTTCCATGGGCCCCGGAATGCGCCGCCTGCAGACTTGCACATCGTGGTGGGGGGCGTGCGCATCAATGTGGGACGAACCCTGAAATACCTTGGGTTACTCCTTGATAGTCGCTGGTCATTTCGTTCCCACTTTGAGGCGCTCGCTCCCAAACTCACGAAGACGGCGGCGGCATTATCGTCTATCCTCCCCAACCTGGGGGGACCTGACGCCTCATGCAGGCGGCTTTATACAGGTGTGGTACGTTCCCAGGCCCTGTACGGTGCCCCAATCTGGGCTGAAGCTCTATCCGCCCAAAATGTCACGCTCCTGAGGAGGCCTCAGAGAGCGATGGCGAATAGAGTGGCCCGGGGGTACCGTACCATAGCTTTTGAGGCGGGGACGCTACTAGCGAGATCGCCGCCCTGGCAGCTAGAGGCGAAGGCTCTAGGTCGCCTTTATAAATGGCGCAGGGATGAGCTCGAGCAGGGACATGTCGTGGACCTGCTCGACATAATAACGAAGAGGAGAGAGCTTCAAGACGCCGTCGTAGATGAGTGGGGCGAACTATTAGCCCACCCAAGCTCGGGCGTTAACACCATCGCCGCCATAGTGCCGGTCTTCAGGGAGTGGCTGGAGCGCCGACACGGTGCCCTCACGTTCCGACTCACACAGATGCTGTCCGGACATGGTTGTTTCGGGCGGTATCTTTGTCGTATCGGACGTGAGGAACAAGAAGGGTGCCACCACTGCGCTGCCCCTGAAGACACGGCCTTGCACACACTGCAGGCGTGTCCGGCTTGGGCTGAGGCGAGGAGCGAACTAGTCGCCGTGATTGGAGTGCAGGCGCTCTCGCTGCCGGCCGTGGTCGCTAGCATGGTCGGGAGCGAGCGCGCTTGGGAGGCAGTAGCCTCATTCGCAGAGGCCGTAATGGCGGCCAAGGAGGCAGCTGAGAGGGAGAGGGAAGCAACGTCAACGCTCCCCTCCCGCCGCAGGCGCCCAGGGCGTCGACGAGCAGCCCACCTAAGGGAGGATCTGCGTCCGCCGTAGGGCGTGGCCTGCGGGCGTCGGGGAGGGCAACCCGGCGTCCGACCAGTAACAGGCCGAGGAGGTAGACGGGCTTGCCGTGTCTCGCGGGCCCGTCCCAGTGGAGGAAGGGAGCAAAGGCTTCCTGCAAGAAGGGGACTGCAGTGGCGGTCCAGGCCCCGTCAGCGCCGTAGTAGTTATGCTACTCGCGGTACCTGCGGCGCTGACACTCAGGGCTGAGAAGGGACACCGAGGGTTGTTTTAGTGGGTGAGAGCCCCACATAACCACCGCGCCATGCCCTTGGCGCGGTGGTATGCGGCAGGACATTTTTTCCCTCGTTAAAAAAAAAAAAAAAAAAAAAAAAAGGTTAGGTTGGGGTGCGTGCTGGACAACCTCCTCGTGGTGCACCCTGGGCACCGCCGACCACCTCTTCAGCATCCCTGTCGAGGTGGTCGACGGTGGCGGATAGTCCGGCTAGGGAGTCGCGTTTTGTCTGCTTCTGGCGCTCTCTTCGGAGAGGGTCGGGGGCAGACCGGCGACGGGGGGGTAAGGGGTTTCGGGGGGGTAAAGGTGATGGATGAACGTGTGATGTATGTTTTGGGGTTGGGGGGGCAAAGGTGAGGGATGACTGTGTGTATGTATGAAAGGAAGTCCCCGAAAGGGGGCGGTATGACTCGCGCGGTGCGTTTGCCAAGCGCACTCGGCTTTTGCCGACGCCGGGCGATCCCGTAATCCCTCCGGAGGTGTCGTGGACATGTCTCGCGGCCGACGGAGGGACCGGGGGCCTGGCCTTAACCGGCTGGGCTACGAGGAGTAAACCTCTCTAAAAAATCCGGAGATCTCGGCGTTGCGGTCCGTGACGCCGGGTGCTCGCAAGAGCGGCTGGGCCGACAAACCAGCCCTTAGCGGTCCCCCCCTGGGAACTTCCCGCCCCCCAGGCGTATAAAGGGTTACCGGGCTACAGGGGTCTCTGGCTCGGTGGACCTCCTTTCCCCCATACTCGTGGGACTACTAATGGCTTTTAAAATAAAATTTACGACGGACTCGAATAAAACGACTGACCATGGCATGAACAAAGGACCTGATTCGCAATCGGATTCGGCAAAGACGACTGGCGCAGAACGCGTTGACTCGGGGGAGTCCGCGTCTGCCTTAAGACGAGGAGGGGAGCTGATGGCAGCTCTTAAGGAACTGACAAGGACCGGAAGTGTAGAGACGATGTCGTATGACAGCGACGACTCCACATTCTCGAGACCAGACAGTCGGGTGTCGAACAGCGGCTCGTACCGCAAGCGACCCCGACGAGAAGACTCGGACGATGACTTGGGCGGCTCGGGTGACGAGGAGCGCCCCGCCCAAAAGGCCCCTAAGGGGAAAAGCGGCAGAGGCCGCGCGTCCCCTGCACAGGTACGGGACTCAAAGGGACGCTTCCTGAAGCATTCTGATGCGTCGGGGAGCCAGCCCCAAGGGGAAGATCGGTCGCGCTCGGGCGGCAGGAGCGACGGGAGCTCCGCCGCTCTGAAGAGCACCGACACCCCGAGAGGAAGAGGCCGGCCGCCAACAACCGGCGAGTACGTTGGCCTGGCAAAGGCTAAGGCCGAAATGGTCGCTGCGGAACGGGCGGCTATGGAGCTCCAGGCCGAGAAGGAGGTGGCGGAGTCGGCGCGCAAGGAGTATGAACTCCGGCCGATCCGCGTGCCTGAATACTTTGACGGGGCTTCCACGCCCGAATTAAAAGGACATGTTCTCAGGAACTTGGCCCTAATTAGCCAGGTCGCGGCCAAGTCGACGCACCTTAAGGGGACATTTGTAAAGACCCTTAAGGACGCGGCCGCGGCAATAAAAGAGGCCGTGGATCTGATGAGCCGGTCCACCATCGCGTCGGAGACGATGAAGCTCACCGCTGACAACGACCGGCTCCAGACCGAAATAGAGGTGCTCCGTGGTGAGCTAGCTGCTTTGCGGGCCGAAATGCGGCAGCCGCAAAACAACCCGGTTGAGATAACCCCACCGCCTCCAAGTGCTCAGTTCGAGCCCGAGTCGCTTAAGCGCTCCATCATTGAGGCGGTGGGGAACATGGTAAACGCCCGCCTAGAGGCGCTAGAGGACAGGCTGCTGCCAGAGGTGCGCCTTCGCCCGCCACTGGCCTCGACTTCCGGGGCCTCGTTTGGGGGTGCCGTGCCGGCTAGAAGTAGCCCCGTGCTGGAGCTGGAGGATCTTCCGGCGCCCGTCGACCTTGGTCCGCCTCCTCCCACTTCGCGTGAGGGTGGGAAGACCAAGTCTAAAGGGAAGGGGAAGGGTAAGGGGCGGGCTGTTATGCCAAACCCCGCTCCGTCAGTAACGACAGCGGAAGAGAGGCCAGCAGAGGCCTGGTCTACAGTGACCCGCCGCAAGGCGAAACCGAGAGCGGATCCGGCAGTGGCTACCCAGGCTCCAAGGCCCAGGCAGGCGAAGCCTAAGCCGAAACCGAAGAAGCCGAAGGAGCCGAAGCTGAGGCCCCCCCGCTCATCGGCAGTAGCTATAAAGCTACAGCCGATCGCCCAGGAGCAGGGGGTCACATATGAGGGGCTGTTTAGAAAGGCCAGAGGCCTAGTTAAGCCAGAGGAGCTCGGAATAGCGGCCATCACTTTTAGGGTGGCTGCAACGGGGGCTCGTTTACTCGAGATCCCTGGGGCCAACACTGGGGAGCAAGCCAATCTCCTGGCTGCCAGACTGCAAGAGGTGCTAGGCAGTGATAACGTCGTGGTGTCCAGGCCCGAAAAGTGCGCAGATCTGCGCATTTCGGGCCTGGACGACTCGGTCGTAGCGGCGGAAGTGGTGGAGGCGGTGGCCAAGGTTGGCGAATGCCTGCCTTCCGCCATCAAGGTGGGAGAGATCCGGCGAGACCGGTCGGGGTTGGGCACTGCCCTTATAAGGTGTCCTGTGGGTGCTGCTGGCAAGGTGGCAGGGGCTGACCGCCTACTTATTGGGTGGTCATCAGTCCGGGCCAAATTGCTTCCGGCTCGGCCTCTGCGGTGTTACCGGTGCCTGGAGCTTGGGCACGTCCGGGAACAATGCACCGCGGAGGTCGACAGAGGTGACGCCTGCTTCCGCTGTGGGCAAACGGGCCATAAAAGTGAGGGGTGCTCCGCCGCGCTACACTGCATAGTGTGCGCGGCGTCGAATAGGCCCGCCGCCCATAAGCTGGGAGGCGCTGCCTGCGCTCGCGCGCCGGCCAGAAGGCGGAAGGGGAAGGGCGCCACTGGGGCAAAAGCCCCGGCGAAGCCTGCCCGCCCTGCGGCTGCCAAAGCTGCTGCAGCAGGAGATGCGATGGTCACTTCCTAGTGACCATCGCGACTCCTGAGCCCTAAGACGGCAGGCACGGGGGTGCCTGTCGTCCGTTCAGGGGCTCGTGAGGGGGCGCTGTGTTTCCTGTACCAACACAGCGCCACCGGCCGGACTGGGTGGCCTTTTACACCACCCAGAGCGGAGGCCTGCAAAGGCCAAGCCGTTCGGGGATGCGGAAGCTTGATTCGCGTTACCGGGTCCCCGACACACGCGGCAAAGAGGGTACAGAGAGGTGGTTTTAGTGGGTAGTCCGGGCTTCACCTGGTAGTCCCACATACCCACCTGGGCCCCCCCGGGCTCGGGTGGGATGCGTAAATGCATTTCCCCTCTTTAAAAAAAAAAAAAAAAAAAAAAAAAAAAAAAAAAAAAAAAAAAAAAAAAAAAAAAAAAAGGTTAGGTTAGGTTAGGTTAGGTTAGGTTAGGTTAGGTTAGGTTAGGTTAGGTTCCCGTCAGCGCCGTAGTAGTTATGCTACCCGCGGTACCTGCGGCGTTGACACTCAGGGCTGAGAAGGGACACCGAGGGTTGTTTTAGTGGGTGAGAGCCCCACATAACCACCGCGCCATGCCCTTGGCGCGGTGGTATGCGGCAGGACATTTTTTCCCTCGTAAAAAAAAAAAAAAAAAAAAAAAAAAAAAAAAAAAAAAAAAAAAAGGTTAGGTTAGGTTAGGTTAGGTTAGGTTAGGTTGGGGCACTAGGTCGGACAACCTCCCCGTGGTGTGCCCTGGGCACCGCCGACCACCTCTTCAGCATCCCTGTTGAGGTGGTCGACGGTGGCGGATAGTCCGACAACAAGCGTCGCGTGTGTCATTCCTGGTACTTCTCTGTTTTGCAGAGTGGACTGTGGAGTGGCACACGCGGCGCGGGGTTGGGGGGGTAAGGGGTTGGGGGGGTAAAGAGGATGGATGCTAGGTGTGTGTATGTGTGTGTGTGTTTAGGGCAAAGGTGATGGATGAAACGCGATTGCGTGATGTATGTATGGAAGGCTCCGAAAGGAGACGGTGTGATTCGCGCGGCGCGTTTGCCAAGTGCACTCGGCTTTTGCCGACGTCGGGCGATCCCGTTATTCTGTTTGGGTGTCGTGGACATGTCTCACGGCCCACTCAGAACCGGGGGTCCTGCCTTAACCGGCCGGACCGAGAGGAGACAACCTCAATAAAAAATCCGGAGATCTCGGCGTTGCGGTCCGTGACGCCGGGTGCTCGCAAGAGCGGCTGGGCCGAAAAACCAGCCCTTAGCGGTCCCCCCCTGGGTACCTCCCGCCCCCCAGGTGTATAAAGGGTTACCGGGATACAGGGGTCTCTGTCCCGGTGGACCTCCTCTTCCCCCATTCTCGTGGGACTAACAATGGCTGATAAATTTAATAAAACGACGACGGATACAAACAAGAACGACCAAGGCAAGAAAAGCGGACCGATAAAGCATACGGATTTGGAGAAGTTGACTGGTGCAGGTCGCAGTGGTGTGGGGGAGACTGCGCCTGCAAAGGAAAGGGGAGAGCGGCTTCATGCCGAGGATAAGGAGAGAAGAGGGCTTGAGGAGGCGGAGTCGTCGATGTACGACGCCGATGACTCTGCACCCTCGCGACCCGATAGTCGGGTGTCGGACCCCGGTTCTGTCCGGAAACGGCCCCGGAAAAACCCGGAGGAGGACCTGAGCTTGGGCGAGAGCTCTGGAGGTGGGAACCGCCCAGCTCAAAAGGCCCAAAAAATGAGGACTGACGGTAAGAGCCTGAAAGAGCCTCCGGCTGGTCAGGCCGTACACACGTACCGCCCGCGCTGTCCGGGACTGCTAGACGAGAACAAACTCTTCAGGGGACCTCCACCAGACGAACTGAAGAGAATTGTGTTCACCCATGCCGACACCATTGAGCAAATAGCGGAAATGCCCTACCTGTACGCTAACCATGCTATGGGCATTAAAGAAGCGGCTGCGTCCTTCAGGACTGCGGTTGAGCTCCTGAGCCGGCTCAATGTCTCAGCAGAGACGGAAGAGTTGGCCAAGCAGAATTCCCGCCTCAAGGCGGAACTGGCCGAAATCCGAAGTGTGCTGGCCGCGCTCCAGACGGAAGTCCGGAGGGCCAAAACTCCAGCCGAGCCGACTACCCCACCGCCTCCAAGCGCTCCATTCGACCCGGAGCTGCTGAAGCGCTCTATCATAGAGGCGGTGGGGACGATGGTGAATGCGCGTCTTGAGGCAATGGAGAGCAGGCTACTGCCTGAAAGGAGTGTTCGCCCACCCCTGGCCTCGACGTCCAAGGCCCAGCCAGTGGCTGCTCCAAGGGGAAGCCCGTCCGCGGTGCCGGCTGCATCTGCAGCAACGGAGAATCCTGGTCCTCCCCCTCCCACCATTTCGCGTGGGGCAGAGAAGCCCAGGGCCAAGGGGAGAAAGAAGCAGCCAGCAGCTCCTGCTGTTAGCCCTGCTCAACCGGCTACTGGAGAGAGGAGCACGGAGGCTTGGACCACGGTAACTAGGAGGAAGGCCAAGTCCCGCACTGGCCCCGCTATGGCGGCACAGGCTCCCAAGCCGAAACCGCCGCGGAAGAGGAACCTGCGACCCCCTAATACGTCGGCTGTGGTCCTCAAACTGCAGCCGGCCGCAATAGCCAAGGGGGTCACTTACGAGGAAGTGTTCCGTAGGGCCAAAGGCCAAATCGGCTTGGAAGAGCTGGGCATCCCAGCCCTTAATTTTAGGACGGCCGTAACGGGGGCGCGAATTCTCGTGCTCCCGGGGGCCACCAGTGGCGAAAAAGCCGATCTGCTGGCGGATCGGATGCGGGCCGCCCTTGGGGCGGATAATGTGGCGGTGTCCCGGCCCGAGAAATGTGCAGACCTGCGCATCTCGGGCCTGGATGACTCGGTGGCGGTGACGGAGGTGGCGGAGGCTATTGCCAAATCTGGCGAATGCCTGCCAGCCTTCGTCAAAGTTGGCGTAATCCGGCGTAGTAATTCCGGCACGGGCACTGTTCTTGCCAGCTGCCCTGTCGGGTCCGCCGTGAAGATCGCTGGGGCTGGCCACTTGCTCGTGGGCTGGTCGTCGGCCCGGGCGACACTGTTGCCGGTTCGGCCGATGCGGTGCTACCGATGCCTAGAGGTTGGGCACGTTCGGGATAAATGCACCGCAGAGGCCGACCGAAGTAGTGCCTGCTTCCGATGTGGGCAGCTGGGGCACAAGTCGGAGGGATGTTCCGCCGCGCCGCACTGTTTAGTGTGCGCGGCGTTGAACAAACCCGCTGCCCACAGGCTCGGAAGCCTGGCCTGCGCTCCTGCGCCGGCCAAGAGGAGCAAGGGGGGGAGTGCTGCTGGGGCCAAAGCTCCGGAGCAGCCCGCCCCTGCGGCCACTAAGGCCGCAGCTATAGGGGACGCGATGGCCACGTCGTAGTGGCTGTCGCGACTCCTGAGCCCTAAGGCGGCAGGCACGGGGGTGCCTGTCGCCCGTTCAGGGGCTCGTGAGGGGGTGCTGTGTTACCTGTACCAACACAGCACCACTCGGCCGGATTGGGTGGCCATTTATGCCACCCAGCGAGGGGGCCTACAAGGGCCAAGCCGTTCGGGGACGCGGGAGCTTACTGCGTTACCGTATCCCCGACACACGCGGCACAGAGGGTACAGCGAGGGGTTTTAGTGGGTAGTCCGGGCTTCACCCGGTAGTCCCACATACCCATCTGGGCCCCCCCGGGCCCGGGTGGGATGCGTAAATGCATTTCCCCTCGAAAAAAAAAAAAAAAAAAAAAAAAAAGGTTAGGTTAGGTTGGGGTGGGGTGGGGCACTAGGCCGGACAACCTCCCCGTGGTGTGCCCTGGGCACCGCCGACCACCTCTTCAGCATCCCTGTTGAGGTGGTCGACGGTGGCGGATAGTCCGGCAGGGGGAGTCGCTCGCGCCGTGCTCGGTACCTCTCTGTTATCAGAGAGGACTGTAGCGTGGCGCGGGCGACTTGGGGTGGGAGGGCGGCGGCGCCATTTTGGGGGTGGCGATAGGGCCCATGGTGGGCTGCTGTTGGCGGAGGGCCTTAACCCGAGTCCCCTTCCCCCGGAGGGGGCTCGCAGCAGTGTCGGGGTTGAAGCCTTTTGGCATCCCCCGACTTTCCCGCCTGGGCCTGGTCGCCCAGCCTGATGGCTGAGCGGGAGTGCGGGTGGAGCACTGCGTGAGGCAGCGGAGCTCCCCGCGGAGCCTCTGGTGGCAGGCACGGGGGTGCCTGCCATTACAGCATGGGCTCGAGAGGGGGCGCTGTGTTACGTGTGTCAACACAGCGCCTGAGGTCGGAGTGGCGCGTCCTTTGACGCGCCCCCAGTGAGGGGGCCTTACCAGGCCAAGTCGCGTCGGGGATGCGGGAGCTTATTGCGTTACCGGGTCCCCGACACATGCGACCGAGAGGATACACCGTTGGTTTTTAGTGGGTATACCATGCGCCTTCGTGGTGCGGGGACTCCCACATACCCCTCTCGACTCCCCCGAGTCGGGAGGGGACCCATAAAGGGTTTTCCAACGTAAAAAAAAAAAAAAAAAAAAAAAAAAAAGGTTGGGGTGGGGTGCTAGGCCGGACAACCTCCTCGTGGTGCACCCTGGGCACCGCCGACCACCTCTTCAGTTTCCCTGTTGAGGTGGTCGACGGTGGCGAATAGTCTGGCATTGGGAGTCGTGTTTTGTCTGCTTCTGGCACTCTTTTCGGAGAGGGTTGGGGGCAGACCGGCGACGGGGGGGTAATGCGTCGCGTGGGTCATTCCTGGTACTTCTCTGTTTTGCAGAGTGGACTGCGGAGTGGCACACGCGGCGCGGGGTTGGGGGGGTAAGGGGTTTCGGGGGGGTAAAGGTGATGGATGTATGTGTGTGTGTTTTTTGCTCAAAGGTGATGGATGAACCGCGTCTGCGTGAGGTATGATCGGAAGTCCCCGAAAGGGGACGGTATGATTCGTGCGGTGTAGTGCCAGGTGCACGCGGCTTTTGCCGCCGCCGGACGATCCCGTTATCCCACCGGAGGTGTCGTGGTATCACGTCTCGCGGCCGATGATGGTTGGACCGGGGGCCTGGCCTTAAGTGGCTGGGCTGCGTGGTCGGAATCCACAATAAAAATGTCCTATCCGCCCCTGAGAGGGCGAGGAGGTGCTGGCGGGAGGCCAGCAGAAAGAGGTAGGAGCCCAGGGAACCGGCCGACACCCTGGTGTATGTAGGCTTGTCCGGGTGCAGGGGGCACCGCTCGGATTGACCCACATTTCCCCCATACTCGTGGGAACAATATGGAAACGAATAAAACAAAAACGACGGATACAAATAAACAAGATGACACTAGCGCGAACAACGGACACGAACTGCCTTCTGGTTCGGGAACGACGATTGGACATGGAGGCTCTATAGACTCCGCGACCTTGGAGTGGAGCAAGCGGATTGCCGCACAGCTAATAAGGTCTGGGAGTGTGGACTCGATGGTGCTTGACACCGACGACTCCCTACTCTCGAGGCCGCAGAGCGGGATGTCTGAGGACGGGGTTCGGAAACGACGTCGTCCCTACGATTCGGACGACGATTCGAGCCTGGGTGGCTACGAGACGAATAGCCCCACCCCAAAGGCCCCCAAGGCGGCAAGCGGTCGCGGCCGCGCTTCTCGCCTAGCCAGGGACAAAACGGGGCGGTTCGCAAAGCGGACAGAATCGCTGGGGAGAGATAGGTCGCACTCGGGCGGCAGGAGCAACGTGAGCTCTCCCGCCCTGAAGAGCGCCGAGGACCCCAAGCGCGGAAGAGGGAGGCCCCCCACCACGGGGGAATACGTCGGCCTGGCGAAAGCCAAGGCTAAGTTCGCCGCTGCCCAAAGGGCGGCCCTGGCTGTGCAAGCCGAGATGGAGGTGGCGGAAGCAGCCCGTAAGGCCAACCGCCAAAAGCCGATCCGGCCGTTGCCGGACAGCGTCGAGGGTGTTGCGGCTGGAGAGCTGAAGGGACAGGTGCTCCGCCAGCTGGAGGTCGTTGAGGAAGTCGCCCTAAACTCCAACAACCTGAAGGGCACTTTTGTAAGGGCCCTGAAGGACGCGGCCTCGGCGATAAAAGCCGCTGTGGAGGAGCTGAGTCGCTCCACGGTCTCAGTAGAGACCGAGAAGTTGTCCGCCGACAACGCCCGGCTGAAAGCTCAGCTGGAGGAGGTCGAGGCGGATCTGGCCGACCTCCGCTACGATATGCGGAAGGCCGAGGAGGCGCGCAAGGCCGAGGAGGTGCGCGCAACCGTCCCCCCACCGCCCCCAAGTGCTTCGAATGAGCAGGAGCTGCTGAAGCGCTCCATCATCGAGGCGGTGGGGAACTTGGTGGACGCCCGGCTGGCGGCACTTGAGGACCGCCTGCTGCCGGAGGTGCGATTACGCCCGCCGCTGGCATCGGCCACAAGGAGGAGCCCCGCATTGGAGCCGGCTGCTCTTGCAGCCCCTGAGGGCTCGGCACCTCCCCCTCCCGCAGTCCCGCGCGAGGGCGGGAGGCCCAAGGGGAAGGGCAAAGGCAAGGCGAGGAAGGCCACTCCGGTGAATCCTGATCCCCCGGCAACGGCCCCAGCGGAGACGCCAGCACAGAGCTGGACCACAGTGACGCGGCGGAAGGCCAAGTCTCGCTCTGGCCCGGCACCGGCGGCGCAGGCGCAGGCTCCAAAGCCTAAGCCGAAGCCGAAGCCAAAGCGCAAGCCGAAGCTCCGACCCCCTGGCTCATCGGCTGTGGTTTTAAAACTGCAGCCGGAAGCCATAGCGAGGGGGATCACGTACTGCGACATCCTCACGAAGGCCAAAAGGATGCTGGACATAGAAAGCCTGGGGATAGAGGCCATCGGACATCGGATCACCGCAACGGGGGCCCGATTGTTGGAGATCCCTGGGTCCGCGAGCGGCGAAAAGGCCAACCGGTTGGCCGAGCAACTCCGGAACATATTTGGCGGGAAAAGTGTCGTCGTGTCCAGGCCCGAGAAGTGCGCAGATCTGCGTATCTCGGGTCTGGATGACTCGATAGTCGCGGCGGAAGTGCTGGAGACGGTTGCGCGGGTCGGTGAGTGCCCGCCCGCCTCCATCAAAGTGGGCGAAATCCGGCGGGGCAAGTCAGGCGCGGGCACAGCCCTTGTCAGTTGCCCAGTCGGCGCTGCGGCCAAATTGGCTGGGGCTGACCGCCTGCTGATTGGGTGGTCTTCGGTCCGGGCCAAACTCTTGCCGGCGAGGCCTCTGCGCTGTTTCCGGTGCCTCATGCTGGGGCACGTTCGGGAACAGTGCAAGTCAGAGGTCGACAGAGGGGACGCCTGCTTCCGATGCGGGCAGTCGGGCCACAAAAGTGAGGGATGCTCCGCCGCGCCGCACTGCATAGTGTGCGCGGCGTCGAATCGGCCCGCTGCCCATAAACTCGGAGGCACTGCCTGCGCTCCTGAGCAGGCGAAAAGGCGTAAGGCAAAGGGCGCCACCGGAGCCAAGGCCCCGACAGCCCGCCCCGCGGCTGCAAAGCCCACGACTGAAGGGGACGCGATGGTCACGGCCTAGCGCCTGACCACCGCAAATCCTGAGCCCTAAGACGGCAGGCACGGGGGTGCCTGTCGTCCGTTCAGGGGCTCGTGAGGGGGCGCTGTGTTACCTGTACCAACACAGCGCCACCCAGCCGGAGTGGGTGGTCCTTCAGACCACCCAGAGAGGAGGCCTGCCAAGGCCAGAGCCGTGCCGGGGACGTGATTGGAAGCGGAAACGTGAGCTCGGGTCCCCGGCACTCGCGGCTAAGAGGGTACAGCGAGGGGTTTTAGTGGGTAGTCCGGGCTTCACCCGGTAGCCCCACATACCCACCTGGGCCCCCCCGGGCCCGGGTGGGATGCGTAAATGCATTTCCCCTCGGAAAAAAAAAAAAAAAAAAAAAAAAAAAAAAAAAAAAAGGTTAGGTTGGGGTGCTAGGCCGGACAACCTCCTCGTGGTGCACCCTGGGCACCGCCGACCACCTCTTCAGTTTCCCTGTTGAGGTGGTCGACGGTGGCGAATAGTCTGGCATTGGGAGTCGCGTTTTGCCTGCCTCTGGCACTCTTTTCGGAGAGGGTCGGGGGCAGACCGGCGACGGGGGGGTAAAGGTGATGGATGTATGTGTGATGTATGTGTTTTGGGGATGGGGGGGTAAAGGTGAGGGATGAGTGTGTGTATGTATGAAAGGAAGTTCCCGAAAGGGGACGGTGTGACTCGCGCGGTGCGTTTGCCAAGCGCACTCGGCTTTTGCCGACGCCGGGCGATCCCGTAATCCCTCCGGAGGTGTCGTGGACATGTCTCGCGGCCGACGGAGGGACCGGGGGCCTAGCCTTAACCGGCTGGGCTGCGAGGAGTAAACCTCTATAAAAAATCCGGAGATCCTGGCGTTGCGGTCCGTGACGCCGGGTGCTCGCAAGAGCGGCTGGGACGATAAACCAGCCTTTAGCGGTCCCCCCCTGGGTACTTCCCGCCCCCCAGGTGTATAAAGGGTTACCGAGTTACAGGGGTCTCTGGCTCGGTGGACCTCCTTTCCCCCATACTCGTGGGACTACTTATGGCGTTTAAATTAAAATTCTCGACGGACTCAAACAAAACGATTGACCAAGGCATGGATAAAGGACCTGATTCGCATTCGGATTCGGCAAAGTTGACTGGCGCAGTACGCGTTGACTCGGGGGAGTCCGCGTCTGCCTCTAAGGGAAGAGGGGAGCTTATGGCTGCCCTAAAGGAATTGACGAGGACAGGAAGTGTGGGGTCGATGTCGATGTCGAATGACAGCGACGACTCCACATACTCAAGACCAGGCAGTCGGGTGTCGCATAGCGGTTCGCACCGCAAGCGGTCCCGACGTCCAGACTCGGAAGATGACTCGGGCGGCTCCTCGGGTGACGAGGCCCGCCCCGCTCAAAAAGCCCCGAAGACAAAAGTGCAGAAGGGCACTTCACAGGCGAGGGATCAATCTGGCCGGTTCCTGAAGCGCTCTGACGCATCGGGGAGCCAGCCCCAAGGGAGAGATCGGTCGCGCTCGGGCGGCAGGAGCGACGGGAGCCCTGCCGCTCTGAAGAGCACCGACACCCCGAGAGGAAGAGGCCGGCCTCCAACAACCGGCGAATACGTTGGCCTGGCAAAGGCCAAGGCCGAGATGGTTGCTGCAGAACGTGCGGCCATGGAGCTCCAGGCCGAGAAGGAGGTGGCGGAGTCGGCGCGCAAGGAGTATGAACTCCGGCCCATCCGCGTGCCTGAGTACTTTGACGGGGCTTCCACGCCCGAATTAAAGGGACATGTTCTCAGGAACTTGGCCCTAATCAGCCAGGTCGCGGCCAAGTCGACGCACCTTAAGGGGACATTTGTCAAGACCCTTAAGGACGCGGCCGCGGCAATAAAAGAGGCCGTGGATCTGATGAGCCGGTCCACCATCGCGTCGGAGACGATGAAGCTCTCCGCTGACAACGACCGGCTCCAGACCGAAATAGAGGTGCTCCGTGGTGAGCTAGCTGCTTTGCGGGCTGAAATGCGGCAGCCGCAAAACATCCCGGTTGAGATAACCCCACCGCCTCCAAGTGCTCAGTTCGAGCCCGAGTCGCTTAAGCGCTCCATCATTGAGGCGGTGGGGAACATGGTAAACGCCCGCCTAGAGGCGCTAGAGGACAGGCTGCTGCCAGAGGTGCGCCTTCGCCCGCCACTGGCCTCGACTTCCGGGGCCTCGTTGGGGTATGGCCCGCCGGCTGGAAGTAGCCCCGTAGCGGAGCTGGAGGATCCTCCGGCACCCATCGACCTTGGTCCCCCCCCTCCTACTTCACGTGAGGGAGGGACGACCAAATCTAAGGGCAAGGGGAAAAAGCGGGCTCCTACGGCCGACCCCGCTCCGCCAGCAGCGACAGCTGCAGAGAGGCCAGCGGAGAGCTGGAATGTTGTGACCCGGCGCAAGCCTAAGTCCAGATCCGGCCCCGCACCGGCTGCGCAGGCACCTAAGCCCCGGCAGCCGAAGAAGCCGAAAAGGCCAAAGCTGAGGCCCCCCCGCTCATCGGCAGTAGCGTTAAAGCTGCAGCCGCAAGCTGTAGAGCGGGGGGTCACATACGAGAAATTGTTCCGCGACGCCAGGAGCAAAATGGACCTCGAGGGTCTGGGCATAACGGGCATCTCGTTTAGAGTGGCCGTTACCGGGGCAAGGCTTCTGGAGCTCCCGGGGGCCGACAGCGGAGACAAGGCGGACCTCCTGGCTGCAAGAGTGCTGCAGGTGATGGGGGCAGACAACGTCGTGGTGTCCAGGCCCGAGAAATGCGCAGATCTGCGCATCTCGGGTCTGGACGACTCGGTCGTCGCGTCGGAGGTGGCAGAGGCGGTCGCTAAGGTCGCCGAGTGTGCGCCCGCCTCTATAAAAGTGGGGGAGATACGGCGAGGCAAGACCGGGCTGGGCTCTGCCCTGGTCAGGTGCCCAACAAGGGTCGCTGCCAAGGTTGCTGGGGCCGAAAGAATCCTGGTCGGATGGTCCTCCGTCCGCGCCAAGCTGCTGCCGGCCAGACCTCTGCGGTGCTTCCGGTGCCTCGAAGTGGGGCACGTCCGGGAGCAGTGCACCGCGGAGGTCGATAGAGGCAATGTCTGCTTCCGATGCGGGCAGCTCGGCCATAAAAGTGAGGGATGCTCCGCCGCGCCACACTGCATAGTGTGCGCGGCGTCGAATAGGCCAGCTGCCCACAAGCTCGGAGGCTCCGCCTGCGCTCCCGCGCCGGCCAAAAGGCGGAAGGGGAAGGGTGCCACTGGGGCAAAAGCCCCGGCGAAGCCTGCCCGCCCTGCGGCTCCCAGAGCTGCTGCAGCAGGAGAGGCGATGGTCACTTCCTAGTGACCATCGCGCCTCCTGAGCCCTAAGACGGCAGGCACGGGGGTGCCTGTCGTCCGTTCAGGGGCTCGTGAGGGGGCGCTGTGTTTCCTGTACCAACACAGCGCCACCCGGCCGGAGTGGGTGGTCCTTTAGACCACCCAGAGAGGAGGCCTGCTAAGGCCAGAGCCGTGCCGGGGACGTGATTGGAAGCGGCAACGTGAACTCGGGTCCCCGGCACTCGCGGCTAAGAGGGTACAGAGAGGGGTTTTAGTGGGTAGTCCGGGCTTCACCCGGTAGTCCCACATACCCACCTGGGCCCCCCCGGGCTCCGGTGGGATGCGTAAACGCATTTCCCCTCTTAAAAAAAAAAAAAAAAAAAAAAAAAAAAAAAAAAGGTTAGGTTAGGTTAGGTTGGGGTGGCGAGAAATATGGACTGGAACGGCATAGCGGAACTGATAAGTTGATTGGTGCAGGACGTAGTGGTGTGGGGGAGACTGCGTCTGCAAAGGAAAGTGGAGAGCGGCTTCATGCCGAGGATAAGGAGAAAAGAGGACTTGAGGAGGCGGAGTCGTCAATGTATGACGCCGATGACTCTGCACCATCGCGACCCGATAGTCGGGTGTCGGACCCCGGTTCTGTCCGGAAACGGCCCCGGAAAAACCCGGAGGAGGACCTGAGCTTGGGCGAGAGCTCTGGAGGTGGGAACCGCCCAGGTCAAAAGGCCCAAAAAATGAGGACTGACGGTAAGAGCCTGAAAGAGCCTCCGGCCGGTCAGGCCGTACACACGTACCGCCCGCGCTGCCCGGGACTTCTAGACGAGAACAAACTCTTCAGGGGACCTCCACCAGACGAACTGAAGAGAATTGTGTTCACCCATGCCGACACCATTGAGCAAATAGCGGAAATGCCCTACCTGCACGCTAACCATGCTATGGGCATTAAAGAAGCGGCTGCGTCCTTCAGGACTGCGGTTGAGCTCCTGAGCCGGCTCAATGTCTCAGCAGAGACGGAAGAGCTGGCCAAGCAGAATTCCCGCCTCAAGGCGGAACTGGCCGAAATCCGAAGTGTGCTGGCCGCGCTCCAGACGGAAGTCCGGAGGGCCAAAACTCCAGCCAAGCCGACTACCCCACCGCCTCCAAGCGCTCCATTCGACCCGGAGCTGCTGAAGCGCTCTATCATAGAGGCGGTGGGGACGATGGTGAATGCGCGTCTTGAGGCAATGGAGAGCAGGCTGCTGCCTGAAAGGAGTGTTCGCCCACCCCTGGCCTCGACGTCCAAGGCCCAGCCAGTGGCTGCTCCGAGGGGAAGCCCGTCCGCGGTGCCGGCTGCATCTGCAGCAACAGAGATTCCTGGTCCTCCCCCTCCCACCATTTCGCGTGGGGCAGAGAAGCCCAGGGCCAAGGGGAGAAAGAAGCAGCCAGCAGCTCCTGCTGTTAGCCCTGCTCAACCGGCTACTGGAGAGAGGAGTACGGAGGCTTGGACCACGGTGACCAGGAGGAAGGCCAAGTCCCGCACTGGCCCCGCTATGACGGCACAGGCTCCCAAGCCGAAACCGCCGCGGAAGAGGAACCTGCGACCCCCTAATACGTCGGCTGTGGTCCTCAAACTGCAGCCGGCTGCAATAGCCAAGGGGGTCACTTATGAGGAAGTGTTCCGTAGGGCCAAAGGCCAAATCGGCTTAGAGGAGCTGGGCATCCCAGCCCTTAATTTTAGGACGGCCGTAACGGGGGCGCGAATTCTCGTGCTCCCGGGGGCCACCAGTGGCGAAAAAGCCGATCTGCTGGCGGATCGGATGCGGGCCGCCCTTGGGGCGGATAATGTGGCGGTGTCCCGGCCCGAGAAATGTGCAGACCTGCGCATCTCGGGCCTGGATGACTCGGTGGCGGTGACGGAGGTGGCGGAGGCTATTGCCAAATCTGGTGAATGCCTGCCAGCCTTCGTCAAAGTTGGTGTAATCCGGCGTAGTAATTCCGGCACGGGCACTGTTCTTGCCAGCTGCCCTGTCGGGTCCGCCGTGAAGATCGCTGGGGCTGGCCACTTGCTCGTGGGCTGGTCGTCGGCCCGGGCGACACTGTTGCCGGTTCGGCCGATGCGGTGCTACCGATGCCTAGAGGTTGGGCACGTTCGGGATAAATGCACCGCAGAGGCCGACCGAAGTAGTGCCTGCTTCCGATGTGGGCAGCTGGGGCACAAGTCGGAGGGATGTTCCGCCGCGCCGCACTGTTTAGTGTGCGCGGCGTTGAACAAACCCGCTGCCCACAGGCTCGGAAGCCTGGCCTGCGCTCCTGCGCCGGCCAAGAGGGGCAAGGGGAGGAGTGCTGCTGGGGCCAAAGCTCCGGAGCAGCCCGCCCCTGCGGCCACTAAGGCCGCAGCTATAGGGGACGCGATGGCCACGTCGTAGTGGCTGTCGCGACTCCTGAGCCCTAAGGCGGCAGGCACGGGGGTGCCTGTCGCCCGTTCAGGGGCTCGTGAGGGGGTGCTGTGTTACCTGTACCAACACAGCACCACTCGGCCGGATTGGGTGGCCATTTATGCCACCCAGCGAGGGGGCCTACAAGGGCCAAGCCGTTCGGGGACGCGGGAGCTTACTGCGTTACCGTATCCCCGACACACGCGGCACAGAGGGTACAGCGAGGGGTTTTAGTGGGTAGTCCGGGCTTCACCCGGTAGTCCCACATACCCATCTGGGCCCCCCCGGGCCCGGGTGGGATGCGTAAATGCATTTCCCCTCGTAAAAAAAAAAAAAAAAAAAAAAAAAAAAAGGTTAGGTTGGGGTGCGTGCTGGACAACCTCCTCGTGGTGCACCCTGGGCACCGCCGACCACCTCTTCAGCATCCCTGTCGAGGTGGTCGACGGTGGCGGATAGTCCGGCTAGGGAGTCGCGTTTTGTCTGCTTCCGGCACTCTTTTCGGAGAGGGTCGGGGGCAGACCGGCGACGGGGGGGTAAGGGGTTTTGGGGGGGTAAAGGTGATGGATGAACGTGTGATGTATGTTCTTTGGGGTTGGGGGGGTAAAGGTGAGGGATGAGTGTGTGTATGTATGAAAGGAAGTCCCCGAGAGGGGACGGTATGACTCGCGCGGTGCGTTTGCCAAGCGCACTCGGCTTTTGCCGACGCCGGGCGATCCCGTAATCCCTCCGGAGGTGTCGTGGACATGTCTCGCGGCCGACGGAGGGACCGGGGGCCTGGCCTTAACCGGCTGGGCTGCGAGGAGTAAACCTCTCTAAAAAATCCGGAGATCTCGGCGTTGCGGTCCGTGACGCCGGGTGCTCGCAAGAGCGGCTGGGCCGACAAACCAGCCATTAGCGGTCCCCCCCTGGGTACTTCCCGCCCCCCAGGTGTATAAAGGGTTACCGAGTTACAGGGGTCTCTGGCTCGGTGGACCTCCTTTCCCCCATACTCGTGGGACTACTTATGGCGTTTAAATTAAAATTCTCGACGGACTCAAACAAAACAATTGACCAAGGCATGGATAAAGGACCTGATTCGCATTCGGATTCGGCAAAGTTGACTGGCGCAGTACGCGATGACTCGGGGGAGTCTGCGTCTGCCTCTAAGGGAAGAGGGGAGCTTATGGCTGCCCTAAAGGAATTGACGAGGACAGGAAGTGTGGGGTCGATGTCGATGTCGTATGACAGCGACGACTCCACATACTCAAGACCAGGCAGTCGGGTGTCGCATAGCGGTTCGCACCGCAAGCGGTCCCGACGTCCAGACTCGGAAGATGACTCGGGCGGCTCCTCGGGTGACGAGGACCGCCCCGCTCAAAAAGCCCCGAAGACTAAAGTGCAGAAGGGCACTTCGCAGGCGAGGGATCAATCTGGCCGGTTCCTGAAGCGCTCTGTCGCATCGGGGAGCCAGCCCCAAGGGAGAGATCGGTCGCGCTCGGGCGGCAGGAGCGACGGGAGCACTGCCGCTCTGAAGAGCACCGACACCCCAAGAGGAAGAGGCCGGCCTCCAACAACCGGCGAGTACGTTGGCCTGGCAAAGGCCAAGGCCGAGATGGTCGCCGCAGAGAGGGCGGCGATGGAGCTCCAGGCGGAAAAGGAGATGGCGGAGTCGGCGCGCGAGATGTATGCGCTGCGTCCGATCCGCATGCCGGAAAAGTTTATCGGGGCCTCTACGCCCGAACTAAAGGGTCACGTTCTCCGCAACGTGGCCCTAATTGGTGATGTCGCGGCCAAGTCGACCAATCTTAAGGGAACTTTTGTTAAGACCCTAAAGGACGCGGCCGCGGAAATAAAAGAGGCTGTGGACCTAATGAGCCGGTCCACCATCGCGTCGGAGACGATGAAGCTCTCCGCCGATAACGACCGGCTCCAGGCCGAAATCGAGGTGCTCCGCGGTGAGCTGGCTGCCTTGCGTGCCGAAATGCGGCAGCCGCAAAAGACCCCGGTCGAGACAACCCCACCGCCTCCAAGTGCTCCGTTTGAGCCGGAGACGCTGAAGCGCTCCATCATTGAGGCGGTGGGGAACATGGTAAACGCCCGCCTAGAGGCGCTAGAGGAAAGGCTGCTGCCAGAGGTGCGCCTTCGCCCGCCACTGGCCTCGACTTCCGGGGCCTCGTTGGGGTATGGCCCGCCGGCTAGAAGTAGCCCCGTAGTGGAGCTGGAGGATCCTCCGGCACCCATCGACCTTGGTCCCCCCCCTCCCACTTCACGTGAGGGAGGGACGACCAAGTCTAAAGGGAAAGGGAAGGGGAAAAAGCGGGCTCCTACGGCCGACCCCGCTCCGCCGGCAGCGACAGCTGCAGAGAGGCCAGCGGAGAGCTGGAATGTTGTGACCCGGCGTAAGCCTAAGTCCAGATCCGGCCCCGCACCGGCTGCGCAGGCACCTAAGCCCCGGCAGCCGAAGAAGCCGAAAAAGCCAAGGCTGAGGCCCTCTATAGCTTGCGGCTGCAGCTTTAAAGCTACTGCCGATGAGCGGGGCATCGGCAGTAGCTTTAAAGCTGCAGCCGCAAGCTATAGAGAGGGGGGTCACATACGAGAAATTGTTCCGCGAAGCCAGGAACAAAATGAACTTGGAGGATATGGGCATAACGACCATCTCGTTTAAAGTGGCCGTTACGGGGGCAAGGCTTCTGGAGCTTCCGGGGGCCGACAGCGGAGACAAGGCGGACCTCCTTGCTGCAAGAGTGCTGCAAGTGATGGGGGCAGACAACGTCGTGGTGTCCAGGCCCGAGAAATGCGCAGATCTGCGCATCTCGGGTCTGGACGACTCGGTCGTCGCGTCGGAGGTGGCAGAGGCGGTCGCTAAGGTCGCCGAGTGTGCGCCCGCCTCTATAAAAGTGGGGGAGATACGGCGAGGCAAGACCGGGCTGGGCTCTGCCCTGGTCAGGTGCCCAACAAGGGTCGCTGCCAAGGTGGCTGGGGCCGAAAGGATCCTGGTCGGATGGTCCTCCGTCCGCGCCAAGCTGCTGCCGGCCAGACCTCTGCGGTGCTTCCGGTGCCTCGAAGTGGGGCACGTCCGGGAGCAGTGCACCGCGGAGGTCGATAGAGGCAATGTCTGCTTCCGATGCGGGCAGCTCGGCCATAAAAGTGAGGGATGCTCCGCCGCGCCACACTGCATAGTGTGCGCGGCGTCGAATAGGCCAGCTGCCCACAAGCTCGGAGGCTCCGCTTGCGCTCCCGCGCCGGCCAAAAGGCGGAAGGGGAAGGGTGCCACTGGGGCAAAAGCCCCGGCGAAGCCTGCCCGCCCTGCGGCTCCCAGAGCTGCTGCAGCAGGAGAGGCGATGGTCACTTCCTAGTGACCATCGCGCCTCCTGAGCCCTAAGACGGCAGGCACGGGGGTGCCTGTCGTCCGTTCAGGGGCTCGTGAGGGGGCGCTGTGTTTCCTGTACCAACACAGCGCCACCCGGCCGGAGTGGGTGGTCCTTTAGACCACCCAGAGAGGAGGCCTGTGAAGGCCAGAGCCGTGCCGGGGACGTGATTGGAAGCGGCAACGTGAACTCGGGTCCCCGGCACTCGCGGCTAAGAGGGTACAGAGAGGGGTTTTAGTGGGTAGTCCGGGCTTCACCCGGTAGTCCCACATACCCACCTGGGCCCCCCCGGGCTCGGGTGGGATGCGTAAATGCATTTCCCCTCTTAAAAAAAAAAAAAAAAAAAAAAAAAAAAAAAAAGGTTAGGTTAGGTTAGGTTAGGTTAGGTTAGGTTTTTTTTTTTTTTTTTTTTTTTTTTTTTTAAGTTGTTGTGCACAGAGTGTGCACAACCGCCGCTTTTCCCCGGACATGATCCAGGCCCTTGTCTTGTTTTTATTTTTTTTGTCAGGGTATTTTTTCTTTTTCCCTTAGGGTATAAATAATTTTTTCAGTCATTCTTTTAATACATGGTTGGTTACATTTTCTTAATATTTCTAGTCCTTATAGGTAACAGTCACATTTTTAATTTATGTTTTCAGGTATATTGCGGCCTAATAATAATATATATTTGTAATCGGTGTTAATTTTTACAATTTGTAGTTACATGATGTTTATTAATTATTGACAATTTTGTACGAAATAATTTGTATAAATAATTCTTAATATTGTGTAAAATAAAATCTAATAGTTTGTGTATATTGTTATTATTGTAAAATTTAAAATTTTACTTTGTAAATTGGGAGAAATGATAAAATGGTAGAATTGTAAATTTGTAAAATTGAAAAATTGTAAAATTGTAAAATTGTAAAATTGTAAAATAGTAAAATAGTAAAATAGTAAAAATTAAAAAGTAAAAAAGTAAATAGTAACATAGTAAAATTGTAAAATAGTAAAATTGAAAATTATTTGAACATGATTTGTATACTCTAGACGTGTTCGGCCTTGCGGACGAACTCGTGATTTTCTCGACAAGCACGGCAAGGTGTTGGTGTGTATGGTTGTTCATGGTCTTGTTCAGTTTAGTTGCATAGTATGGATATTCCAAGGAATATTTAGTATGTCAATTTATTAATGACAAGACCATGAACATGGTATTGGTGTTGGTGTGTGTGTAATGAGTGTATAGTTGATGTGTGTTGGTAGGTGTTGTTGTCTGTTGTGTGTGTGCGTAGATAGTGTTGGCAACACATCAGTGTTGCCGTATCTATCAGTGTTGTGTTTAGTGTTGTTTTGTTCAAGTATGGCCCGGATACAATCCAAGCCAACATTGAACATAATGTTGCTTGCAAATATAATATTTGTGTTTGTTTCCGGGTCATACTTGACAATGTTTTGTGTTTCGTGTTGTGTGTGTGTTTGTGTAAGCGCATGTGTAGGGTCTCTGTTGTGCTTGTCGAGTCCGTCGAGTACATACGGTGCTTTCCGCACGCCCGTGACGACCTCATCCGTATGCGACGCTCGACCGCGCAATGTCGTCCCATTTTTTCCGGACAGGACAGTCCCCGCTGAATGCAGTGTGCCCGGTGTCTTTCCCTTTGGAGCGGTTGCAGTTTTTGCAATTGGGTTGTTCGCCCGCGGTATATCGCGGGCAGTCCGCTCGTGGGTGGGGGCCGCCGCAAAAGCTGCAAAGATCATTAGATTCTTTGCAGCTTCTGCGACCATGCCCGTAACCCAGACACCGGGTGCACTGCACGAGCGGGGACTGGTCCTCGACCGGCACCCTCTGCAGGTCTATGTGGACCTTCCCCACCGACGTCAGCCTCTGCCACATCCTGGGAGGCACCTGAAGGACGACGTGACACTCCGAGGAGTTTCTCGCCTTCCTTCGGTACCTCACCACGACGGCGCTGAAGTCGGCGTCGGTGAGGCCTGCTAGCTGGTCCACATTTTGGGTCCGCAAAGACGCCAGGATGTCCTCGTCCGTGTTGTAAGACTGGACATCCTTTATTATCACCAGCGGGTTCTTATTCAGCGCCTCCGCAACGTCCAGAGTCCCGGTGGTTCTGAGCTTGGCTGCCATCCTGGTCAGCTCATCCTTGCTGGAGCAGCTCAGCACCACCTTCTGGTCTCGGACCTTGCGGACGCGCTGGACCTGAAAGCCGCTGGTTTTGGCGTCGAGTGCGGTGCGGACCCGTCCGAGCACATCCTCGCTCGTGTCCATCGCCTCACGGGAGGACACGATGATCGAGTGATGGCTCGGTGGGGGGGCCGGTCGTATGGGGGCGGCGGGGGCGGCGAGCGTCTCGGCGTATGTGGAGGTGGTGGGTTTCAGCTCCGGGATCTGGGTGCTGATGACCGCGGTGGTCTCCCTGATGGCCAACACCTCGGTCATCAGCTCCTCATGTTTGTCCCGGATTTCCTCCTTTTGGACCTCTCTAATCTCCTTTTGGAGCTTGGTGTTTTCGGCAAGCAGCCTGCTGTTTTCAGCAAGCAGCTTGCCGGCCTCCACCAACCTCCTATTGAGCTGGTCCAACTCCACCTTCCTCTCCTCCCCCGAGTCCTTCTGTCCCTCTTCCTGTTTAGTCCTTTCTCTCTCTTTACCCTCTTTACCCCCTCCCTTTTCTAGGTCCGCCTCCTTGACTAGTTGGTAGAGACGCTCCACTGCCGCCGCCACCTCATTTTTAATCTCCGTCTTGAGATTTCTAGAGTTGCCGAGGTGGAGCTTAGCCTTATTCAGGCATGCTCTCGCCTCGGCAACTCTAGACGGGATTTTTTGTAGCGGTGGTGGTGGTGGCGGGCTTGTTGGAGCGTCAGTCGACGACCCGCCCGGTGCAGTCCTGCTGCCCGTTTTTGGCTTGGCCGCCGCGGGGGCTGTGGTCGGTTTAAGGGAGGGTTTGGGGTTTCCTGGCTCCCCTTCCCCTAAGCTGCGTCTAACGTTTGGGGCCAGGTCGTCTGCGGCCTTGGAATGCTGGGGGGAGGAGGACGCCCTCTGGGTCTTCTTTACGGGCGTGCGCATGCCAAACATCCTGCTGTAGTTCATTAATTAATTCTAAAAATATACTGTATAAAGTGTAAGTGTGTATAAATTGTAATTAGTGTATAATAAAATTCTTAAAGCTAAGTCAATAGGGACGATAACAAGTAAATTTGGATTAAAATAAAAGCAACAAAACAAGGTCAATAAAAACTTAAAACTAGATCAAAAAGGATAGTCAAATTAGTAATAAAAATATAAACTCGGTCAAAACGGACACATTTATACTTAAACCTAAGTCAAAAGTGACATAAAATGAAATAGTATAGGTTTAAGCAATATTTACAGAAAGTTGCCCGGTGCAGCCTAACAGATGGCGGTAAAAGCAACCATCAACCTACCAGTGGCGCCCCTGGTGTCAAAAAATGTCCCTAGCTCCTATTGGGGCCACTCGATGTGTGCGGAGCTAGGTGGCTGACCAAATGTTGTGGTCCGGTCGCCGCCAGGTGGCGGTAAAAGCACTGATGTGCTTTTAGCGCCTCTGGTAGCGGGCACCGGTAAACTTTGGCCGAGCTATAATTATGTCCAAGTAATTGTATACTTGTTCCAGGTCAAAAAACAGTCAGTTCCTTAATACTAACATGTAAATAAAACAAAAACAACTTAAATCTAGGTCAAAAGGGACTATACAATAATTTAGATTAAAAATGTTTGTTATGTTGGCCGCCGCTGGGTTATCCAACTTCCTATAATGTAATGGCACAAAATTTTTACATAAACCTACGTCAGTAGGGCAGTCACATAAGGCCTTACGGCTAATACCTTATTAATAATGTTTTCTATTCACCTCCGTCAGGTGGCGCTGCAGTCGGCCAATTGTGTTGTCGGCTATCTGCCGCCAAGGGGCGCTGGCTCTGCCGCGACCGCACACACACTCTCAAGAAAGAGGCGGGGTCTGCGGCAGTGACGATGCTGTGGCTACACGCGCACACACTGACACTCTTGTGGTGCGCCGGAGTTGTTCGCTATTGGGCGCTAGATGGCGCCAGTTGTGGGTTGATTTGTATCAATATTTGTTAACTTTCAGGGCCTGTATCTTCGGGCTCCGTGTCTGAAAAATTAGTCTGACGACGTACGAAGTCGTTCTGACAGGTCCTCCTTAGAGTCACACAGAAAGAAGAAGGAAAACAGTGCAGACAAAAAAGCAAGTTTTCAAGTTACGTGATTATTTACCACGTTAACTTGGACCTTTTTGCTGTTTCCCGCTTGTGACGACCTGTATGAATTATACTGGCGTTCGGCTGTCTTTAACAGTAAAAATGTGGTGATTGCTGAGTATCACGGTCAATGGTCTGCTGCATAGGACACTGTTAAGTTTGGGGGGGGAATCTACCACACAACACCTTAAAAAGGGGGGGGAAAAGTTCCGTGGCGGCGAAAATCATACGCAAATAGATTTGTTTCCAGGATATTTCGGTGGTTTTTGTGCCTACAACTATATAAAAAGCACTGTATTATAGAGCCTGTACGCCTCTTTAAAGCTAGCACCAAAAGTACACTGGTCGTAGATCTCAATCTGGAGTTATTAGAGATTTTATATTGCTAGTGTTCAAAAATCACGGAAAAAACTTGTTTTTCTGGCTTTTATTTCGCCGTCACTTAACCTAGAGAAAAGATAGTTACATATATGAAAAGGGCTCGGTAAGGGCTTTCTAGCCGTTCTAGTCTCGAAGTTCTGTGATCACTTTTGTCGCGCACCAATTTCGGACCGCTGTCAGAAAAATGTCTTTTTCCAGTGTGTACTGACCTTATGACAGTGGAATTTTATATCCTCTTGTAGAGGACACTTGGGCGCACAGAATTACACTTAAAAAGTTGCAGGTCGTCGATCTTGTTTAAAAGTTTTCACTCAAAAACTAAAAGTTGAAAAATTTTGGCACAAGAATGAGCACTGTACTTACAGTTTTACACCGATTTTAACTAAAAATATATCAAATGAGAGGTCTCAACGAGACCTACTCACTGATGCAAGTCACTGTCTTCTAGGAGCCACTTAACACTGTTTTTGAGTCACTTTCTCACCGTTGACCGCTTTTCGTGGGAGAACTTTCGTCCTGGAAGCTCGATCACCACGAAAATTGGTTTGCTGGGTAGCCCTTCCCAAGCGCCGTCAAATAAGCCGCAAAACACTGTGATCGGATGACTTTTCGATTTTTCGCGAATTAAAAACGCGGAGCGACTTAAAAATCGATCTGCTCGCTACGGTAGCGTGTTTGCGACTTGGGTTAGGTTAGGTTAGGTTAGGTTAGGTTAGGTTAGGTTAGGTTCCCAGCTGCGCAGGGCGCAGCGGACGGTGGCACTGAGGGCGATCAGAGGATACCGGACGGTATCCGCGGGGGCAGCCTGTGTATTGGCAGGCTCCCCCCCGTGGGAATTGGAGGCGGAGGTGCTCGCCGCCGTTTATACAATGACGGCGGCGAGGAAAGCAGCGGGAGAGCGCCCGACGTTTGAGGAGATCGTCGGAACCAGACGTCGGGCGCAGGCGGAATCGCTGCGGCGATGGACGGAGGACCTGGCGAACCACAACTATGGGATCCGCACCATAGAAGCGGTTCGCCCGGTCCTGAAAGGGTGGTGCGAGAGGAGGAAGGGCTCCCTAACATTTCGGCTTGTGCAGGTACTGTCTGGACATGGCTGTTTCGGATGGTATCTGCACAGAATAGCCAGAAGGGAGCCCACCGCTGCCTGCCATGAGTGCGGTGCGGAGGTGGACTCAGCGCAGCACACTCTGGAGGAGTGTGCGGCCTGGGAGCAGGAGCGCCACACTCTGATGGCGGCGGTTGGAGGGGACCTGTCACTGCCGAGCGTAGTCCAAGGTATGCTCGAAAGTGACAGGTCATGGGAGGCGATGGTCTCCTTCTGCGAAGTGGTGATGGCGCAGAAGGAGACTGCGGAGCGGGCCAGGGAGGAGGATCCCCTGGCAGATCCGCTCCGGCGCAGACGCGTGGGGAGGAGAAGGAGGCGTTTCGACCGCCTCCTTCCACCCCACTAGCCGAAACCAGGGTGATGGTCCGGGGGGACCATCACCTATTGCACGGTTTCGGCGGTCTGGGAGACGGCTGGGGTTGTACCAGGCCGTCTCCCTTTAGCGCCGGAGGCCCGGCGTAATGCTGGGCCGTCCGCCGGGGCGTCTCGGATAGATTTGCTATCGCGATCACGGGCGCCCCACAAAAAGGCGGAGGATGGTACACCGTGGGTTTTTAGTGGGTATACGGCCAACTGCCGGACTCCCACATACCCCTTCCGCCTCCCCCGAGGTGGAAGGGGACCCATAAAGGGTTTTCCCACGAAAAAAAAAAAAAAAAAAAAAAAAAAAAGGTTAGGTTAGGTTAGGTTAGGTTAGGTTAGGTTAGGTTAGGTTAGGTTAGGTTAGGTTGGGGTGCGTGCTGGACAACCTCCTCGTGGTGCACCCTGGGCACCGCCGACAGCCTCTTCAGCATCCCTGTCGAGGTGGTCGACGGTGGCGGATAGTCCGGCTAGGGAGTCGCGTTTTGTCTGCTTCTGGCACTCTTTTCGGAGAGGGTCGGGGGCAGACCGGCGACGGGGGGGTAAGGGGTTTCGGGGGGGTAAAGGTGATGGATGCTTGTGTGATGTATGTGTTTTGGGGATTGGGGGGTAAAGGCGATGGATGAATGGTGATAGCGTGATGTATGTAAGAGGAGAGGGTGCAATGTCCGCGAAGACTGGTGCTGCGGCCTGCCCAATGCGAGGGGTCTTGCGTGCCCGAACGCTGAAAGGCGGGGGGGCGAAACCCCGTCATTAGCGCAGGGGGGGATGGGTATAGGGACCTCACCCTTCAAAGGAAACAACAACAATATGGAGCAAGCTGATCAACACATAATACCCCAGGGAGGTATCGGCCGCGCCGCGGCTGGAGAATCCTCCCCGGAACCACAGCTTCCCCTGGTGGGAAGAAGTGGTTCCGGCCGCCCCTCGTATTCTGGGGGGGGCGTCACTTGCTTTGCGTCTTCGGGCGCACCCGACCTTGGCGATCCTAACGGACTCGATAATGCTTCTGATATGGCGAGTAGGCGTGTTGACCTGGTGAGGTCCGCGTCTGTTGGAAAAGGAGAGGAGCGGATTTCCGCCAGTAAGGATACGGAGAGGAGATTTGAGGTGGACTCTGACGCTGAGTCATTGATGAGCGCGTCTAGTGCTATGAGTTTAGACGAACGCGGCTCACTGCCCCGCAAACGAGGAAGGCCACCTACCACTGGCGAGCATGTAGGGAAATGGAAGGTTAAAAAGGAGATGGAGGCTGCCAAGCGGGCGAACTCACTTGAAGTGAGGATCGCTGAGGCTGATAGACTGGCAGCTGAAACTGCAATGAGTGAGGCAATTAGCGACCGAGGCTCCCGAGCGGTATCACGCGCTTCATTGAGACTCGACGCTGACGAACTGCCGGTTGAGGGTCTAAAAAAGAGGCTCCAAGAGTCCCTCGATGGGATCCGGGATGTGTCGAGGGTTTCTAAAGGCCTCAAAGGGGTGTGCCAAAAAGCACTCAAGCAGGCGGCGAACAATATCGAAGACGTGGCAGAGGAGCTGCTATCGCGTACGGCAACCGATGAAGTCCGCCGCCTGCAAATTGAGAACGCCCGTCTGAAGAGGCAGATGGCTGAACTGCGAAAAGAGCTCGACTGCGTCCGGGAAATGGTGGTTGGAGTCAGGGAAGAGAGTCGGCCTGCAAATCCTGCTGCAGCCCCTAAAACCACTGAGTCGGACCTTGCGCAGGTTGTACGAGAGGAGATCGGCAAGGTCCTGCAAAGGGTACAATTTCTGGAGGGCAAGATCCTTCGGCCGCCCTTGGCGTCTGACAAGGTCAGACAGCCGCCACCAGGCCCAGAAGTAAAGCAGGCACGACCTGCTAAAACATCCGAGCGGGCGCCCTCTTCCATGACGGTACCGGCACCCTCCACTTCGGCCGTTCCCAAAGTTGCCGCCAAAGTCGTGCGCGACAAAACAGAGAACGCAAAGGGGAAGGCGAACAGCAAAAGCCAGAAGGCCATTGCTGTCCAGCCTCAGGTGCCTACGGAACCCAATAACGGAGAGTGGCAGCTAGTTGGTGCCAAGAAAGCTGCCAAAAAGGCAAAGCGGAAAAGGAGAAGGACGAGGAATAGGCTCAGAGCACCACGCTCGACAGCGGTGGTCCTCACCCTCCAACCTGAGGCGGAAAAGCGCGGCGTAACTTATGCGGCGCTGCTGCATAGTGCCAGGTCGGTCATCAAGTTGAATGACCTTGGTATTGACGGCGTGCGCTGCAGGGTCACGGCGACCGGTGGCCGCATTTTAGAAGTGCCTGGGGCTACTAGCGGCCAGAAGGCAGACGCCCTGGCGACCGAATTACGGGCCCAGCTCTCGCAGGAGGACTGTCGGGTTTCTCGGCCGTCAAAATGTGCCGATCTGAGGATAGCGGGCCTCGACGATTCGGTCTCTCAACAGGAGCTGGCGGATGCCGTGGCCAAAGCCGGAGATTGTCCCGTTGCCGAAGTTAAGGCGAATGCAATAAAGCGGGGATCGAGCGGACTCGGCACCGCAATAGTCAGCTGCCCCATTGCGGCGGCCCAAAAGTTGGCGGATTGTCGGCGTTTCCTCGTGGGCTGGGTCTCGGCCCAAGTCAAACTACTGAAGCCGAGGCCCATGCGGTGTTACCGCTGTCTCATGGGGGGGCATGTAGGCGTAAAGTGCACAGCAGAAATAGACTGCAGCAACACCTGTTTCAGGTGCGGCAAATCAGGACATAAAGCCACTAATTGCGCAGACAAGCCGCACTGCCTAATGTGCGCGAAGGCAGGCAAGCCCGCTGACCATCCTGCGGGCAGTAAGGGCTGCTCTTCATTCCAGCCCAGAGGCAAGAAGGCGGCCCCCGCGCACAATAGGAAGCGGCTGGCAGAGAAGGAGAAAGTAATGGACACCTCGTAATGGATCAGGTGCTCCATATACTCCAAACCAACGCAAACCATTCCGCCAGGGCCCAGGACCTTTTGTTCCAGACCTTGGCGGAGTGGTCCATCGGACTGGCTGTGGTTGCCGAGCCATACAACGTCCCTCCCTCACCTAGGTGGGCGGGAGACTTGGATGGCCTGGTAGCCGTAATAACGGACTTGACGAACGGCGGCCCGACACTCGAAAATATCGAGAGGGGTCACGGCTATGTAGTGGCGAGTGTCGGAAACATCTCTGTCGTTGGGGTCTATTTCTCCCCTAATCGTCATCTGGCGGAATTTGAGACCTTTGTGGCTCGGCTCAGTGCGCTCGTCGACAGTCTTCACCCCCGCCCCGTGTTAGTCCTCGGGGACTTTAATGCGAAGTCCCCTGCGTGGGGCTCACCAACCGCTGACGCTAGGGGAGAAATTCTCGAGGAGTGGGCAGTGGAGAGAGGACTGGTCGTCCTTAATAGGGGCACGGCCTACACGTGCGTTCGGCAGGGGGGTGGGTCCATAGTGGACATCTCCCTTTCCAGCCCTAGCATAGCGCGTCGGGTTCGCGACTGGCACGTTGTTGAGGGGGCGGAGACGCTGTCGGATCACCGTTACATCCGATTCAGCGTCTCTGCCCAGACCTCTGGCGTCCCTGCGCCGCGGGCCTTGACCGACCCTAATCCGCGATGGACCCTGGGCCGCCTAAACCTTGAGCTTCTGCGAGAAGCTGCAGAAGTCCAAGCCTGGACCTCGCCGCCGCGTATTTATAACATACAGCAGGAGGCGGACTGGTTGCGGTCCGCTTTAGTCGCCATCTGCGACGCGGCGATGCCACGGGTGCGGCCTAACACCAGGTCACGGAGACGGCAAGTGTACTGGTGGTCGCACGAGCTCGCGCAGTTGCGCAGAGCTTGCATAGCCGCGCGCCGCCAGTACACCCGCCATCGGAGAGGACGCCGCCGTACCCAATACTCGGCAATAAGAGAGGCTGAGCTGTTAAACGCCTATAGATTGGCGAAACGGGCTTTGCAGGAGGCCATTAAAAGGGCCAAGGTGCAAGCTCGGGAGGAGCTTCTGGCCATCCTGGACAGGGATCCCTGGGGACGCCCGTACAGGATGGTCAGGGGTAAATTCCGCCCCTGGGCCCCGCCCCTGACTCAGACCTTACAGCCCCTAATACTGGACGCGACACTAAGTGCCCTGTTTCCTGCCGGAACAGAGCGCACTTCCCCGGATACGACAACACCTGGCTTAGACACCATGGACATCGACGAAAACGCCCCCGAGATTTCTGAGCTGGAACTTGAGGTGGCAATTCAGAAAATGAAGGCGAAAAACGTAGCCCCGGGACCTGACGGCGTGCCTGGACGCGTACTGGCCGCGTCACTCACGGCTCTGGGGCCCCGTTATATGGCGTACCTCAGCGAATGCCTAAAGGACGGACATTTCCCGGTTACCTGGAAGACCGGGAAATTGATTCTTTTAAGGAAGGACGGGCGTCCTGCGGATTCGCCCTCCGCCTATCGACCAATCGTCCTTCTCGACGAGGCGGGCAAGCTCTTCGAGCGAATTATCGCCAACCGCCTCGTCGAGCACCTGACTGGAACAGGGCCGGACTTGAGTCCAAACCAGTTCGGCTTCCGTCGCAGACGATCCACAATCGACGCAGTAGAGAGAGTAAAGGGGATCGTGGAGGAAGCTGTGTCCCGGGGAGAGGTGATATTGGCGGTGTCAATAGACATCGCCAACGCTTTCAACTCCCTCCCCTGGGGCGCGATTTCGGCGGCCTTAATCCACCACCGGGTCCCATCCTACCTGCGTCGGTTAGTGGCCAATTATCTCTCGGACAGGACCATCACCTTCCCGAGTAACGCGGAGTGGTGTCGGAAGGAGATAAGATGCGGTGTTCCACAGGGGTCGGTCCTAGGGCCACTCCTGTGGAATATCGCATACGACTGGGTCCTCCGCGGTTCGCTGGTCGCTGGTGTCTCCCTCACCTGCTATGCGGATGACACCTTGGTAACCGCGAGGGGCAAGACCTACCGCCAGGCGACCATACGGGCTACAGCAGGTGTAGCTCTAGTTGTTGGGCGCATTAGAAGACTGGGCCTTAATGTGGCGCTTAATAAGATCGAGGCGGTCGCCTTCCATGGGCCCCGGAATGCGCCGCCTGCAGACTTGCACATCGTGGTGGGGGGCGTGCGCATCAATGTGGGACGAACCCTGAAATACCTTGGTTTACTCCTTGATAGTCGCTGGTCATTTCGTTCCCACTTTGAGGCGCTCGCTCCCAAACTGACGAAGACGGCGGCGGCATTATCGTCTATCCTCCCCAACCTGGGGGGACCTGACGCCTCATGCAGGCGGCTTTATACAGGTGTGGTACGTTCCCAGGCCCTGTACGGTGCCCCAATCTGGGCTGAAGCTCTATCCGCCCAAAATGTCACGCTCCTGAGGAGGCCTCAGAGAGCGATGGCGAATAGAGTGGCCCGGGGGTACCGTACCATAGCTTTTGAGGCGGGGACGCTACTAGCGAGATCGCCGCCCTGGCAGCTAGAGGCGAAGGCTCTAGGTCGCCTTTATAAATGGCGCAGGGATGAGCTCGAGCAGGGACATGTCGTGGACCTGCTCGACATAATAACGAAGAGGAGAGAGCTTCAAGACGCCGTCGTAGATGAGTGGGGCGAACTATTAGCCCACCCAAGCTCGGGCGTTAACACCATCGCCGCCATAGTGCCGGTCTTCAGGGAGTGGCTGGAGCGCCGACACGGTGCCCTCACGTTCCGACTCACACAGATGCTGTCCGGACATGGTTGTTTCGGGCGGTATCTGTGTCGTATCGGACGTGAGGAACAGGAAGGGTGCCACCACTGCGCTGCCCCTGAAGACACGGCCTTGCACACACTGCAGGCGTGTCCGGCTTGGGCTGAGGCGAGGAGCGAACTAGTCGCCGTGATTGGAGTGCAGGCGCTCTCGCTGCCGGCCGTGGTCGCTAGCATGGTCGGGAGCGAGCGCGCTTGGGAGGCAGTAGCCTCATTCGCAGAGGCCGTAATGGCGGCCAAGGAGGCAGCTGAGAGGGAGAGGGAAGCAACGTCAACGCTCCCCTCCCGCCGCAGGCGCCCAGGGCGTCGACGAGCAGCCCACTTAAGGGAGGATCTGCGTCCGCCGTAGGGCGTGGCCTGCGGGCGTCGGGGAGGGCAACCCGGCGTCCGACCAGTAACAGGCCGAGGAGGTAGACGGGCTTGCCGTGTCTCGCGGGCCCGTCCCAGTGGAGGAAGGGAGCAAAGGCTTCCTGCAAGAAGGGGACTGCAGTGACGGTCCAGGCCCCGTCAGCGCCGTAGTAGTTATGCTACTCGCGGTACCTGCGGCGCTGACACTCAGGGCTGAGAAGGGACACCGAGGGTTGTTTTAGTGGGTGAGAGCCCCACATAACCACCGCGCCATGCCCTTGGCGCGGTGGTATGCGGCAGGACATTTTTTCCCTCGCTAAAAAAAAAAAAAAAAAAAAAAAAAAAAAAAAAAAAAAAAAAGGTTAGGTTAGGTTAGGTTAGGTTAGGTTAGGTTAGGTTAGGTTAGGTTAGGTTAGGTTAGGTTAGGTTAGGTTAGGTTAGGTTAGGTTAGGTTAGGTTAGGTTAGGTTAGGTTAGGTTAGGTTAGGTTAGGTTAGGTTAGGTTAGGTTAGGTTAGGTTAGGTTAGGTTAGGTTAGGTTAGGTTAGGTTAGGTTAGGTTAGGTTAGGTTAGGTTAGGTTAGGTTAGGTTAGGTTAGGTTAGGTTAGGTTAGGTTAGGTTAGGTTAGGTTAGGTTAGGTTAGGTTAGGTTAGGTTGGGGAACCCCCCACAGTGCTTGCGTCCTCGTCGCGTTCCCTGGGCAACGACCCGGTTCTGACCACCGTAACGGAGTGGCAGACCGGTGTTCGGCTAAAGTGCACTGTGCAACAACCAAAGTAGAAGGCTGGCTGTTGGATGTCTTTGCTGTGTTTTGTTGGTGATTTATTGTGATTGGTTGTTGTTTTGTTGCGGGTTAATTTCTGTTAGCCCACAACACTTAAAGGGCCCTTGTTAGGGCCAACAATGCGACCTTCTGGGTCGGGTGAAATGCACGGAGTGAATTCCTCGCTTCGTATCGTGTTTGCGGGAGAAGGGTCGGGGACCCAGCGTGTTGGGGCTAGGATGAAGCCTGGCCGAGCCGCGCAGGAGGCTCTTCCTCCCCCTGTCCCGGTGAGCGCTGGTCCTCAGGACGAAGGCGGCGCAATGTCCGCTTCATCAGAGTCGGATGCTTTTATCCCGTGTCGTAAGCGGAATGTGCTCAGGAGTGACTCAGGGTCGGATACCGAGGTTGCCGAGTCCGCGAGGGTGTCGGCGGCAAAGAGAGGAAAGGCCCGTGCTCCAGGCCATAATTACGGGCTGGCCAGAGCACGTCTGGAGATTAACCGTCTCCGTGAGGAAGAGAGAGAGGGCGACTTCAACAAGAAATTGAGGAGTCAGGCCTTCCTCAAGGAAAAAGTCCCGGAAGAGTTGGCCGCAGAGTCCAGTGAACCCCAAGGCGTGGAGTTCCTGGACGCTGAGACAATGAGGGCAAAAGCAGGGGAGAAGGTGGCTAAGGTGCTTGATGTGGCCCTGAAGTCGAAAAACCTGCAGGGGGGCTGCGTGCGTGACCTGAAAGAGGCGGCGAGATCTCTGCAGGACATCGTAGACTGCCTGGCGGATCGTACGGTCGCCGAGGAGACTCGCCGCCTTAAGAGGGACAACATCAACCTTCGGAGGGAGCTGGAGGAGCTCAAGGCAGAGGTTCGAGCAGTCCGTCGGGACTACTCCGAGAGGAAGGCTCCAGCCCCTCCGAAATCCCCTCCGGAGGCTACGAGCGCCCCCCAGGTGCCTGATTTTGCCGGGGCCATTGAGGAGCTGAAGCGCTCCCTCCTCATCTCCCTCGGGGAGATGATGAATGCCCGCCTTGAGGGCCTGGAGGGGAGGCTACTGCCGGCTCCGGTTGTTCGCCCCCGTCTTGCGTCGGGGAGCAAGCGGGCGACTGCGGTGCCTGCTGCGGTGCCTGCTGTGGTCAGGCCCAGGTCGCCGGTGCTGGGCAAGCAGGGGCGAGTGGTGCCCCGGCAGACTGTCCAAGCGAGGGTGGAGGTTGCTCCCTCTGCCCCGCAGACGTCACAGGAGGTGAGCCAGGCCCCGGCCACGGCCACTCCTCCGCAAGCCGCAGACGGTGGACAATGGTCCACCGTTACCCGAAAGGGAAAGGGGAAGGGGAAAGGAAAGAAGTCCTCGCCCTCTCCTCCGGCGGCGGCCCCCATTTCCGCCCAGGCGAAGAGCCCCCCTGCCGCCAAAACAGGGAAGAAAGGCCGCAAGGCCACCCTTTCTCCCCCCAAGACCGCCGCTGTGGTCATTACGCTGCAGCCAGAGGCGGAAAAGGGGGGCACGAGTTACGCCGGGGCCCTTGCCGCAGCTCGGGAGAAGATCGATCTCCCGGGGATGGGGATTGATGTGGTTACGGTCCGCAAAACCGCCACCGGAGCCAGGATCGTAGAGATTCCTGGATCACAAGGTGGCGAAAAGGCGGACCGGCTAGCCGAAAGGCTGAAGGAGGCATTGGCGGGCGTGGCCGACATCAGGAGGCCGACGAAGTGTGCGGATTTGCGCATCGTCGGCCTCGATGACTCCATCACGCGGGAGGAGGTGGTCCAGGAGGCGGCCAGAAAGGGGGGGTGCGAACCGGCCCAGATCAGGGCCGGGGAGATCCGCACCGACAGCGGGGGGGACGGCAGCATTTTTATGTCGTGCCCGGTCGCCGCAGCGAGGGCACTAGTGGGAGCGGGCCGGTTCCTCATAGGGTGGAGCTCGGTGCGAGTGCTGGCCTTGGACGCGAAGCCCATGCGGTGCTTCCGCTGCATGGGCATAGGGCACACGCGTCCGCTGTGCCCCTCGGCCATCGACAGGGGTAGCCTATGCTACCGATGTGGGAAGGGGGGTCACAGAGCGGCGACGTGCAAAGCAGCAATGCACTGTGCCGCCTGTGCCCATGCGGGCAGGCCCGCGGAGCACATAATGGGGGGGAAAAGCTGCAACCCCCCCTCCACGAAGGGTAAGGGGGCCCCTTGGACAAGGGCCCCAACGACCGACGGTGGCCCAAGGCCGGAGGAGGCTGACATGGAACACTAATGTGTGACAATGTCAGCTTCCTCCAGGGTAACCTGAACCACTCTGCCGGGGCGCAGGACCTTTTCCTGCAGTCCATGGCGGAGTGGGGCATAGACGTTGCCGTCGCTGCGGAGCCATATTTCGTCCCAGCCCGGCCCAACTGGGCCGGGGATCTGGATGGCTCCGTGGCCATCGTCGGTCGGACGGAGGGACGCCCTGTCGTGGTGAGGGAGAGGGGAGCCGGGTACGTGGCGGCTGAATGGGGAGAGTATGCCATCATTGGTATCTACTTCTCCCCCAACAGGCCGCTGCGGGACCTAGAGACATTCTTAGACGCTCTAGGCCCGGTGGTGAGGAGGATGGCCCCTCTCCCGGTGGTGGTGGTAGGCGACCCCAACGCCAAGTCGAGGGCGTGGGGGGAGGTCCGGACGGACCCTCGGGGGGCAGCAGTGGAGGAGTGGGCAGTCGAGTCCGGACTGTCCCTCCTCAACACTGGGACGGCGCACACGTGCGTGCGGCACAGTGGCGGCTCAGTGGTGGACATCTCGTTCGCCACACCAGCCGTCGCACGCCGCGTGCGCAACTGGCGTGTGATGGGAGAGGTGGAAACACTTTCGGACCACCTCTACATCAGGTTCGAGGTGTCTTCCTCCCCCACGACGGTAACGTCCCCCTCTCCTCGCGGGGGAGAGGCGTTCCCCCGATGGGCAATTGGCCGCCTCGACCCGGAGATGGCAGAGGAGGCGGCCATTGTTCAGGCCTGGTGTGCCCGGGCCACCGGAAGGGAGGGGGTGGATGAGTCCGCCACCCGCTTCCGCACCGCCCTCACGGTGGTATGTGACGCGGCAATGCCGCGATCACGACGTCGTCCGCCGAGACGGGCGGTGTATTGGTGGTCGCCGGAGATCTCCTGCCTCCGCGTTGCATGCACTGCGGCGAGGCGGGAGTACCAGCGCAGCCGCCGGCGTGCGGTCCGGGATTTGGTAAGGGAGGGCCAGCTGCACGAGCAGTACAGAGCTGCCAAACTGGCTCTGCGGCTGGCCATTGTCCGGGCGAAGGAGGAGGGCTGGGGGGAGACGCTGTCCAGTCTGGATGCGGACCCCTGGGGGCGCCCGTACAAAGCGGCTCGGAACAAATTCCGAGTCGCGGCGCCCCCCGTAATGGAGACGATGCATCCAGACTTGCTGGACAGCGTTGTGGGGGCACTCTTCCCTGAGCGCCCGGACTTCTCCCCACCGCCCATGCGCCTCCCTGCTGCAGGGGTACGGGCCGATGATGCCTCCATCCCCCTGATCACAGAGGGGGAGATGGAGGAGGTGGTGGAGCGCCTCCGCAAAAAGCGGAGAGCTCCAGGCCCGGACGGAGTTCCAGGCCGAGTGCTGGCCATTGCCCTGAAGCACATGGGCGGTGGGCTCCGGGAACTTTTCGATCGATGTCTCACATCCGGTCAGTTCCCGGAGCCCTGGAAGGAGGGCCGCCTGTGCCTGTGGCCCAAAGAGGGTCGGCAGCCCGACTGCCCGTCGGCCTTCCGACCGATCGTGCTGTTGGATGAGGTGGGTAAGGCTTTGGAGAGAGTCGTGGCTTCCCGCCTCATTCGGCATTTGTCGGAGGAGGGGCCGGACTTGTCGGACCACCAGTTCGGCTTCAGGGCTGGGCGGTCCACGACGGACGCCCTGATGGCCCTGAAGACGTGGTCGACAGAGGCGACCAACCGGGGGGAAAAGGTGCTGGCGGTGTCATTGGACATCGCCAACGCCTTCAACAGCCTGCCTTTTGAGGCGATACTGGCGGCGCTCCGCTTTCACGGTGTGCCCCAGTACCTTCGGCGGCTGTTGGAGGGCTACCTCCTGGGGAGGAAGGTCGCCTACGTCGACAGGCGAGGTGTGGTGGTCCGGCGGGCGGTCGGGTGTGGGGTCCCACAGGGCTCTGTGCTTGGCCCTCTCCTGTGGGACCTGGGCTACGACTGGGTGCTCCGTGGTAATCTCCTGCCACGGATGCGTGTCATCTGCTATGCAGATGACACCCTGGTCGTAGCCAGAGGGGGGAGTTGGAGGGAGGTGCAGCAGCTGGCCACAGTGGGCACCTCCCTGGTGGTGGCCCGCATCGAGGCGCTGGGCCTTAGGGTGGCGGCGGAGAAGACCGAGGCCCTACTTTTCCATGGGCCTCGGGGTGGACCGCCCCCTGGGGCGGCGATTGATGTGGGCGGGGTGAGGGTCCGGGTGGGGACCCAAATGAAATATCTGGGTCTCCGCCTGGACGGGCGGTGGAGCTTTGGGGACCATTTCCACGGACTGGTCCCCAAGCTCGTGGGGGCGGCAGCAGCGCTGGGAAGACTGCTGCCGAACTCGGGGGGGCCGGGGACCACCTGCCGCCGGCTGTATGCGGGGGTGGTCCGAAGCATGGCCCTCTACGGGGCCCCGGTGTGGGTGGATGCCCTCAGTGCCACCAATGTCCGTCTGCTGCGCAGGGCGCAGCGGACAGTGGCACTGAGGGTGATCCGGGGGTACCGAACGGTATCCGGGGGGGCGGCCTGCGTCCTCGCGGGCAGCCCCCCGTGGGAGTTGGAGGCCCGGGTTCTCGCCGCCGTCTATCAGCTCAAGGCGGCGAGACGCGGTGACGGTCAGCGCCCGACGTTTGAGGATGTAGTGGAAACCAGACGTCGGGCGCAGCAGGAGTCGCTGCGGCGATGGGCGGAGGACCTGGCGGACTCCACCTATGGTCTTCGCACCATAGATGCAGTCCGTCCGGTCCTTGAGAGGTGGGTGGGGAGGCCTCGGGGCTCCCTGACGTTCAGGCTGGTGCAGGTGCTGACAGGACATGGGTGTTTTGGTCGGTACCTGCACCGAATAGCCAGGAGGGAGCCCACCGCCGCGTGCCATGAGTGTGGCGCGGCGGAAGACACCGCGCAACACACCCTGGAAGAGTGTGTTGCGTGGGTCGAGCAGCGCCGCATTCTGGTTGCGGCGGTCGGAAGGGACCTCTCACTGCCGAGCATAGTTCTGTCTATGCTCGACAGTGAGGGGTCCTGGGAGGCGATGGCCTCTTTCTGCGAGGACGTGATGTCGCGGAAGGAGGCCGCGGAGCGGGCCAGGGAGGAAGACCCCCTGGCAGATCCGCTCCGGCGCAGACGTGTGGGGAGGAGAAGGAGGCGCTATGATCGCCTTCATCCTCCCCACTAGCCGAAATCAGGTGGTGGGTCGGGGGACCCACTACCTATTGCACGATTTCGGCCGTCTGGGGGATGACTGGGGTGGTACCAGGTCGTCCCCCTTTTAGCGCCTGTGGCCCGGCAAATCATTGCCGGGCCGTCCGCCAGGGCGTCTCGGAGCATTTCCCAATGGTCCCGGGGCGCCCCTCTGCATGGCGGAGGGTGGTACACCGTGGGTTTTTAGTGGGTATACGGCCGTCTGCCGGACTCCCACATACCCCTCCCGCCTCCCCCGAGGTGGAAGGGGACCCATAAAGGGTTTTCCCACGAAAAAAAAAAAAAAAAAAAAAAAAAAAAAAGGTTAGGTTAGGTTAGGTTAGGTTAGGTTAGGTTAGGTTAGGTTAGGTTAGGTTAGGTTAGGTTAGGTTAGGTTAGGTTAGGTTAGGTTAGGTTAGGTTAGGTTAGGTTAGGTTAGGTTAGGTTAGGTTAGGTTAGGTTAGGTTAGGTTAGGTTAGGTTAGGTTAGGTTAGGTTAGGTTAGGTTAGGTTAGGTTAGGTTAGGTTAGGTTAGGTTAGGTTAGGTTAGGTTAGGTTAGGTTAGGTTAGGTTAGGTTAGGTTAGGTTAGGTTAGGTTAGGTTAGGTTAGGTTAGGTTAGGTTAGGTTAGGTTAGGTTAGGTTAGGTTAGGTTAGGTTAGGTTAGGTTAGGTTAGGTTAGGTTAGGTTAGGTTAGGTTTTTTTTTTTTTTTTTTTTTTTTTTTTTTTTTTTTTTTTTTTTTTTTTTTTAATGACTGTGCACAGGAGTGCACAGTCTGCCGCTTCTCCCCGGACATAATCCAGGCCCTTTTTTTGGATTTTAATTTTTTCCAGGGTTATTTCTTTTCTTTTGGGGTATAAATAATTTTTTCATACATTCTTTCTTATTACGAAGTTCAGATACATTAGTTAATATTTAGTTCTAATACATTCATCTAGGTTCTATTATATTTGTATTCTATAGCGTTGCGGCATAATTATATGATTATAATCTCTAATACAGTTGCGTTATACATGTGAATCACAGTTTGGTGACAATTACATTGTTATTAATTCAATAATATAAATTTGTCAATTATTGGTGAATTCCAAATTAAAATCTTACTATTGGCGTGTTGTATAAATGTAGGTTTGTAGAAGTTGTAAATTGTGTTTACTTTTGTAATTATTAAATAGAATCAAATTTGGTGAAATAAAATGAATAGATTAAAATTAATAGTAAAATTTAAAGTTTAAAAATTGGAATAAATAGATGTAAATTTGGTATTACAATTGTTGTGTATGACTAGGGGCTACTCTCGTCAGACACGACACTGTGTTGTGTGTGTACGTGTGTTGTGGTGTGTATGGTTTGTGGTCCCGTTCAGTTTGATGTTCATGTTATTTGTATTCGTTATGAATATAATAGATGAGACATTATTCATGACGGGGCCACAAACATGAGTGTGAGTGAGGGTGTGTTACATGTGGAGTGTGGGTGAGATAAGTGTAATGCTTGTGTGTGTAGGTTGTATGTGTACGCAAATGCATCCCACAACACTTTAGTGTTGTAGTGTACATTTGCGTTGTGTGGTGTGTTGTGCTGATCAAGTGCGGCCTGGATACACTCCAGACCAACATTACGCAGAATGTGGCTGACAAACAGGTTTGTATGGGTTTCCGGGTCGCACTTGACAGTTTTGTGTGTATAAGGTGTTGTGCGTGTGTGTGTTTGTGGAAGTATTTGTGTTGGTTTGTGCCGCGCCTGGTGTGTGGCACCGGTTGCACGCCCGCGGCGACCTCAGCAGTACGCGACGCTCGACCGCGCTATACTGTCCCACTTTCTCCGAATGGGACAGTCCTCGTCGAATGCAGTGTGCCCGATGTTTTTGCATTTGGCCTGCGTGCAATTGCGGCAGGTGGGTGTTCCGCCCGCAATGTAACGCGGGCAGTCTGCACGCGGGTGCGGGTCACCACAGAAGCTGCAAAGATCAATAGGCTCTTTGCAGCTTCTGCGGCCGTGCCCGTACCCCAGGCATCGGGTACACTGCACTAGAGGGGACTGATCTTCGACCACCACCCGTTGCAGATCGACGTGGACTTTCCCCGCCGACGTCAACCTCAGCCACATCTTGGGAGACACCTGGAGGACCACATGGTTCTCAAGTGGGTTCCTTGCCCTCCTCCGGTATCTCACCACGACGGCGCTGAAGTCGGCGTCGGTGAGGTCGGCCAGTCGATCTGCGTTTTGGGTCCGCAGCGACGCTATGATGTCCTCGTCGGTGTTGTAGGTGAGGACATCTCTGATAATGACTAGCGGGTTTTTGTTTCGCGCCTCTTCCACCGTAAGGTCGCCCGTGGTCCTGAGCTTCTCAGCCATCTTGGCTATCTGCTCCTTGGTGGAGCAGCTCAGGACCACTTTCTGGTCTCTGACCTTACGGACACGCTGCACCTGGAACCCGCTGGTCTTTGCGTCGAGCGTCGTGCGGACCTTGGTGAGCACCTCCTCGCTTGTGTCCATCACCTCGCGGGAGGACACAATGATGGAGTGGTGACTCAGTGGGGCGGCGGGTCGTGTGGGAGCAGTGGGGGCGGCGAGCGTCTCGGCGTACGTCGGGGCACTTGTGTGTTGGGCCATGACTATGTCGGCGAGTTTTGCACTGACGCCTTCAGTGGCCGTTCTTGTCGCCAAGATCTCCGTCATGGCCTCCTCGTGCCCCTCTTTTTGTGAGGCCCCTTGCTGCCTATGCTCTTCTAGCATTAGTTTTTGCGTCTTTGCCACTTCTTTGAGCAGCTTGTTATTCTCCTGCAGCAGTGCGGTATGTTCCTCTATCTGTTGTTGCTGCAGGGCATCGCCGTCCGATTTCCTCTGTTGTTGCTGGACTTTTTCCGTTTTTTGCCCCTCTTTGGGTTTTGTCCCTTTTTCGGACTCCACGACCAGCCGGTAGAGCCGGTCTATAGCAGCCAACACCTCCGTCTTGATCTCAGTTTTGAGATTGCGTGAGTTGCCGAGGTGCAGCTTCGCCTTATTCAGGCAAGCTCTCGCCTCGGCAACTCGAGACGGGGGCGTTGGCTCCTGGAGTGGGCTCCTCGGCTTTTCCGTCGATGGTCTGCGTACTGGTCCGGTTTTTGGTTCCGGTGTTGGGGTGGCCCTTGTCATTTGTTTCGGGGCTTCTGGGGTTGTCATAGGGGGGGTTTGCTTGGTGGTGGCGCTTTTGCCGGCCTCCCGCTCTCCTATGCTTCTACGGACGGCGGATGTCTTCGGCTTCACCGGTCCGTGGTCCTTCTTGAGGGAGCTCGGGGAGACTTTCCACATCTCCAGACTTTGCCGGTTTTCGGCTGTCTTGCTCGCCTCCGCTCTTTTCGGGCTGTCCAGCAGCCTTCCCTCTGGGACCGGGGCGGGGGCCTCCGTTCTGGCGGTGGTCGCGGCGACGGTCTTTTTGACGGGCGTGCGGTGGCCAAACATTGTTTGTTCTATTTCCAAGTTTAAATTTTTTCACCCAAATTTGATTTCTTAAAATGTAAATTGTTATGTATATGTCAATATAGTAAGTTGTTTTAAAATGTATAAGAGTATATAAAAAATCAGTATAAAGCAATGTTTTCTTAAAGCTAAGTCAAAAAGGACACGTCAATTAATAATAAAATAAAGAAAAAACAGTCAAAAGAACATAATAATACTTAAAACTAGGTCAATATGGACATAAAATGGAATAATATAATATAAAACAATGTTGAGAGAAAGTTTTTTGGTGCAGCCTAATAGATGGCGGTAAAAGCACCGTCCGCCAGCTAACACCCTACAACTAGCGCCCCTAGCGTCAAAAAGTGACCCTAGATCTTATTGGCGCTACTCGGAGTGGGCGGAGCTAGGTGGCTGACCTAAAGTTGTCATCCAGTCTCCACAAGGTGGCGGTAAAAGCACTGTGCTTGAAGCGCCCCCTCGTGTAGTATAGTGTCAACTATCGTTGACTGAGCTGGAGACAAAGTAAACGATACAATGTATGTGTCCAGGGACAACACGGTCTGTTTCTTATTAATAAATTATAGAATAAAATTAGAGGTAAATAAAGGTCATCTTATAACTAGGTCAATAGGGACAGTATGCAGTAGAATTAAAATAATAAATTTGAACCCGGCTTCCGCTAGGTGGCGGTAAAAGCACTAATGCGCTTTTAGCGCCCCTAGTGTCTAATAGTGGGCGGAGCTGGGAACAGAGTCAGTCTACGTCGTATGTTTTGTCTTTGGGACGGTCAAATGTTTCTATGTATAATAAAGCTAGATTTTGATTAAATCTAGGTCAATATGGACTTGTAATAATTAATTAATTAAAATATAATACATTTGGTCAATAGACAATAATAAGATCACAGACAATAACATAGACAGTGTCATAGACAATAATATCAGCGTATGTGCTGCCTCTGGCGTCGAGTAGCACACTATCTGGGTGTGGCCTAAATGTTCTACACGGGCACTCACACATACACAAATAGAATAAAATGAAAATAAAAATGTGATGGGTCAAATTACATATAAGATGTATAGCCTATATCACACTAGACACGGCTTGGTCAATGCACTTAGAGTCCTTATGGAGGTTTGTCTGATCTTCTTCAGGGGGGGGGGGCGCTATCTCGCTGCTACTGTGGCCGAACACACACACTCTCGTAAAAAGAGGCGGGGCCAACAGTGATGGTTATCGCGTGTCGGTGCGCACCCACACTCTGGCAACCTTCTAGAAAGTTCCGTGCGCTTTTCCACTGGCCACTATGTGGCGCTAGTTGTTGGTTGGAGATTGATTTTTTTTTGGAGCCTTATGTCTGTCAAAATAAGCACTAGAATATGATTCTGCTCCGATACGAAGTGGTTTTAGGCGGCCCACTTTAGGGTCCCCCCACTGGTGTGAATCTAAACGCACTGATAAAAAAGTCGGTTTTCAAACTACGTAATTTTGTGATTTTACGTCGCTGTTGCCGCTTTCTGACGCCTGGGGGCGCTGGCTCTGTCGCGACCGCACACACTCAAGGGGAGGCGGGGTCAGCGGTAGTGCGTCATACACTCACACATGCGTGAGATCTGATGGTTGGTGATGTTGACCGTCGCTGGGTTAGCCAATGTCTTATAATATAATGTTTACAGCGTTGTTTCTGCTGTAGGTTTGTCACGCTGTTTGTGCCCGACGATAGGTATATCCGGCGAAATAATACCTAATAATTGTACCTAGTACCTGAATGCTGAGTGGTTTTTGTTTGTTGCTGTTGCCGTTTTTAGCCGCCAGGGGGCGCTGGCTCTGCCGCGACCGCACGCACACTCGCAAAGAGAGGCGGGGTCTGCGGTAGTGTGAGTGCCCTGGCAACAACGCACACTCTGCTACGCTTTACGTGCCTTCCCGTAGGTTCTGCTGCTGGGCACTAGATGGCGCTAGTTGTGGGTTGGGTTTGTTTTGGTTTTTCAGTTTTTCAAAACCCAATATCTCCCAGAGGAAACACAATTATAACAATTTTTCTCGATGGAAAATGGTTTAAGGTGGCCCTCCTCAGGGTCCACTAGCGGGAAGGACGCTAGGTTGTCACACAAAAAAGTCACTTTTCAAGTTACGTAATTATGTGTTTTGATGTTTTGGTAACTTTAAAATTGAATAGATGGGCAACCGTTGCACCGATTTGCCCCAAATTTTTGGTGGAGATGCCCTAGGGTTCGCACTATTGTATTCTGATTTTTAATATATATGTAAAAGATCTATTTTAAGAGTTATAAATTTGTAAAGGTCCAGAAAAAATTTTATGAATTTAAAAGTAAAAAATATCTTAAACCACTTATCACAGGAAGGTGGTTTTTGCGCCTCTGAAGTCCTCTCGCTGTGGTGCAGCTGGCTGGGTGGTTTGATTTGGGCGGCTGCAAATTTTGGCAAATTTTCGGCCACGCCCAAATTGTTTTTCTGGCCTTATTTCACCGCTGGAGTGCCGGAAAATTCCGGACTTGGTGTCAAAATGAAGGTCTCTTCAGGGCGCTTCCTGTGATGCGTAAAAGGGTGGGGGTTACAGCGACCGTTCGTGCAGCGTTTCACTTTTAGTTTTTGAAATTCACTTTTCTTGTGGTTTTTTGGCCTAAAAAGGTCCAAAAAATGTCGCGAATTTTCGGAAACTTTACTATCTTGTAGTACACTTTTCGCCGCACAATTTGATGTATCACACTTGTTATTTGGTGGAAGTTTAACTATTTTTGCGATTTTTACACCGAAAACTTGGTTTTTAACTGCGCGGAGCTCGATTTCTCGACTTGGGGCGCGCGTTCTCGGCACGGCGGGTCAGGTGCAACTGGGGTTAGGTTAGGTTAGGTTAGGTTAGGTTAGGTTAGGTTAGGTTAGGTTAGGTTAGGTTAGGTTAGGTTAGGTTAGGTTAGGTTAGGTTAGGTTAGGTTAGGTTAGGTTAGGTTAGGTTAGGTTAGGTTAGGTTAGGTTAGGTTAGGTTAGGTTAGGTTAGGTTAGGTTAGGTTAGGTTAGGTTAGGTTAGGTTAGGTTAGGTTAGGTTAGGTTAGGTTAGGTTAGGTTAGGTTAGGTTAGGTTAGGTTAGGTTAGGTTAGGTTAGGTTAGGTTAGGTTAGGTTAGGTTAGGTTAGGTTAGGTTAGGTTAGGTTAGGTTAGGTTAGGTTAGGTTAGGTTAGGTTAGGTTAGGTTAGGTTAGGTTAGGTTAGGTTAGGTTAGGTTAGGTTAGGTTAGGTTAGGTTAGGTTAGGTTAGGTTAGGTTAGGTTAGGTTAGGTTAGGTTAGGTTAGGTTAGGTTAGGTTAGGTTAGGTTAGGTTAGGTTAGGTTAGGTTAGGTTAGGTTAGGTTAGGTTAGGTTAGGTTAGGTTAGGTTAGGTTAGGTTAGGTTAGGTTAGGTTAGGTTAGGTTAGGTTAGGTTAGGTTAGGTTAGGTTAGGTTAGGTTAGGTTAGGTTAGGTTAGGTTAGGTTAGGTTAGGTTAGGTTAGGTTAGGTTAGGTTAGGTTAGGTTAGGTTAGGTTAGGTTAGGTTAGGTTAGGTTAGGTTAGGTTAGGTTAGGTTAGGTTAGGTTAGGTTAGGTTAGGTTAGGTTAGGTTAGGTTAGGTTAGGTTAGGTTAGGTTAGGTTAGGTTAGGTTAGGTTAGGTTAGGTTAGGTTAGGTTAGGTTAGGTTAGGTTAGGTTAGGTTAGGTTAGGTTAGGTTAGGTTAGGTTAGGTTAGGTTAGGTTAGGTTAGGTTAGGTTAGGTTAGGTTAGGTTAGGTTAGGTTAGGTTAGGTTAGGTTAGGTTAGGTTAGGTTAGGTTAGGTTAGGTTAGGTTAGGTTAGGTTAGGTTAGGTTAGGTTAGGTTAGGTTAGGTTAGGTTAGGTTAGGTTAGGTTAGGTTAGGTTAGGTTAGGTTAGGTTAGGTTAGGTTAGGTTAGGTTAGGTTAGGTTAGGTTAGGTTAGGTTAGGTTAGGTTAGGTTAGGTTAGGTTAGGTTAGGTTAGGTTAGGTTAGGTTAGGTTAGGTTAGGTTAGGTTAGGTTAGGTTAGGTTAGGTTAGGTTAGGTTAGGTTAGGTTAGGTTAGGTTAGGTTAGGTTAGGTTAGGTTAGGTTAGGTTAGGTTAGGTTAGGTTAGGTTAGGTTAGGTTAGGTTAGGTTAGGTTAGGTTAGGTTAGGTTAGGTTAGGTTAGGTTAGGTTAGGTTAGGTTAGGTTAGGTTAGGTTAGGTTAGGTTAGGTTAGGTTAGGTTAGGTTAGGTTAGGTTAGGTTAGGTTAGGTTAGGTTAGGTTAGGTTAGGTTAGGTTAGGTTAGGTTAGGTTAGGTTAGGTTAGGTTAGGTTAGGTTAGGTTAGGTTAGGTTAGGTTAGGTTAGGTTAGGTTAGGTTAGGTTAGGTTAGGTTAGGTTAGGTTAGGTTAGGTTAGGTTAGGTTAGGTTAGGTTAGGTTAGGTTAGGTTAGGTTAGGTTAGGTTAGGTTAGGTTAGGTTAGGTTAGGTTAGGTTAGGTTAGGTTAGGTTAGGTTAGGTTAGGTTAGGTTAGGTTAGGTTAGGTTAGGTTAGGTTAGGTTAGGTTAGGTTAGGTTAGGTTAGGTTAGGTTAGGTTAGGTTAGGTTAGGTTAGGTTAGGTTAGGTTAGGTTAGGTTAGGTTAGGTTAGGTTAGGTTAGGTTAGGTTAGGTTAGGTTAGGTTAGGTTAGGTTAGGTTAGGTTAGGTTAGGTTAGGTTAGGTTAGGTTAGGTTAGGTTAGGTTAGGTTAGGTTAGGTTAGGTTAGGTTAGGTTAGGTTAGGTTAGGTTAGGTTAGGTTAGGTTAGGTTAGGTTAGGTTAGGTTAGGTTAGGTTAGGTTAGGTTAGGTTAGGTTAGGTTAGGTTAGGTTAGGTTAGGTTAGGTTAGGTTAGGTTAGGTTAGGTTAGGTTAGGTTAGGTTAGGTTAGGTTAGGTTAGGTTAGGTTAGGTTAGGTTAGGTTAGGTTAGGTTAGGTTAGGTTAGGTTAGGTTAGGTTAGGTTAGGTTAGGTTAGGTTAGGTTAGGTTAGGTTAGGTTAGGTTAGGTTAGGTTAGGTTAGGTTAGGTTAGGTTAGGTTAGGTTAGGTTAGGTTAGGTTAGGTTAGGTTAGGTTAGGTTAGGTTAGGTTAGGTTAGGTTAGGTTAGGTTAGGTTAGGTTAGGTTAGGTTAGGTTAGGTTAGGTTAGGTTAGGTTAGGTTAGGTTAGGTTAGGTTAGGTTAGGTTAGGTTAGGTTAGGTTAGGTTAGGTTAGGTTAGGTTAGGTTAGGTTAGGTTAGGTTAGGTTAGGTTAGGTTAGGTTAGGTTAGGTTAGGTTAGGTTAGGTTAGGTTAGGTTAGGTTAGGTTAGGTTAGGTTAGGTTAGGTTAGGTTAGGTTAGGTTAGGTTAGGTTAGGTTAGGTTAGGTTAGGTTAGGTTAGGTTAGGTTAGGTTAGGTTAGGTTAGGTTAGGTTAGGTTAGGTTAGGTTAGGTTAGGTTAGGTTAGGTTAGGTTAGGTTAGGTTAGGTTAGGTTAGGTTAGGTTAGGTTAGGTTAGGTTAGGTTAGGTTAGGTTAGGTTAGGTTAGGTTAGGTTAGGTTAGGTTAGGTTAGGTTAGGTTAGGTTAGGTTAGGTTAGGTTAGGTTAGGTTAGGTTAGGTTAGGTTAGGTTAGGTTAGGTTAGGTTAGGTTAGGTTAGGTTAGGTTAGGTTAGGTTAGGTTAGGTTAGGTTAGGTTAGGTTAGGTTAGGTTAGGTTAGGTTAGTTAGGTTAGGTTAGGTTAGGTTAGGTTAGGTTAGGTTAGGTTAGGTTAGGTTAGGTTAGGTTAGGTTAGGTTAGGTTAGGTTAGGTTAGGTTAGGTTAGGTTAGGTTAGGTTAGGTTAGGTTAGGTTAGGTTAGGTTAGGTTAGGTTAGGTTAGGTTAGGTTAGGTTAGGTTAGGTTAGGTTAGGTTAGGTTAGGTTAGGTTAGGTTAGGTTAGGTTAGGTTAGGTTAGGTTAGGTTAGGTTAGGTTAGGTTAGGTTAGGTTAGGTTAGGTTAGGTTAGGTTAGGTTAGGTTAGGTTAGGTTAGGTTAGGTTAGGTTAGGTTAGGTTAGGTTAGGTTAGGTTAGGTTAGGTTAGGTTAGGTTAGGTTAGGTTAGGTTAGGTTAGGTTAGGTTAGGTTAGGTTAGGTTAGGTTAGGTTAGGTTAGGTTAGGTTAGGTTAGGTTAGGTTAGGTTAGGTTAGGTTAGGTTAGGTTAGGTTAGGTTAGGTTAGGTTAGGTTAGGTTAGGTTAGGTTAGGTTAGGTTAGGTTAGGTTAGGTTAGGTTAGGTTAGGTTAGGTTAGGTTAGGTTAGGTTAGGTTAGGTTAGGTTAGGTTAGGTTAGGTTAGGTTAGGTTAGGTTAGGTTAGGTTAGGTTAGGTTAGGTTAGGTTAGGTTAGGTTAGGTTAGGTTAGGTTAGGTTAGGTTAGGTTAGGTTAGGTTAGGTTAGGTTAGGTTAGGTTAGGTTAGGTTAGGTTAGGTTAGGTTAGGTTAGGTTAGGTTAGGTTAGGTTAGGTTAGGTTAGGTTAGGTTAGGTTAGGTTAGGTTAGGTTAGGTTAGGTTAGGTTAGGTTAGGTTAGGTTAGGTTAGGTTAGGTTAGGTTAGGTTAGGTTAGGTTAGGTTAGGTTAGGTTAGGTTAGGTTAGGTTAGGTTAGGTTAGGTTAGGTTAGGTTAGGTTAGGTTAGGTTAGGTTAGGTTAGGTTAGGTTAGGTTAGGTTAGGTTAGGTTAGGTTAGGTTAGGTTAGGTTAGGTTAGGTTAGGTTAGGTTAGGTTAGGTTAGGTTAGGTTAGGTTAGGTTAGGTTAGGTTAGGTTAGGTTAGGTTAGGTTAGGTTAGGTTAGGTTAGGTTAGGTTAGGTTAGGTTAGGTTAGGTTAGGTTAGGTTAGGTTAGGTTAGGTTAGGTTAGGTTAGGTTAGGTTAGGTTAGGTTAGGTTAGGTTAGGTTAGGTTAGGTTAGGTTAGGTTAGGTTAGGTTAGGTTAGGTTAGGTTAGGTTAGGTTAGGTTAGGTTAGGTTAGGTTAGGTTAGGTTAGGTTAGGTTAGGTTAGGTTAGGTTAGGTTAGGTTAGGTTAGGTTAGGTTAGGTTAGGTTAGGTTAGGTTAGGTTAGGTTAGGTTAGGTTAGGTTAGGTTAGGTTAGGTTAGGTTAGGTTAGGTTAGGTTAGGTTAGGTTAGGTTAGGTTAGGTTAGGTTAGGTTAGGTTAGGTTAGGTTAGGTTAGGTTAGGTTAGGTTAGGTTAGGTTAGGTTAGGTTAGGTTAGGTTAGGTTAGGTTAGGTTAGGTTAGGTTAGGTTAGGTTAGGTTAGGTTAGGTTAGGTTAGGTTAGGTTAGGTTAGGTTAGGTTAGGTTAGGTTAGGTTAGGTTAGGTTAGGTTAGGTTAGGTTAGGTTAGGTTAGGTTAGGTTAGGTTAGGTTAGGTTAGGTTAGGTTAGGTTAGGTTAGGTTAGGTTAGGTTAGGTTAGGTTAGGTTAGGTTAGGTTAGGTTAGGTTAGGTTAGGTTAGGTTAGGTTAGGTTAGGTTAGGTTAGGTTAGGTTAGGTTAGGTTAGGTTAGGTTAGGTTAGGTTAGGTTAGGTTAGGTTAGGTTAGGTTAGGTTAGGTTAGGTTAGGTTAGGTTAGGTTAGGTTAGGTTAGGTTAGGTTAGGTTAGGTTAGGTTAGGTTAGGTTAGGTTAGGTTAGGTTAGGTTAGGTTAGGTTAGGTTAGGTTAGGTTAGGTTAGGTTAGGTTAGGTTAGGTTAGGTTAGGTTAGGTTAGGTTAGGTTAGGTTAGGTTAGGTTAGGTTAGGTTAGGTTAGGTTAGGTTAGGTTAGGTTAGGTTAGGTTAGGTTAGGTTAGGTTAGGTTAGGTTAGGTTAGGTTAGGTTAGGTTAGGTTAGGTTAGGTTAGGTTAGGTTAGGTTAGGTTAGGTTAGGTTAGGTTAGGTTAGGTTAGGTTAGGTTAGGTTAGGTTAGGTTAGGTTAGGTTAGGTTAGGTTAGGTTAGGTTAGGTTAGGTTAGGTTAGGTTAGGTTAGGTTAGGTTAGGTTAGGTTAGGTTAGGTTAGGTTAGGTTAGGTTAGGTTAGGTTAGGTTAGGTTAGGTTAGGTTAGGTTAGGTTAGGTTAGGTTAGGTTAGGTTAGGTTAGGTTAGGTTAGGTTAGGTTAGGTTAGGTTAGGTTAGGTTAGGTTAGGTTAGGTTAGGTTAGGTTAGGTTAGGTTAGGTTAGGTTAGGTTAGGTTAGGTTAGGTTAGGTTAGGTTAGGTTAGGTTAGGTTAGGTTAGGTTAGGTTAGGTTAGGTTAGGTTAGGTTAGGTTAGGTTAGGTTAGGTTAGGTTAGGTTAGGTTAGGTTAGGTTAGGTTAGGTTAGGTTAGGTTAGGTTAGGTTAGGTTAGGTTAGGTTAGGTTAGGTTAGGTTAGGTTAGGTTAGGTTAGGTTAGGTTAGGTTAGGTTAGGTTAGGTTAGGTTAGGTTAGGTTAGGTTAGGTTAGGTTAGGTTAGGTTAGGTTAGGTTAGGTTAGGTTAGGTTAGGTTAGGTTAGGTTAGGTTAGGTTAGGTTAGGTTAGGTTAGGTTAGGTTAGGTTAGGTTAGGTTAGGTTAGGTTAGGTTAGGTTAGGTTAGGTTAGGTTAGGTTAGGTTAGGTTAGGTTAGGTTAGGTTAGGTTAGGTTAGGTTAGGTTAGGTTAGGTTAGGTTAGGTTAGGTTAGGTTAGGTTAGGTTAGGTTAGGTAGGTTAGGTTAGGTTAGGTTAGGTTAGGTTAGGTTAGGTTAGGTTAGGTTAGGTTAGGTTAGGTTAGGTTAGGTTAGGTTAGGTTAGGTTAGGTTAGGTTAGGTTAGGTTAGGTTAGGTTAGGTTAGGTTAGGTTAGGTTAGGTTAGGTTAGGTTAGGTTAGGTTAGGTTAGGTTAGGTTAGGTTAGGTTAGGTTAGGTTAGGTTAGGTTAGGTTAGGTTAGGTTAGGTTAGGTTAGGTTAGGTTAGGTTAGGTTAGGTTAGGTTAGGTTAGGTTAGGTTAGGTTAGGTTAGGTTAGGTTAGGTTAGGTTAGGTTAGGTTAGGTTAGGTTAGGTTAGGTTAGGTTAGGTTAGGTTAGGTTAGGTTAGGTTAGGTTAGGTTAGGTTAGGTTAGGTTAGGTTAGGTTAGGTTAGGTTAGGTTAGGTTAGGTTAGGTTAGGTTAGGTTAGGTTAGGTTAGGTTAGGTTAGGTTAGGTTAGGTTAGGTTAGGTTAGGTTAGGTTAGGTTAGGTTAGGTTAGGTTAGGTTAGGTTAGGTTAGGTTAGGTTAGGTTAGGTTAGGTTAGGTTAGGTTAGGTTAGGTTAGGTTAGGTTAGGTTAGGTTAGGTTAGGTTAGGTTAGGTTAGGTTAGGTTAGGTTAGGTTAGGTTAGGTTAGGTTAGGTTAGGTTAGGTTAGGTTAGGTTAGGTTAGGTTAGGTTAGGTTAGGTTAGGTTAGGTTAGGTTAGGTTAGGTTAGGTTAGGTTAGGTTAGGTTAGGTTAGGTTAGGTTAGGTTAGGTTAGGTTAGGTTAGGTTAGGTTAGGTTAGGTTAGGTTAGGTTAGGTTAGGTTAGGTTAGGTTAGGTTAGGTTAGGTTAGGTTAGGTTAGGTTAGGTTAGGTTAGGTTAGGTTAGGTTAGGTTAGGTTAGGTTAGGTTAGGTTAGGTTAGGTTAGGTTAGGTTAGGTTAGGTTAGGTTAGGTTAGGTTAGGTTAGGTTAGGTTAGGTTAGGTTAGGTTAGGTTAGGTTAGGTTAGGTTAGGTTAGGTTAGGTTAGGTTAGGTTAGGTTAGGTTAGGTTAGGTTAGGTTAGGTTAGGTTAGGTTAGGTTAGGTTAGGTTAGGTTAGGTTAGGTTAGGTTAGGTTAGGTTAGGTTAGGTTAGGTTAGGTTAGGTTAGGTTAGGTTAGGTTAGGTTAGGTTAGGTTAGGTTAGGTTAGGTTAGGTTAGGTTAGGTTAGGTTAGGTTAGGTTAGGTTAGGTTAGGTTAGGTTAGGTTAGGTTAGGTTAGGTTAGGTTAGGTTAGGTTAGGTTAGGTTAGGTTAGGTTAGGTTAGGTTAGGTTAGGTTAGGTTAGGTTAGGTTAGGTTAGGTTAGGTTAGGTTAGGTTAGGTTAGGTTAGGTTAGGTTAGGTTAGGTTAGGTTAGGTTAGGTTAGGTTAGGTTAGGTTAGGTTAGGTTAGGTTAGGTTAGGTTAGGTTAGGTTAGGTTAGGTTAGGTTAGGTTAGGTTAGGTTAGGTTAGGTTAGGTTAGGTTAGGTTAGGTTAGGTTAGGTTAGGTTAGGTTAGGTTAGGTTAGGTTAGGTTAGGTTAGGTTAGGTTAGGTTAGGTTAGGTTAGGTTAGGTTAGGTTAGGTTAGGTTAGGTTAGGTTAGGTTAGGTTAGGTTAGGTTAGGTTAGGTTAGGTTAGGTTAGGTTAGGTTAGGTTAGGTTAGGTTAGGTTAGGTTAGGTTAGGTTAGGTTAGGTTAGGTTAGGTTAGGTTAGGTTAGGTTAGGTTAGGTTAGGTTAGGTTAGGTTAGGTTAGGTTAGGTTAGGTTAGGTTAGGTTAGGTTAGGTTAGGTTAGGTTAGGTTAGGTTAGGTTAGGTTAGGTTAGGTTAGGTTAGGTTAGGTTAGGTTAGGTTAGGTTAGGTTAGGTTAGGTTAGGTTAGGTTAGGTTAGGTTAGGTTAGGTTAGGTTAGGTTAGGTTAGGTTAGGTTAGGTTAGGTTAGGTTAGGTTAGGTTAGGTTAGGTTAGGTTAGGTTAGGTTAGGTTAGGTTAGGTTAGGTTAGGTTAGGTTAGGTTAGGTTAGGTTAGGTTAGGTTAGGTTAGGTTAGGTTAGGTTAGGTTAGGTTAGGTTAGGTTAGGTTAGGTTAGGTTAGGTTAGGTTAGGTTAGGTTAGGTTAGGTTAGGTTAGGTTAGGTTAGGTTAGGTGAGGTTAGGTTAGGTTAGGTTAGGTTAGGTTAGGTTAGGTTAGGTTAGGTTAGGTTAGGTTAGGTTAGGTTAGGTTAGGTTAGGTTAGGTTAGGTTAGGTTAGGTTAGGTTAGGTTAGGTTAGGTTAGGTTAGGTTAGGTTAGGTTAGGTTAGGTTAGGTTAGGTTAGGTTAGGTTAGGTTAGGTTAGGTTAGGTTAGGTTAGGTTAGGTTAGGTTAGGTTAGGTTAGGTTAGGTTAGGTTAGGTTAGGTTAGGTTAGGTTAGGTTAGGTTAGGTTAGGTTAGGTTAGGTTAGGTTAGGTTAGGTTAGGTTAGGTTAGGTTAGGTTAGGTTAGGTTAGGTTAGGTTAGGTTAGGTAGGTTAGGTTAGGTTAGGTTAGGTTAGGTTAGGTTAGGTTAGGTTAGGTTAGGTTAGGTTAGGTTAGGTTAGGTTAGGTTAGGTTAGGTTAGGTTG